>CAHIKZ030004230.1:3460000-3575431 GCA_903632075.3 Acanthosepion pharaonis
AATAACTTATAAACTTATCATAACATATAACATATATAACTTATAAAATGTAACATATATAACTTATAAACTTATTATAACATATAATACATATAACATATAACTTATAAAGTTATAAAATATAACATATATAACATATAACTTATAAATTTATCATAACATATAACATACATAACATATAACTTAAAAATCTATTATAAAATATAACATATATAACTTATAAACTTATTATAACATATATAACATATAACTTATAAACTTATTATAACATAATTTTGTAGTGAATATGTTATCGGCGAGGAAAGATCAAGCTGAGTTCAAATTCAAACAGAGTGCTGTTGCATTCACTTTCTCACAAATATTTCATCTATTCGTTAATTAAGAAGGTAGACTGGACTCTCTATCTTATGTTGTTGATGTAATCTAGGGAAGGTTACTGAATAGAATAATTAAATGAAGGTTGGTAATGAACGATAATACTTAGGACACGAACAACACATATAAGAATCGCCATCGGCGCGTAGAAGTAGTAGTCAACTGCTAGAAGTGAGTCCAGTGAATTACACAATGAATCTCCCACTGCAGAATATCTACTAACCGCCCCACGCCGTCAGATGTGACATAAGGCCGAGTTTAATGTGGGCTATCCGAAGCCGTAGGTTCGGCCAAAAATTCCCAGTAGACCCTGTATAAAACAGGGTCGGGTAGCGGTTTCCCGAAACGAGAGACTGCCCTTCGATATAGCCTCGTCTGGGGATCTTTGACCGAAAACAGAGTGTTTGACCAGCACAGCTGGAGACGAATCTTCAACTGCAGACCAACATACACTACTACTGTATTTATGTGAAATGGGGACGTACCCATTATCGTCCGTAGGTATGCTACAACAGGTGCCTATATCAAAAGCTTTCACTTTCAAATTCAGTGGAAGAACTGTGTTCAACAGCCAGTATCTCCCAAAACATATTTCATGTCTTTCTCTAATTTTAGACCTGTTCCAATTTGTTTTCTTTACCTGTTCGCCTGCATCCATGATTATGTATCCGTCGCTTATGAAGTCCACATTATTTATCCATCTAGTTATGTATCTGTTGCACCGGCCTCTAACACAAGGGAATTACACCGGTTCTCACTATATATAATGCCAGTAATACCTACCCGGTGTAAGCAGCGACAGTACTACAACTGCCTAGCTGAGTAGTACCCGTTTCCTACCTTTGTATCTGTGATGTTAAATACACTTGTTCTTTAAACCAACTTCGACTTGATTTTCTTATTTTTACTATTGTGCCACGACACAACAGTATCATTGCCTATCGCCATTTCCATAAAAAATGTTCAGACGAACTACACTCATTAGTTCCACCATTTCTAACCTTCATGGCTAACACCAACTATGGTATGCACATTGTAACGAACCACCTCTACCTATTTTTAATTATTGAGAATTTAAGAAAGTTCATATAACGTCGTCCTGTGTACCTCAGCCATGGGTACATAACAGGACAGACTGGATCGAATAGAGGGGAAAATCTCAAATTAAAACCTGTTTGGAGAAGGTTATGTTTCGCTAAGTTATCTTACCCAGCAAATACAACTACTACTGCGGCTGCAGTACATGTGGTTCCCCTATAGCCCTAATAGTTTACGGGCTGGTGACCATGTGCCTTAGGCGTTGTACAGGTTGAACATCATTGTAAAGGTTTATGGTTTTGTCAGGGGACACTGTCAAATATGTCTCTCCTTATTGGGCAAGGAAGCAGTCTAAAATATGTAAAGTTAAATTTCAGTCATTGGAAGACGTTGTTTGTTTGTTTGTTTAACGGCATATCAACTCCTTATGGGTCATTTAATGCCGAAATTAAATTTTCTTGGGAGTTTTGAAGTAATCAAAATATGTTCTTCTGCTTCCAACAAGTGAATACATGGTAGATGATACTCTTGTACATATACATGTTTGTCCAGACATAATTACTAGAGACGGTGACAGTGACATAGCGACATTGTATGCCGTCCGGGGCAGCAATTTTTTGCGGGGAGTTTAACGCCCCCCACCCTCACCGGCCACCACAAGACATACATATCGCGCAGTAAATCACTCTTAAAGTTTGAGCACTATTATAATATTACTTTCACATAATCAGGTATAGTTTGCTTTAAATACACGCCAAACATACTTCCTCATAGCTGGGTTCTAATCAGGTGGCACCACCCAGAGTCAGGGTGGACTTGGGAATAGCATCAATTAAAAGGTGGTTCCAAGCTCTGCAAAACCTCCAGATCAAAGGCCTTGCTGCTGGGTATAGTTTATCGTCATGACCTGGACACTGATGTTAGGGCAATTCGCATATAATAAAGAAAAGGACTGTGATGAAACTCGTTATGGTTTATGTTCCCGGGGGTACATGGCATTAAAACAAAAATTTAACATGCATTTACATGCATTGGGATGGATAAAATGTCGTCTAAATTATGCAAAAATGAAAATAACACAGACATCTCATTTTAACAGATGTTTTCCAAAATTACACAAAAATATCTTGAAATACTAGAGAGTAAATTTATTCCATAAAATCGACATTGACTTCAACCATGGTCTTCTTCTGCAACTCTTCTGGACGGGTGCCGTGTTTAAGATAGTGAATGCTGCCATAATCCTTGCCTTCAGTTAATCTTTGATGTTACAAGGCGTTTTGTTGGTCTCTTGCTCAACAGCAGCACGCACATAATAAGGAGGTTGCAATCTGGGAAGTTATGTAGCTAAATGTAAGCGGTGATGTGGTCACAGAAATTATCTGACAGCCATTACTGGGTTCTCTGTCTTGTGTGGCATGGTGCAGAGTCCTATTGCCAGGCATAGGGTCTTCCAGAAGCCACCCTCTTGACCCAGAGCAATACTACCTCCTCAAGGCACTTGATGTAGGCTTCCGCGTTGATTCTGAGGCTCTATAAGAAGATGAATGGAGGCATAATGACGCCATCACTAGTGATCTCTTGAAACGCCTTCGTAATCACTATCAGACTCATTCAACTCTTTCCGAATCTCCTGCACTGTCCTCAGATTGGCACACAAACACTCTGAAATATTGGTATTGGAATGCCAAGCAGTACAGCTTACTGTTTCCAAATTTCTGGCGGAATGAAGTGCGTCATGGTGCTCTTTTTCTCACAGATGTTGCCCAACGAACCCTACTATACTGCGCAGTTAACAAAATCAAAAACAATCAACACGCATGCGCAAAATTAGAAATATGAAATGGCAACAATTTACCCATCGCACACTTTATAAGTTTCTATTATTTTCAAGTAGTTTTATAATGGTATCTTCTCAGATTTTTTTTCTTTCTCTGCAGACACCTCCTTTCAGTGCCGATTGTGGTCTTTCGAAATTGTTTTCATTAAGAAAAACCGAAAATAAATACTAATTCCATGGTTTAATATTTGAAAATAGCGAGTCAATGTTGGCGTAGAAGATAATTACTGCCCTGGGTTTTAGCCATTAAAAATTGGCAACCTCTTGTTGAATACATTGTAAATGTCTCCAATGACATATACGCATGGCTTACGGCTTCCTGACGTTGAATCAGTGGTTCCGTACGATTACCGAAGTTAAGCAACATCAAGCCTGGTTAGTATTTAGATTGGTGACCACTTGGATTTTTGGCTGGTGTAACGGAATTTTCAATCGGAGAGACGAGTTCCTACTCGAGTTGTTTTATTTTTAAATTCAAATACGCGAAAATACTCTTGGGAAGGTTATGAATCCGCTTCTTCTCTCCCTAGATATGGGTTAATTAGTAAGACTTGTATCACTAAAACATTATTATCTCCCCTTCCAAAACCCATGTATTTTTAAAATCTAAAAAATATTTTCTGTCTTTAAATAAGCTGCACAGGTTTGATAAGCTGTAGAAACGAATCAATCATCAATGTATTTAAGCAACGTCAAGCTTGGTCAGTACCTAGACGGGTAACCGTTTAAGAATACCAGGTGCTGTAAGCTTGCATGTGCCGGTGCTGTAATAAATAATGGTTTGAAATTTTTAATCGAAGAGCAGAGTTCAAGTTCCAGTTAGGTTCGTTACATTCACTTACGTGCAAATAATCTTAGGAAAAGTACGAATCTACCACTTCTCTCCCCAGATATGTGTTAATTAGTAAAATTTGTATCACTAAACCATTATTCCTCCAAATTTTTTACCAGCAGACCTAGCAAAGAATTATGATTATTTAACTTCTTTATAGTCGAACTAATATCCACCTTGTTGCTGTTATAAGAACGTTTCGACCGTTGTACTTTCCTGCCTTCTTCAGGTGTCTGTCGATCTGAATTACCTTCAGGAAAGAAAAATCTGAGAATATCAATATAGATGCGACGTATATAAGTACCTTTCACGCCGAAACGGGCTTACGGCCATATCACGTTGAAACACCGGTTTTCGTACGATCACCAAAGTTAAGCAACGTCAAGCCTGGTCATTACCTGGATGACTGACTCTTTTGAAATACAAGCTTTGATGCGCGGTTTGTTGTACGGGATACGGGCTCGGAATTGGAAATCGGAGAGCCGTGTTCCAGGTCCGTTATATCCACTTACGCTTAAGGAAAGGCATGAATCCACGTCTTCTCTAAACCATTATTATCTCCAAAAATGAAAATAAATTTGCGTACAAAATATTTAGATTTTGGCATGAAATAACACATAGAGGTTGATATGCCTCTAAACAAAAACAACCAGTCAGCTAAAACATATGAAGATTTTACCATCTGGATATTTAATGTTAATGGACTCGTGGAAAAAAGAAAAAAGAGCTGGAATTATTAGAACGGGACTTTGATAATTATAACGTATGTTGTCTCCAAGAAACCAAAACCAAAGAACATGATATTAATATCGGGGTTAGCACAAGTTAATAGCTTTGAAAACAGACATTAAAATGAGTAAATATTATGTAAATGGGTTTATCATCAATACCAAACAGAAGAATAACATCCACAGACTATAAGAAATATAAGCTACACGAGCATACATCAAGCTTTCTGAGATAAGACAATGCTTTGATGGTCTCTTAAGTTTTACATTTCAAAAATATTTATGGTACATTTTGATTGGTCGTTAAACATCAGCGTTTATTTTACGTCCAAACCAATGAAAGGGTTTCTCTCACCATTTGAGAATCTGAGAGCCAATGTTTTTCGAGTCTACCTGTCTTTTATATAAAGGAAAACTTGAAATTGCTATTCAGAGTCGACTTCAAACTGCTACAGGAATTCACGTCGGCCCCCACCCCGGGCCCAGATGGTAAACGACGCAGAAGAATTTAGACAAAACCACCAGACGATAATCGAATCGAACAACCTGGTCGCTCCCATGTCAAAGAGAAGTCTTCGTCATTTTGATCAACCCGTGCGTACACACACGTACCCAATGGAAAGGATGAGCCAGCAAACGCCGACTAAAGGCCTTGTCCACCCACTGACAGGAACATTAGGCTGACTGTCATAAAGTAGGTCTGTCTACACATCTCACACTGATCTACGAACACTTAATTACTTGATATAAGGGTTTCTCTCGCAATTTGAGTATCTGCAAGCCAATGTGTCTGGAGTATACCTGTTATATAAAGGGTACCTTGGAATTGGTATTCTGGGTCGACTTCAAAATGCTACAGGAATTCATGCCCCACCCGGTCCAGAAAGAAAACGACAAAATTTAGAGAAAATTAAATATAGTCTTTTAAGAAATATATCATCGGTATTAAAACTTTGTAAATGCTTCTAGTTGCATATAAAAATTTTACAATCTGAATATTTAATATTAGAGGACTCATGGAAAAAAAAGTAAAAGAAAAGCCGGAATTATGAGAACGAGACTTTGATAATTATAACGTATGTTGTCTCCAAGAAACCAAAACCAAAGAACATGATATTAATATCGCTCCCATCTCAAAGAAATGTCTTCGGCACAAGTCAATAGCTTTGAAAACAGACATTAAAATGAGTAAATATTATGTAAATAGGTTTATCATCACCACCAAATAGAAGAATAATATCCACAGACTGTACGAAATTTATGCTGTAAATAAATGTGTACTGAACTCTAACGTGAGGTCTGTTCTACTGTATAACAGTAAATGCTGGACAATCTCCTCAAAGATGAAGAGACTTGAAGCAACAGAAATGTGGTTCTACAGAAGGATGCTGAGGACCGAATATGTGTGCAACGACGACATTTTAGAAACAAAAAGGAAACTTTTAATTATCACCAGGAAGAGACAGTTTTTAGAGTACATAATCAGCAACTTCTTATTTAAAACACTGTAAATGCCTCCGAATGCATATTACAAACTGTAGGTACCAAAATCGAACAAGTACAAAAATTTACATATCTGGGAAGTGTTTTAAGAGATGCTGGATAAGACTATTATGAAATCCGACGACGCATTGTGATAACCAAAAATGCCTTCCAAATGGTAAACAGAGTATTAAGAGATAGAAAGACTTTGTTAGAAACAAATAATAGGGTACTAAACTGTTACGTAATATCTGTTCTACTGCATGACAATGAATGTTGGAGAATTTCCTGAAATATGAAATGACTTGATGCAATAGAAATGTGGCTCTACAGAAGGATTCTGAGAACCGAATATTCGAGCAACGACGAAGCATTAAAGAAAATGGAAACAAAAAGGAAACTTATACTTAACACCAGAAAGAAACAGTTGAAAATTTTAGGGTACATGATTAGGAAAGAGGGCTTGGAAAATCTGAAACTCACAGGGCAGATTGAAGGCAAGAGGGACAGAAGAAAATAACGCATAACATACTCAATGCGCTTGAGTAAATGGATATCGGGACAAGGTTTAGGAGAAATAACAAAAAAGAAAAAAATGTTTTAAGAGATACGAAGGATAAGAAATTGCGGAGAACCATGATCATTTACGTCCTAATGCTAGATATATATAGAAGTAGAAATGTTTCGAATTGACTATAAATGTTTTATTATTGAGAAATTTAATGTTAAAAGACTGGCGAATAAAGGAAATGCCGGAATTATTGGCACGGGACGATGATAGTTATAATATTGATGTATGTTATCTCCAAGAAAGCGAAATCAATGAATGACTTGATATTAATTTGGGAGTTAGAGAGAACGCGTTAATAGATTCGGAAACAGACAGTAAATATTATGGTAATGGTTTTCTCATCAATGATAAATGAAAGAATAACATCCAAAGACATTGGAAAGTCTCAGACAGAATATAAGTTTTACAGCTTCAAGTCAAATCGGAAGACATCTGAATGGATTCACACTGAAGGTATCTCTATCTATAAAAGGCAGGATGTGTGTGGGGGGTAACGAATGCACGGCCGCAATTTTCGACGGATTTGCACCAAAATTTACATGCACATGCTCCAAGTTAGCGGAAAGGCCAAGACCATCGATAATGGAAATAATCGATTTTTTCATGCTCCTTCGGCAGTTTTCATGTAGTTTGCGGCCATTTTCTACTGGCCAGAGTGAGAGCCTATAGCTGGCTGCCACGAATAGGCAGGAAGATTCTATTGGCTAGCGTGAGAGCCAACAGCTGACTGACACGAATGTTAACTAGCATGCTAGCATGCAAAAAATATCACTAGCTGCATTCGTCACAAGTGGGAAAAATTTAAATCTGCGTGGCACTTTACAACAATTGGCTCATTCGCTTGCCTAAAAACAACGTTGATTCTGATCCCGCAGAACTTAGAAAACAGACGCAGTGTGAGATAGGCAAGAAGTAAGGCATGTAGCAACATCAGCGCGGCAAAGGGCACTCCTTTAAAGGCAAGGAAGGACAAAAATATTTTATGTCAAGTGGTAGCGATTGCTGTATGAGTCGTACGATTTTTGAATCAAGCAAGGGCAACGCGGGGCCATGCTGCTAGTCTAGTAAATCATAAAATACAAAAATTAATGTTAACTGAAAATTAAATAAAAATTAATTGAAACCTCGCAGAACAATCGTATACACACTGAACAACGCCATTAAATGGATTGGTAACACAATGTGCTGTAATCTCGGATGTGCGGGTGGTGTAATGGATAATGGCTCAGAATTGTTAATTGAAGAGTCGAGATCTAATACCAGTTGGGTTCGTTACATTCACTTAGGCGTAAATAACATTGGAAAAGGCATGAATTCATCTATTCGGTCCCAGTTAGGGGTTAATTAGTAAGTCTTGTATCACTAAATCATTATTATCTCCTCCCACCCCCCAAAAAATTGTTACAATCTAAAAATATTTTCAGGCTTTAAATTACCTGCAAAAGGTTAATACGCCCTAGAAAACGAATCAATCAATTAATGAAATACTGTTTAGGTATGAATCAAACTTTGCTCCTCCTAGCTATGGGTTAATTAGTACGACTTGTATCACCAAATCATTAGACTGATTAGTTCCACCGACATATCTGTTTGATTTATTTAAATACGCTGGAATAGACATGTAAGAAAATTATGATGTCCACAAAGTGAGGGATCAGTTTACATACCGATTTTAATATAAAGTTGATCTCCCACTTTACATCCACATTATCATTTCTTGTCTATCAAATTCTGTTTAGGTAAGAATCAACCTTTTTCTCCTCCTAGCTATGGGTTAATTATCTAAAAAAGAAAACTCTTACAATCTAAAAATATTTCTTGGCTTTAAATAACCAGCAAAAGGTTTATAAACCATAGGAAACGAATCAATCAATTAATCAAAGACTGATTAGCTCCACCGGCAAATATGTTTGATTTATTTGCATACGCTGGAAAATAAGTTGCAAGGAAATTACGGTGGCCACAAAGTGCCGGATCCGTTTACATATTTATTTTAATGTAGCATTGATCCCCTACTTTATATCCACATTATGATTTCCTGTTTATTAAATTCTGACTAGGTATAAAGCCAAAGTCTTCTCCCTCCAGCTATGGGTTAATTAGTAAGACTTGTATCACTAAATCATTATTATCGGAAAAATAAATAAAAAACAATTCTTACAATCTAAAAATATTTTCTAGTTTTGAATAACCTGCAAAGTTTTGATAAGCCGTAAAAAACGGAACAATCGATCAAATGAACTATCTGTGAAATAACATCACTTCCCGTAAAAAATAACGTTGAAGATTTTGGAAAATAAGCAGCATTTTTGTGATTTAACATAGGACAGATAGTTTTAAATAGAATTGACAAAGAACATCGAAAAGTTTCTGAACATAAGAAATTACGCTGATTTGCTGATACAGCTATGACGTTGTAAAAATGTCAACGGTAGCAATTTTTCATCCAGTCACTAAATGCACTTCGTCCTTGGTTATCTTGTAAGAATATTATTTATTTTTCTTTTCTATAATTATAGACTGTTTTGAATGATTTCTGTCTTCCGTTGGTCTCACTGTGGGCCGTATTTGATCAGATCAGTTGTTACCATACCCCTGGGCATTGCAGACAGTTTCACATCGACTTGCCACCTTCTCATCAACTCCACTGTTCATTTCCCGTTTTTGCTTGAAGGGGAAAAACTGGGAAATTCCGGTGTCCGTTCAACAAAGAGACTGAAAGCGAGATATCGCACGTGGAGAAAAAAACTCCGTCACAGTATATCGTTTTGGGGAGAAAGACATATTCGTGGCTCGGTTCACCTGGGAAAAGGGAAACTTACAATATCTTCAATGTTATTGTTAATCCTGTCTTCTCTGACGAGAGACTAATCGATCAAATACTTCATTCTGTCAGTGAGATCCCCGTCTATCTTTCTACATCTCCTCATACTCTAGCCAAGAGTACTTTTAAAAGAATGCTTCCTGGATATAAAAGCCCATGACCGGAATTCTCTAGCTTCCGACTGAGTGTCAATATATCCCGATTTTTTTTTTCCCCATATTTATAGATTTTATCTCCTTTTTCCTAGTAGAGTGCTCTAATCGGGCTGTTGCATTGAATCTCTCAATACTCGATTTTACTGGCGGTCACTTCAGGCTGGGATAATGTCATTTATAGCCTACTTGTGCATGTCAAACCAAATCGAGTTATAAATATTATACCTTATGCTACACAATCAGTCCGTTTCAACGGAAGAAGCTCAAAGAAGAGTTTTTTTTGGGTTTTTTTTCGGTATGAGCATGTGTTTTAATAATTTCACCACAAGCTAGGCCATGACACCACATGACACAAGCGGTTACTGAGATTGAAGTATAATGAGAAATCATTGCTGATGAATGGAAAAACAGAATTCAAGGAAGCAGATGTCAATGATTGGCGTTTCATTTAAATGTTTGAACATCATAACTGACAGAAAATCAGGATCTGGAAGAGAGTTCTACAGGTGAGAAGACCTTCCATTTATACTTAGCAATTTCAAAAGTAAAACGATGAGATCTAGCTACTAATCTCTTAAATGTATGAAGTCAGTCTCGTAAAGAGGAGAGCTTATCAGAAAAAAAATGACAATGAAAATATTTATAGCAAAGGCTTAGGGAAGATACGTTATGGTGATGGGAAAGTGGTTGTAGCCGATGTAACATGTCGAGGACCGACAACACTGCAAATTCTTCTTGGGTGTTGTCAAAAGTTTTAGATACATAGAAGGATCGCCAGATCAAAAATGAAAGCAATATTCAATGCGCGAACGGATGGTAGATTTATAAAGGTGTAAAATAGATTCTGGCTAGAAATAAATTGTCTAGCCAGACCAAGTAAACCAAACTTCTTAGCAGCAGACTTAGTATTTGATACGATATAGTCGTTCAAACCAATATGTGAAATATCCGAGAGGACTGCAATGAAGCCATCATTGTCTTTGAGTGAGGATTGATTTTTTTTTTTCGATGATTCCTTTCACTATATTAATTTCTTCTTAACCCGAAACATTTAACGCTGCTGGAAAATATATAGTTTTTTCATAAATACGGTACACTATTTTTTTTTCATTTATGGGTTAAATGATCCAGCCAATCGACTACTATAATCATTTTATGCAAATGATTTTCGTTGATTCATTGGTATATTTTAATCGTGTTGTTTCCGGTAAGTTTTCAATTTGGAAAGTTCCGACAAATTTTACCAAACATCTTTACGGGCATTAACCCTTAACGTCATTCTCCATGATTTTGTTAGACCTATCCGAGATTCTGTCATTTACGCGCACTGTGTCCCATTAAATTTTAATTCATAGAATCTATTATTTTGCCCAGTTCCCAAGACAGAACACCAAAAGACATGTTTCAGGATTTTCTTAGACACTGTCATTTATTTATTCTGATTCACGATTTCACGTTTACACAAAGAACCATAAATAGCATAAAAAAGGCTCCTGTAATTCAGATTTAATTGATTTGTTTTTACGGCTTATCAACCTTTTGCAGGTTATTTAAAGCCAGAAAATACTTCTTTTTTTATTGTAAGAGTTTTGAAGATAATAAATACCTTCTAATCATCCCATAGCTCGAGGATAATAATGCCTTTCTTATACATATTCGCGCGTAAGTTAATATAATGAAACCGACTGGAATTTGAACTCGGCTCTTCGATCTCAATCCAGGCTCGCAGCGCCGGGTATTCAGATTTTGAACTGGAGGGCTGGATTTCGTCATACTGAAAAATCACTCGTCGATTTAAATTCCTCTTAATAACATTTCTCGTTTGAACTTTGCCACCATTTTGCTTCCCAACTTTGCTCCTGACTTTTTTTTTTTTTACTTTTTTTAATTATATTATTTTGCTTTTTGGTTATAATTCTCTTTCCATTCAAAAATTAAGCTTATTCTGCAAACGAGTAAATTGCTGAATTAAATACGTAATCATTTCGTTGACGTTAACGTGTATAAAAAAAAGGGGAAGTATTGAATACGGCTTTAATTCGGAATTATGTTGTACAGTTTTTTTCTTTCTCTTCATAATTCATTGGAAATACCCGTGAAAATTTAACGGCTTTTCTATTTCTATTTTCTAAGGAATCTTAATTCTTAAGTTACTGATTGAATAAGCTCATGGCGAATTCTGACAATAAAATATCCGTAGAAATTCCCCTATTGCATCGTTAAATATTTGAGCTTAACAACTTTAGATAAATATTGCAATAACAATCATAAATATGAATGCTAGTCGTTATTTTAAGAAGCAAAGAATGAAAATATTTGAAATTGGCTTTTTCCATTTTTCTAAATCAGACATTAAACATTTCTATCTTTATTTATTTATTTCTTCTCTCATTTTCTCACCGAAACCACGTAACATCTCTATCTATAAAAGGCAGGATATGTGCGTGTGTAACGAATGCACGGTCGCAATTTTCGACGGATTTGCACCAAAATTTACATACACATGCTCCAAGTAAGAGGGAAGACCAAAACCGACTTTGCACTTCCCAACTCCCATCGATAGTGGAAATAATCGATTTTTCATGCTTCTACGGCAGTTTTCATGTAGTTTGCGGCCATTTTCTAATGGCCAGAGTGAGAGCCTATATCTGGCTGCGACAAATAGGCAGGAAGATTCTATTGGCCAGCGTGAAAGCCAACAGCTGACTGACACGAATGTCAACTAGCATGCAAAAAAAAAATCGATAACTGCATTCGTCACAAGAGGGAAAAATTTAAATCTGCATGGCACTTTACTCCAATTGGCTCACTCGCTTGCTTAAACTCAACCTTGATTCTGATTCCGCAGAACTTGGTTGGGTGTGAAAAAGTATTTGTTGTTAACATTTTTCATTCGGTTTTTCCAGTTACGTGACCTTTTTTAAAGCTGATCGTTTTGTGTTCATTTTGTTTAGTTCTTTTTTCGTAACAGATTTAATGTTTAGTATAGAGCTTAGAAAAAATTTGCAGTGTGAGATAGGCAAGAAGTAAGGTATGTAGCAACATCAGCACGGCAAAGGGCACTCCTTTAAAGGCAAGGAAGGGCAAAAATATTTTAAGTCAAGTGATAGCGATTGCTGTATGAGTCGTACGATTTTTTTAATCAAGCACGGGTAACGCCGGGCCATTCTACTAGTCTCTTATATATCAGAAGGTTTGTATTTTCTATTGCCGGAACACAATCGAGGTGGGTGCCGAACGAAGAGCAACACCGGAGACCAACAAAACAAAGAGACACATCCACGGCAGAGGCGACGAAGAATTCCCCACAGGAACGGAACAGACGAAGATCAAACGTAACCGGGACACAGAAAGCGAGGACAAGCAAATCAGATTCATGACGTTAAGCTAGTAATGATAGCAACTCTCGACCTCCCAAAACGGAAAATCCGTCTGTTTATAGTGAGCCCAGAAACATCGATAATCTCGCTACTCACGATTCAAAACTTTGCATAAACAAATTCTAGGCACTGCACAGCTCAGCGCCGTGACCATATTTTTTGCAAGCGGACGTTCTCGGGTTCGCGTCATCTATTCTCTCCCGCATACTCAGCACACCAAGCGTTGTCTTTTTGATCGACGGGAACGGGCAACCACATCGAAGGTACCGGCAGTTCATC
Source organism: Acanthosepion pharaonis (assembly GCA_903632075.3). Lineage (NCBI taxonomy): Eukaryota > Metazoa > Mollusca > Cephalopoda > Sepiida > Sepiidae > Acanthosepion > Acanthosepion pharaonis. Next base: position 3,473,505 of record CAHIKZ030004230.1, read on the forward strand.
CTGCTTTTCACTTCCGCTACAATATCTTTCCTGTTTTTCGTCTTTGTACACGATCAAAACGGAATAGTTCATTTTCATGAGATATTATCAGGAGACGTTAAACACATATCTTCCTCTTCTTCTTTTTTTCTTTCTTCTTTCTTTCTTTCTACCTTTTATTTTCTCTCTGAAACCAAACAGCGTCTCTGATATTGTTTTCCGTCTTTCCACGCGATCAAAACGGAATAGTCCATTATTTATGAGATATTGGCAGGGCGTAATAGTCGAGTTAACTAATGGAGGGAAAACTGGAATTAAAATAAGATTGTTTTTTGGGTTTTTTTTTTTTTAGAAAATAATGTCGTCTCATTTTCAATAACGACAAATATCGACATGAGCTTCTTTTTTGAGCTTCTTCTTTTTTTTTAAATATACGACACCAGGAGGTGAACAAATAATGTGATCTCACTTCTAATAAAGACAAATATCGACCTGAACTATTTACCGTCTCTTGGCTAAAGACTTAGCACGAGGCGCAAAAGAATCAGCTGCGAATTCTTTCGAACCATTGATTGGCAAGAAGTCCACGTTTTTTAAGCTAGCAGAGATCGCGATTGTTGCAGTTTCTGTGTATATCTATCTACTAGTGAGTTAGCCCAAAAGACTTGACTCTCTTTATAGTCCACCAATAGAAGGTTAACCAATCAGAAGACGTAGAATATTCAATCCGTCGTGTATAAAGGCGGTCATTTTGTCTACTCAACCCGAATGTCCAGTCCAACTTGTCAGGCGAAGAGAAACAGAAGGACGAACTATGCTCTGCTACTTTTACCAAAATATCCACTGCTTACCTGAACAACGCTTTCCTACTGTCTTCGAAATATTCACTGCTAACCTCTGGATTCTATACTCGAAGACGACCGTCATCATGAAAAACAGCGATAACAATCGTCCCGTTGACAATGCAGAACCTTGGATGTTCTCGTTTATATGGGGCATCTTAAAAAATGTCAATCACCTCTCGACAGCCGGATGTGCTCAATCATATAACGCATGGGTGGCCAAACTGCGACTCGCGAGCCACATGCAGCTCTTTGACTTTTTATATGCGGCTCTTGTAAATATGTTGGCTGAATTCCTTTTTACATCACAGTATAAAAGTTAAAGAAAAAATTCAAGTTTTATAATTATTTACTGGTTATGAATTCAGACCTCATTGGATTAAAAAGTAAGTTTAATGTCCATGTGTATGTAATAAAAATGTATGTGTAAATTTTGTTCATGTTTTGAAGTTCTCAAACATCTGAACTTTCACGTATGTTGCTCTTACATGACCAGCTCTGATATAATGTAAATCCTTCTCACCATCATCAGTCAATGTAAATCCTTCTCACCATCATCAGTCAATAACCTTATCTTGTCTTAGGTTGACTGCGCAGCTGGGCACCTGACAAGTTCACACCACGTATCTTCGTTGGAAGCTAGAGAATTATTTAGTGATGCATAGCATGATTAGACCTCGAGGAATCCATCACTCTCCAGATCAAACAACTGCCATCTTGAAGGCTCGATTTTGTCGTGGACATGTGGCTGTTGATTCGATTGAAAAGGGGAACCGTCTTGTTTGGACGTTGACTTCAGTCTAGGAGGCCCTAGCTTACGGTCAAATCACGCTGAAAACACCGGTTCTCGTTCGATCACCGAAGTTAAGCATCGTAGAGCTAGGTCAGTACTTAGATGGGGGACCGCTTGGGAACACCTGGTACTGTAAGCCCCCAAAGTCCAACCCTTACCTCACAGTCGGTGGGGGGTGTAAACGGTAGTGTCAGAGCTATGCCGCCCGGAACTTCGTTCCTGGTAGGGCCACCAAAGGCGGACAGGTCTGACACACACGCCGGCTAACAAAGGGCTCTGGTGAAAATCCAAGGAGCGTCTGCATCGGTAACCGGCGGCTTCTGGTCGTTCCTGTCTCTGCGTCTGTGGGAACCCCGCGGCAAGCAAGAACGTTAACCGAGTAGGCCTGGGTACCCTACTTCTGTAATTTATCCCAAGAATCTTCTTCTCACAACAGGAAGAAGCCGGCTCAATCCGCCCAGGGTGAATGCCGCATCACACACACACATACAGGAGGCCCACGGCTCAGCAACGCCGCGTCATCATAGCTGCATACATAGTTGTGGAGCCCTGAAGTGAATTTTAACTTAGGATAATTGCCTAACAACTGATTAATAAATAAATGTTAGACATCCTGAATATTATTCTAACAACTCCAAAAAATGAATTCCACGTTTGGTTAAACTGGTAATAATAGCCGGAGTATTGCATCTGTTTTATTTTGTCTTAATCCATTGTTGTGACTTAGAAATGTGGTTCTACAGAAGGATGCTGGGGATACCATGGACTGAAAATAAGATCAACCACGAGGTTTTAGAGAAAAATGGAAGCGAAAGGGAAACGTACTTAACATCAGGAAGAGGCAATTGAAATTTCTGGATCACGTAATGAGGAAGGAGGGTATGGAAAATCTGATGCTCATAGGACAGATTAAGAGAAAGAGTGACAGAGGAAAGCGGCGGGTAACATATGGGATGAGCTTGAGTCAATGGATGGTAGAACAGAGTTTGGGAGAAATAACAGAAAAGTCAAAACTTATGAAGAGCTACAAGCGACTGGAAGATTTGGAGGCTCATGATGGCCTATGTCCTGAAGGGACACTACATATAAAAGAAGAAGAATGTTGTGACACTCCTTAGCGAGTGTATGGAGGCTGTATTAATTTTATTTCGTTTTATGTTAGTTTATTTCTAGATTATTGCCTATTTTTTAATAGTAATAATATTGGTGCGTAGGTTAAATGACAACACCAGAGTTGATTGTTCATTACTTAGCATGTTATAACATTATTTCAAAAGTTATTCTCGGCTTCTCCGTAGTGACAAACTCGTCTCCTCGGAGGCGGTACCTGGACCTTACATTCGGTCTGCGGTGTGTGGGAGACTGCCCCAGTTTACAAAACGGCATTAATAATTAAAAAAATAAATAAATAAAAATAACCCGCATGTCAATCGGATGCAAGTGAAAGTTCACGTCCTTGCCCACTCAGTGGATATAATTGTGCACTGTGCACCCGGCTTCTATGTTGCCGGGTGCGAATTGTGAGAAATGCATCCAGGCATCATGCTACACGATAAAAGCAGATTCATTCTGTTTTGCTCTAATTTTTATTAGGATATCCACTTTTTGCTCTAGTACATCCGTATGGTTTAAAATATCGGCTGAGAGATCTTTAAGCTACCCCCACAAAAAAAGGACAAAGATTACTTCCACGACAACCTTTACTAATACATTCCTAAACTATTTGCACGTTCGTTTACAAATTGTTGTTTTTTTTAAACACTCAGTGGAAATTTTACTACAGTTCATCAATTTTTACATTCTTAAATCCCCAAGAGGCATCTATTTTGTTCAATTCAAAATTTCCCTTTTTAAATGCGCAAATAATTCCGAACAATTCTCACGTACACCAAGATTTTCATAAGCTACAGTCAGTCCCTGCCTAGCTTCCGATAATCTTTATTTCTGGGATTAAAAGATAAAGAGTAATCAGTATCCGAGCGTGCATCTATATTCAAGCCATGATTTTCACCAAAATTAAATAAATTGTTATATTCGCTCAAAGAGTTTTTTTTCATCCCAAGCAAGGCAATAAAGCCACTATGACGCAAGAGATTACTGAGTGTTAGAGAACATCAGAAAAAAATAATAATAAAGCACAATAAAAGAATATGAATTAAGAAGACAGAAGATACCGATTGATATTGCATTTCCATTTTTGAAGATCAAATTTGACTGTGAATGAAGGAGCCGGATGGGAGTTTCACAAGTGAGAAGTGCGAGAAAAGAAACTGTTAGCATAAAACTTACGATTACCTCTAGCCACTTAACTCTAAAATGATGAGACCTTGCCGCCAATCTAATACCGGGCTTCAATCTGTAGGCGCCATATAGGAAAATTCATAACAATTACCATGAAAATATTTATAGGAAAAGCACAGGTAAACTATCTTACGTCGGTAGAAAACTGACTGAAGCCGAGATGCCAGATCTAGACAAATAATATTGCAGATTCTCCTTTGGATTTTATCATGAATCTATAAACAGACTAGATGTGATAGCAATATATAAAGCATGAACTAACACGTAAGATAGATTCTGAAGAGAAAAAAAATTAACACAGCGAACCGATTTTCACAGCAACGGATCTAGCAACTGATTCAACATAATCTTTCCACTTCGTGACAGCGAATAACGTTAGTCCGAGATGGTATAATAATTCACATTCCTGGCGGAACAACAAAACCTACCAATCAGAGGCCTTGCTGCCGGATATCGTCATACCCAGGACGAAATACAGTAAGGGCAAGAACAAAGTGTATGGAGCAATCTTCAAACACATTTCTTTTAATAATTTTTTTTTTAGCATTGTCCACTTGATAATGGCGTGGAACTTTACATCGGAATCTGAAGAATGTTTTTTTTTTAATTTTCAGTTGCGACTGTTTGTTCAAGCTTCAGGATTTTCTAATAAAATATTCCTTTGAAATCTCCCATCCCACGTTGTCTTGGATCTAGCGGGCTATCACGTTCAAACACTTGTTCCCGTGCGATCCCTGAAGTTAAGCAACGTCCATTCTGGTTAGTACTTAGATGGGTGACCGCTTCGGAATACCGCTGGGTAAGCTTAGATGTGTAATGGATAATAGCTCGGAATTGTTAATCGGAGATCGGAGTTCGAATTCCAGCCGTGTTCGTTATATTTACTTACACGAAAATACCCTGATGAAAGGTATCAATCTGCCGTTTCTCAAACCAGTTGTATCGTAAATAGTAAGACTTGTAGTAGTAAATCTTTATTATTATCTTTAACAAATATTCTTACAATCTAAAATAATATATTCTGGCTTTAAATTATCTACAATAGGTTAATAAACCGTAAAAGAACAAATCAATCTGTATGGCGATAATTTTCCTCGTTCTGATTTTTCTCAGGAAATCCGTTTCTCATAATGCCAGCGATGATATTTACCAAAAATAACCTTTAAAAATCGATATAAATGCTCAGGTAACCTCCTTTTGGGGAAAATTCGCTTTACATTACTTTTACGAAAGGGCTAGTTCTGCTGCTAGAAAGTCACTACACTGTGTCTTGCTATCTGACATATTTATAAGTTTACCATTCGTCCTTGCTTTGAATATTGCTGCCACATCTGGCCCGGTGCTCCTCCTATATATTTAGAGAGATTCTTGATAAAATCCAAAGCAGAACCTGCAATGTTAATGGTCCTGACCGGGCATCTCGGTTTCAGTCACTCTCCCACCCCCGTAATATAACTTGTCTGTTTCTTCTTCGTGTAAAAATTTTCAGTAGTAATAGTAGTAACGGTAGTGGTATTAGCATTAGTGACGATGATGGTAGTAATCGTGATGGTCGCGTCAGTAGTAGTGATGATAGTAGTAGTAGTAGTAGTAATAGTAATGGTCGTGATGGTATTAATAGTATCGGTGGAGGTGGCGGTGGTGGTGTTAGTAGTAGTAGTATTAATGATGGTGGTGGTAATAGTAGTAGTAATAGTGGTGATGGCGGTGGTGGTGTTGATGGTAGTCGTAGTAGTAGTGATGGTAGTGGTGCCAGTGGCAGTAATGATGGTAGTAGTGGTAGCAGTAGTAGTGAAGGATTTGATAATGGTAATAAATGCTAGTGTTGATGGAGGTGACAGTACTAGTAATGATGTTGATAGTGGTAGTATTAGCAGAAGTATTAGTAGTAGAACTAATGGGGGGTGGTAGGAGTAGTAGTAGTAGTAGTAGTAGTAATATTTTCTCCGTTGTCCCTTCTGCCATTATTTATGAAAGACATTTGAAGACAAACCTCTTTCTCAATGAAATCGTTATTATGCCGGAAACATGTTTAAAATCCATTTTATTATTTCCTGTGGAATGCTAAGCATATTAAACTCTAGCCTCTCAGTCTGTAGCAAGAGAATCCATGACTGAACCTTAAAATTTCTAATTAAAATAAAAAAAAATCCATTTCCTCTTTCATTAATTATTAGATTATAATCATCAACTGCATCGTTTCTTTTGAGCCTCGTTTACATGTATTCATTAATACTGCTTGCAAATCATCTTTACCCATAATTCCATTCCAGCGAAAAGGCGAATAGAAAAGCGGCAGAATAGAATACTGTAGCTTTCATGTTTAATTCTCTTAAGATAAACGGATTTGACCTTTTTAAACTTAATCAGCCCCTTTTTGTACGGTAATCCAGAGAGCAGAAATACCTTTTCCATTTGGTGTGGATACTTCAGGACAAAAAGGACGGGGTAGCTACCTATGGAATCATAAAATAAAACGATAATAAATTAAACGTGGTACACAGACAAACGATATAAACACTTTCCCATCGCTACTTTCAATATTATTAAACAATTTCTTAACGAGTCAAGAGCGGACATGTTGAAGTTAACGGTCCAAAAAAGAAACAAATTCTTCTTAAGCGGCCGGCTTTTTGATTGTTCATTACCAAAGAGGATTGTTGGTCTTTTTAAAATCTATATCTTCATCCTTGTTGTTATTATAAGAACATTTCTGCAGGTAACATTCAAGGAATTTCGAACTGAACCTCATATACAATTTTCGTGGGTAGTGAGTTCTCATTCCGCTGTCAATGTCTAAGAGTAACGCATCTGTTTCTTATTTATTACTGGAAGGGGTTTACGCTTATATCAGGTTGAAACATCAGTTCTTGTATAATCAATGAAGTTAAGCAATGCCGAGCCAGGTCAGTACGTGGAGCTTGAGAATATCAGGTGCTGTTAGCTTGGATGTCCGGGTGGTGATCGTGCGAGAAAGTCTGTTTCAACGTGATATCACCATAATTGGAAGAATTAGAAAACGGAAAAATTACCAAGGATCAAGAACAAAGTAAAATAGCAGATAGCGATTGACATTGCATTTAAAATTTTCAAGATTAAAGTCCACTGGAAAACACGGAAGATTGTTCCACAATCGAGGAATGCAAGAAAAGAAACTGCCATCATAGAATTTAAGGTTACATCTAACCATTTCAACTGCGAATTGGTCATCCATGAAAAACCTATACTGAATGGGCTTTTTTATGTCACATTAACTCCAACAGGCCCCGGGTCTCAATACCATAATGCACCTTTGGTACATCAACTCTATACTACTACCGTCCTGGGTATGACGATAAACAACATCCGCGTCCTGGGTAAGACGATAAACTACGTCCAACAGCAAGGCCTCTGATCAGGACGTTTTAAAGAGCGTGGAACCACCTCTTAATTGCTAGTGTTCTCCGGTCCACCCTGACCCGGGGTTGTAGCACCTGTCAGCTATGGGCACATAGATAACTCGCAAACTGTGGTCAAAATACTATGAAAGTGTAAAAATAGGTTTTAATACCAGAAATACTTAGTTAAAAATTATTAACCGCAATAAATTTTTGAAGAAAAATTATTACCAGCAATACATTAAAAATGTATTGCTTGTAGTATTTTTTATACTACAAGCAATACATTTTTGAAAAAAAATATTAATAGCTATACATTTTGGGGAAAAAAATACCAGTAATAGATTTTTGAAGGAAAAACATACCAACAATAGATTTTTGAAGAAAAAAAATACCAGCAATAGATTTTTGAAGAAAAAAAATACCAGCAATAGATTTTTGAAGAAAAAAATACCAGCAATAGATTTTTGAAGAAAAAAATACCAGCAATAGATTTTTGAAGAAAAAAAATACCAGCAATAGATTTTTGAAGAAAAAAATACCAGCAATAGATTTTTGAAGAAAAAAATACCAGCAATAGATTTTTGAAGAAAAAAAATACCAGAAATAGATTTTTGAAGAAAAAAATACCAGCAATAGATTTTTCAAAAGTAAAATATTGCCAGAAATAGTTTATTTTTTAAGGAAAATAAATTACCTCAAATACATTATTGAAAAAAAAAATTACCAGCAATAAAAATTTTGTCGGCATTAACTGAGGTTGATGTGTCGAAAACCAAACCAAACCAAACCAAAGTTAGGATGCTTGTCTCCGTTGGTAGTTGCATAATTGAAAGAAAAAAAAACTTGTAGTTCCAACAAATTATCCTTTTTTTTTTTGGTCGAGGGGAAAATTTCGACTAACAGTTGCCAGTCTTAGTCACTCCTTAATTTGAGTAAAACAGTGCAAAGTAACTTGAAACGCTTAAGAATTCAAATCCAGGAAAACAAACCAAATTGATGACGCTTACAACGTAAGAGCAAACGTCATCAATTCGATGTTCTCCTTGATTTGAATTCTTAAGCGTTTCTAAAAAAAAAACGTAAACATTTATTTACTATTTAGTTACATTTTGTTTCCTCAATAGGAGTAGTTGTGCTTGCTTATCGCCCGCTTTTGTATAGCCCCCTCCTGCTGGAAAGCTCTTGAGGGACGGTGATCACTCGATAATAAAGTCGCATTCTTCTCTCGCAGTTAGTGATCGCTGGTTATTTTGAGTCCAGAGATAAAAGAACTTCTCAACAGGAAATTTTACTTAACTATTTAATTAACGTCAACATGTATATTTTCTAACTACCCAGTGGGGTCACTCTTCTTCCATTGGGGAGCCGTTCCAAACACGAAAGAAAACACATTTACATTGAGATTATTACTCATATAATAGACCCATAATATAAACAACAGGCGCCACACATTTTAGGCATGGGACCAGCAGCTTCACCCCGTAAAAAACTTTACTGCTATGGAAAATGTTACTTACTGTTAATGAATCTTTTATTAATATCTTACAAATGACAATCATTCTGTCCTTATTTTTTTCTTTAAATTTCTCTTGTATAATTATGCGCAATAGTTTTAATGGTAATGATAATATTAACCGTTTCTCTATAAGGAAACATTTGGCATTCACTGACCGAGCAGTTGAAATTTATAAAATCTTTCCATTTAAATAAATCTTTACAAAAATACGTTTCACATTTGTTATCACTCTTTCCAGTATTGGGGTGGGGGTCCTTGTATTGTACAGTAAGATAGGATCAATTGGGAACCATCTGTGAGAAAAAGAGCACCATAATACAATTTACTCCGACAGAAATTTGGAAACGACATACTCTACTGCTTGGCAATGAACATTTCGGGTGTCAATCTGAGGACAATGCAGAGAATTAACAAAGAGATGGATGAGTCTAATAGTGATTACCCACTTTGATCGTTCTGATACGAGAAGAACTCCCGAGGCCTATATCCAGTTCCTTAAGGAGGTAGTGCTTCCTTGGGTGAAGAGGTTGGCTGCGCTGGAAGACCTTATGTCTGACAACAGGACTCTGCACCATGCCAGACAACCAGGAGAACCTAGACATGACTCTCAGACAATTTCTGCATCACTCCTTACATCTGTCCACCCAACTCCCCAGACTGCAAATCCTTTATTATGTGTGGGGCGCAGTTGAGTGAGAGACCAAGAAAACTCCTTGTAACACCCAAGATGAACAGAAGGCAAGGGTCATGGCTGCATTCACCAACTTGAACAAGGAGACCGTCCGGAGGAGTTGCAGGGGATTCCGAAGTTGTCTGGAAGCCGTGGTTGAAGTTAAGGAGGATTTTATAGAATAAATTTACGTTTTAACATTTCAAGATATTTTTGTGTAATTTTGGTAAACAGATCTGTTAAATCGAGATGTCAGTGTTATTTTCATTTTTGCGTAATTTAGACGACAATTTATTCATCGCAACCAATATAACACTCCTATTCTTTCAACGGTGTTTGCATTGATTAGTCACCACTGACAGTCATTATTTTCGATGCGTCTCTATAGCAAAATTGTTAACAATGCATTTATACATTACAAATATAAAAGCTTTATTCTGTTACCTTGGTATAATAATCTGTTTATTAACCCTGGCCTACAGGCTTGCTCAAGCTGAAAGTGCCACTTACATCATCACAGTGATTTTTTCACTAGCAAAGAGGTGTCATTCAGTAAATAGACTGTGATCATCATAATGGCAACAAAGGTTGGTAGGTTTTGAAAGTTTTATATTGATTTAAGGCTCTATCAATAAGGTAAGGATTAGATTGCTTTCTAAGCAGTCATTTTCAATAACGAAAATTACTTGTTTTATGTGCTTCTACGCACAGAATACAGGCCTAGCGCGGAAATATGCTCAAACAAATTTTAGACAAAAAATTGCAACGATCTTTAGTCACATTATATTCTTAAGTGTCAATGATGTTTTTATTATTATTCATTAATGATCAACATTCAGTTTACAACTAGACACACTGTTTTTTACATCCACTGTACCATCGTCGACCGGACCCAGAACGTTCACCAGTCCCGTAGGACATCTTTAAAAATCGATTTTGGCATTGTTTGAGATGAGAACATGGTGCACAAATAAACCTTGTGCCAGTATAACAGGAGGTTACCCTTTCTGAGGTTTTATTATTATTATTATTATTATTATTATTTCATTCAGCTTAGCAACATATCTCACTTATAGGTTGACACCGCGAGTGTACTTAGAGCAAAACATAATGATCTTGTCCGTATCTTTATTTCCACTGCTTAAACTGAATCTCCATGACAACATGAAAAAAATTGTTTTCTAAGAATCTTACGTGGCAATGAATCTGTTGTTTTTCAGTCAGTCCGTCATGTGCCATGCTTGATACACGCTTAGACGATCATGTATCTTTCAATACATGACTGACAAGGCAGATTTTTTCCCGCAATAGATGGCCATTACTTTCTGCGGTAGTCCAGTTGCCATCAAAGACTATAGAACCCGGTCTGTCCTGGCGGGGGGAAGAAGACTGTTCATACCTTCCCCTGGGGTATTAGCACGTAAGTGAATATAAAAGATCCGACAGGAATTCGAACTCGGCTCTCTGATTACTCAATTCGAGCAGCTATCCATTACTCCACCGTCCCTCCTTGTTGTTTTTACAAAACTAATAAAGAGTCCGGTTGGTTATTTTGAATCATTTCAATTTTCGCCTATTACAATGAACGGGTATCCTCTCAGGCTGGCCCCAAACCTTGAGAGCCTATTAGACCGGAAATGGAACTCCTACATATGATCTATTCGCTAAAGATGCTGGAAAACTGGTCGGTTCGCTGCATTGCTCTAACAAGTACCTCACACCTGCTTCTGTCGTATACCTTTCCAAGAGCCAGATAAAGTCGAAAATATTAGGTTGGTGCAAAAATAATGACGTAATAATGTCGTTTTTTTACTTATTTTTAACGTCAAAAACGACATTATTACGTCATTATTTTTGCACCAACCTAATAGAATACCGTTGCTGTATATGGACAGGAGGCACCCAGTCTTCGCTTTCCACTCACGCTTAGAGGTCAAAAGTGTCTCTACGTCCTTGTCGGTGACGAATTATTTACCACCCGACAATCCCCACCCCTTTTCTCACAGACGGACACGTCGCAAGCCCCGTCGCTGCTCTTATATCATTATTTTCATGGAGAGCGTTCTGATGAAATACGCCCTTAGTTCCACCAGGCTCTAACCTTGACAGTTAAGACCCACCCTCCCACGAACATTCTAGCGAATCAGCTTCATTTTCTGGAAAATTTGCAGATTAAACCCATGAAACCAATACAATGAAATATCCATTTGCATGCTTATTTCGAAAATAATAAAAGTTGACGGAAGAAACCGTTTAGGAGTTATCGATAATATAATTTCGGCCTCATTCCCGTCGCTGTTACAGCCCAGCCACCATTACTGGCTTTGTTTATGTCATAGAGTAGTTTTGCCAGTGGGGGCTTGTATTTCACTAAGTCGGTCCTAAAAAGGTTCGACGTTCAAAACGTTAGGAACTTGATATAATAGTTAATGACGCAGCAATCTAGTTGTGGTGGCTGAAACTTTAATGTCCGACATCGACTGACTGAGCAACTCACTGAGCTCACCTGGTGACTGCTACTACTACTACTTATTATATGTGGGAGTGTCTATTAACTATAGAATAGGTGTGTTCCAGTATAACAGTTTACATACCTTTGCCTCGATAAGTAATGCGAGGAAGCTTCACTTGTGTTGATTACTGCGCAATTAAATTAAATTTCGAGAATTGCGCAATAATCAAAACGAGTAAGATGATAAAATCAGTAAAAAGGCATCTGTCTATATTTCTTAGATGAGGTATTATATACACTATTTGCATTGATCGGACTATCGTCCTCAGCTATGCTGTCATATTTATCACAGCATTTCGGCCGATTTACGCGGCGGCCATCTTCAGGTGGTTCAAATGTCGAACTGAACCCTTTATTTCGCTCGCTGGGGTAGACTGTTCTAGTTCCACGTGCCATGTCTAATGGATGTTAGTTATCAGTTATCTCCTGTATCTATTCCCCTTTCCAAGTTCTAGACCGCCTTAACCAAGTATTGAACTCACACTCTTTGGATCCTGTCACTGGATCTAACTACTGCCTTTATCCACTGTGCTAATGTGTCCTTGAGTAAAAAGACCGTTAACTAAGTAACCTTCCGCATATTACTACTCGAGGAAAACGTATATAAACAACGCCAGTAATAGAAGCCGGGTTCGGCGTGAATAAGGCCCAATTTATATTGTCGATAACGATTTTTTTCAACAAACTTTTATTGTTATTTGGGAATTAATCAGGCAATTTCACACCAGAATAGAAATTTTCATTACAATTGGTTTCCCGGGCGTAATCTACAAATTTGCCCATTCTCTTCGTATTTTTTTATAAGTTGTAAGTTCTATTCGGGCAGCTTCTTCCCAAAAGCACTGCATTGTGGTAACGATTCCCAAGTGGTTGCTTCTCCAATCACCAAAATCTTAACTTGTTCATGTCTAGGGTTAATTATCTTCAACGGATATCCGCATAAGCTGTGCTTCTTCATCTTCAACCTTCGACCTCCCTACCGTTGGTCGGAACTCCATTGACAATACCTTTCCCCACTGTGTGATCGCTTATTGCTGTCCCCAATTCCCAAATGCCCAACCCTGAGCCCCGACTTATGGTGTCTGGAAAAATCAATTTTCGTGAGAAGAGTAAAGATGAGACGATTTCCCTGTCCTCCCGGTGCCAGTGGCCAACAAACCGTCATGATTTTTATTTGAGCTTGAGAGAAATTGGTCTCAATTCCCCAGTAAATTGTGTTAAGCATTGCATGGGATCTCCAACTGATGTTCTGTATTTTTCTAAGTAGATTTGTGTATGTTCCACATATGATGTCCAAGTTTCTTATCCATACAGTAGGACTGGTTCAATCAATGTTCGAAACGTTTGGACCTTTCAGGAAGGTGGAAGGTTCGATCGCCAAATCTTGTGAAATTTGTTACACGCATCCCATGCAAGAACTCTGCAGATGTTGAAGTCTTTTGAGGAATCTATTATGTGAGATCCCAGATATTTGAAGTCCTCAATTATTTTGATGGATGTATTATTGAGTGATTTCAATTCGGATGATCCGGGGGAGGTCGTGATATATTGTCTTATTCACGCTGCAATAGAGACCTTCCTAGTTCGTTGCTTGATCGATTGATTGCAATAAGGATTCTGTGTGCTTCTTACTCTTGATATGCATCTCAAGAGAATAGCGTGTCTTAATTTTCTATCAGAATACAGACAAATATTAGATAACCATGTTTTCTTTTATTTAATGATTTTGATTTAATATCATACACGCCATGTACGCTGCTACCTAACCTTGATGGCTAAGACCCACCATGCCACACAAATTGTAGTAAACACCCTATATTCTCTTCACATTCTACTCGAGCAGCTTCTTCCTTACGAAGCGTTGCTTTGTGGAACCGACTCCCAAGAGCACGTTTCGCCCCAAACATGTTTGACTGTTATCGTTCCCAAATACTCCCATAAACTCTGCCTCTTACTCTGACACTATCTTGCCTGAGTAACTCTAGAGGAGGGGTCGGCAACTCATTCGACCCCGCGGGGCCGGATCGTTTTATAATGACGGGTCGCGGGCCAGACAAAGGCCGTTAATGAAAAATTAAGGAAAATTACATATGCACACCCCTGTCAACCTAAATATATAAAACCATAATGAAAATAAACATTGAGAAATCAGAAAAACAAAAGAAAATCTAAAATTTAAAAAACACCTAACAAAAATTACTTTTCTACAAGGAACGTCAAAATACATCAAAGTGAAAAAAATCACCCGAAGTGAAATGGATGAAATTATGACGTATAGGTTTGAAACTGTTATTGAAAATTGTTCTACAAACGAACCACACACACAACAAACAAAAACGAAGTACATATACCCATACATACGAGTACAAATAGTTGCAAACATATACACTTACGTACGTACACATGCGGTATCATCCACACATTCATGAGGCATGTATGTATAATGCGCGTATGTTTAACTGTCTTTAGATTTCTGCTACCTCGCATGTCAGTCCCTCCCTGGCCTCTTTCACTTTAACGTTCCTTTCACTTCTGTTATCTTTTAATGTAGCCAAGGGTCATAACAAATATGTATCCATTATTTGACATTAAACGTAGGCAACGCATCTTGGTAAAATAAGTCTCATGAAAGATAACTGGCAGATAGTCTAATATTTTTAGTATGTGTAGACATTCTATGGAAAATGACATATAACAAATTTCATTTGAAGGTCGTCTCTCATGTTAAAATTGGTCATTGGTAATCAGGCTCGCGGGTCGGTCAAAATGCCTTTGCGGGCCGAATCCGGATTAAAATAACCATTTCATCCTCGGTTTATTTCCGATATATTTTTTTAAATATAATTAATTTTAATGGCATTCTATAAGTAACGATTACAATAAATCAGAACACTAAAATATTTGTTTCGTACATTTTTTCCATCGTATGTCAGTTTACCTAATTAATTACTGATTAAATCAGTTCAATTTAATTTTATCGGAAGTAAATTCAGTCGGTAAAAGATTCGAGCTTAATTACTTGACGATGGCATCCATTACAATTTCAAAACACGACCCTCGACTCGAATCGCATTCCAATGAAATACTACTCGATGTCAAAATGCGAGACCTTTGGAATTTCAGACTATTGATTTCGTAATTTGAACAAATAGCCTAATTACACAGAAACGACCAATTGTTACGTTGGCTCAAACGCATTGAAATTATTGAACGAATCAGCGGATTTGAGTCACATGAAACTAAATTGATCGTGAGAATCCAAACCTGAGCATTTCAGTTGTTATTCTAATATCCAATCAACACAAGTTTGGGCAATATGTGGCATCATATATCTTGCAAGTACGAATAAGCCATAATTGATTATGCAACTGATGGTGACATATTCCATCGGCTTATACAATAGCCACAACGATAAATTAAACTTATTACGACGTATTAATTGCTTTTGAAAATAAGCCACAATCAATTGCGAAACTGGTTATAACGTATTTCTTGCGCTTGTATAAAAGTCACAATCATACATACAATAGATAATATCTCACTATTTTTCCTGATAAATAAGCAACAACCATATATACAACAGATAATATCTTAATGCAAATAATGGTATGGTAAATAAGCTACAATCATCAATTAAACTGATGACATATTATGTTATATTATAAATAAGCCACAATCAACAATACAACTCGTTATGACGTATCGCATCGGCTTTTATAGCCGCAGTCATAAAAACAACTATTGATAACGCATTAATTTTATTTGTAAATAAGCCACAATCATAATGCTACTATGATATATTACTTCTGCTTGTAAATAAGCCACAATCAGTGATGCAACTTGTTATGCCGTATTCCATCGGATTGTACAATAGCCACAATGTTAATTGGAATTAATTATGGCGTATTACTTATACTTATAAATAAGCTACAATTATAAATGCAAAGGGTTATTATATCGCGTGTTTTAAATAAGCCACAATCAATAACGCAACTAATTATGATATAATATTTGCATTTAAATAAACACCATGATCATAAGCGTAAGTGATTGTTATATAACGTTGATATTAAAAAAGCTTCAGTCAAAGATGCAAATAATTATGACGTTTAAAACATTGTGTAAAAGTCAAAAGGATACACACAACTGATACGAACGTATTTTTGTTCGTTTATAAAAGTCAAAATCATAAAATCAGGACATAGTATCTTATTTGGGTTTGTAAATAAGTTACAATCAATAATGCAGTTGATTTTTTATGTGTTTCTTTGGGTTAATGCAACATATGGTAATGCATTTCTTGTACTTGTAAACAGACCACAATTGATTGACATATTATTTGAGTTTGTAAATACGCACAATCAAAATGCGACGGACGAAACCTCTTACTTGTACTTGCCGAACAAATCCTCGCTAAAGTTACATATTTTGAGAAGCCGGCGACGATCCTCCGAGGAAATACTTCTCCGTCGACAGAGTACTAGGATTGTTCTCTCGCACTTGAGGTTTACCCAAAGAAGTAAAGCCGAGTGGATTCGAATAATCTTCCTCTACCTGCATTTATTCCAAAGAATGCTACTTTAAATTCGGCCTTGTGCCACATTCATTTAAAACGAACGTACGGATAGTAATCTGCTTGCAAAATAGGACAAGGTCATAAATAAAATCTGTTGATGTCATATTCCTAGTATTTGTGTCACAGTTTGTGTTTATTAGTGTTTGTGTTACTGTTTGTATTTATTAGACTATGATACAGTTTGTGTTTATTAGTGTTTGTGTTACAGTTTGTGTTTATTAGTGTTAGTGTTACTGTTTGTATTTATTAGACTGTGTTACAGTTTGTGTTTATTAGTGTTTGTGTTACTGTTTGTATTTATTAGACTATGATACAGTTTGTGTTTATTAGTGTTTGTGTTACAGTTTGTGTTTATTAGTGTTTGTGTTACTGTTTGTATTTATTAGACTGTGTTACAGTTTGTGTTTATTAGTGTTTGTGTTACTGCTTGTATTTATTAGACTGTGTTACAGTTTGTGTTTATTAATGTTTGTGTTACTGCTTGTATTTATTAGACTGTGTTACAGTTTGTGTTTATTAGTGTTTGTGTTACAGTTTGTGTTTAGAACTGTTAGTGTTACTGTTTGTATTTATTAGACTGTGTTACAGTTTGTGTTTATTAGTGTTTGTGTTACTGCTTGTATTTATTGGACTGTGTTACAGTTTGTGTTTATTAGTGTTTGTGTTACTGTTTTATATTTATCAAACTGTGTTACACTTTGTGTTTATTAGTGTTTGTGTTTATATTTGTGTTTATTAGTGTTTGTGTTACTGTTTGTATTTATTAGACTGTGTTACAGCTTTTGTTTATTAGTGTTTGTTTTACTGTTTGTGTTTATTAGTCTTTGTGCTACTGTTTGTAAATATGCTACAAGCGTAAATGAGTTGTCTTGGCCCTGTCAAATAACGAGTGAATTAACAGCTATGAAGAAGTCCTTTTAACGAAAGAAACATAGTTGTTCCGATTATTAAGCTGAAATTGAATTCACTAACGACGTCTTCATAGAAAGATTCAGTTTTATTAAATCTTTTTTTTTTTAGTGATAGGAGTTGATCCCAATTCATTTTTTGTCACAATTCGTTTTATATTTAGTCGCGTCATCCTTTAAACTTATTCAGGTAACAGATTTTTTATTCTAAACCTAGAAACTGGAATTGGTAACCGTCTATCTCATTATTTCATTTATGTCTCAGAATTTTTTCAATTTTTTTCTGAGCCTCTAATCCTACTAGATCCTCTAGTTCTCTTAAGATAATCTCGCTGAATAGATTAAATAAATCCGTTGAGAAAACATATCCTTGACTTCCTCCTCTTTCTACTTTCCTTGTATGAATAAATCCTAACTTGAGTTAATTTATCCTACGACTATGAACGTTATATTTACATTATACGTATTTTGTGTAGATATTCCCACTCAATCATGTTTATTTCGCAAAAGTTCTTGCCCTATTTTCATTGTTAATATAAAATAGCCGCAACTTGTCACTGGTGTTTGATATGCTGTTGATTTTTTATTCGTTCTAGATTGAAACTTTTTATCGTTCATTTAAGATTCAAACATTTTTAATGGTGACATTTTGTCTACAAATGAATGCCTTAAAATGGAGGATGAAAAGTTGCACTTTCGCCGTATTATGCTCTAAAAATTTCGGAACAAGAGTAAACGTTGGAACTACGACAAAAAAAACATTCAGAAGGTTTATTTGGATTGTGCCCCGAGCACATCGAACGGTTAAAAAGTGATTTGACAGGGTGATTTTAATCAAAACAATCAACAACGCTCCGGGAGACATTTCCACGTCGACGAAGACATGCATCTTGACATCCATTTCGATGGAAGAGGTTTCTAACAGTCGGAAAATCGATATCTCAACTGGCTTCTGCCATCTGAAGAGACTTAGGTTCAAGAAGAAACGGCCGATTTTCGTTAATCAAAAAGGTGCCTTTTCCACCGCAACTCAAGACCACTTGTTGCAATAATTTTTTACAAAGTATTTCTGATATTAAAACCTATTTTTACATTTTCGTAGTTTTTTACCCAGTTTGGGGGTTAGCTCTTTACCCATAGTTGAGACCCTAGCAAGGGCTACCACATCGGGTCAGGGTGTACCTGGGAACACCAGCAATTAAGAGCTGATACCACGCACCTCAAAACCTTCTGATCTAATGGCCTTTCTGTCGGACAGAGTTTATCGTCTTACCCAGAACGCGGATGTAGTTTATCGTCATACCCAGGATGGACTAATATTTGTCTTTTGTTGATAGTTGTACTTTAGCCGCTCATGATGTGCTGGTCGATGTATGCACGGATTTTTATATCTATTTATACACGTTTAAATATTATTTACATGCGGGCTATTGTCATCATCTTTGCTTTTGTTATCACGTTTCGGCCGTTGCGCCCTCCGATCTTCCTCAGGTTTATGTTGATCCAAACCTAAAAGGATTTTTTGAACTAACCCTTTATTCAATATATGAGGGGAGATTGTTCTCCTTCTACTGTCCATATCGAGGACTAGCAGTAGCGCCCGGCGTTGCCCGGGGATGTAACAGTAAGAGATAGATCATGTATCGACCATCATAAAGACTGAAAAATAAAATTGACAAAGATTATTGTTTAAGGTTGACGGACACGCATGTCTTAATTAATTTTTTTGTTTTGTTTTGTTTTTTTAAGAATTGGTCAAACCCAAACTCAAACAAAAACATTGTTTTCAATCGTTATGAGTCTACCGATTGAATAGAATTTTATTATAAACAATTGTCTTGTAAATGGAATTTTTAAAGCATTCTGAATGTAAAAATAAAGAAAAAAGTGTGCAAGACAATAAGAAACACTACCTGCCAAAAGAAGTGAAGTTTTGTTGAAATAGGTTGAAAAATGTAGGAAATCCGATCCCATATATAAACGAACAAACACACACACACAAACAACCTGAGTTTTATAATAAGTATAACTCGATATGAGTTGTCCCCCTTTCATTCTCATGATGCCTCTTAATCGTGTTTTCAAATTGATTTCGTGCAAATACAATTCAGTTTTTCCAATTTTTGGCGCTGTCAGAACCACCGCAAGGTAATTTTACGTAGTCCTGTAAAGTTTTGTTGAAATCGGTTGAAAAATGTAGGACATCCGATCCAATATATAAACGTACAGACACACACACACACACACACATACACACACACACACACATACACACACACACACACAACCTTGGTTTTATAATAAGTATGATTATCTCGTCTAGTTATTATTTATTACTACTCAATTATTTCCACCGAGTCAAAGTATTCACTTCCCAATTTGAGGAATCATACTCCACAAACCTTTATACACATATATGGGAAGTCAAAATCAAAAGTCAAAATGCACAAAATATCATGGAAAGTAAGGAAAACAGCATCAGCCTACAACAATAAATAGTATAGCTGGCCAATCGTATTCGAGGATACCCGTCTACTAGGGCGGCTAACCAATCCCTATTGCAGGCTCAGGCGCATTTTTGTTTATTCAACACCCTCAGTGCCCTTTATAATTCAACTCTGCCTAGCAGACCTTAATTACAGTTTCTGGTAAAGAGCGTGTTATCTAGCGTGATTAACAATTTGAACAAGGCCACCACGCTCAAGCCATCGGCCACGATGACTTGTGACTTCATGCTAGCACAGCTATCCACGGCCCCCAACTTCACTCAAAAGGCTTTAGTCAGCGCCTGGTATGGTTTTCAGTCACTTTCCAAAGGTGCCGCACGCTGAGATTAACCCCTCCGATAACAGTGCAATAACATCCAGAGTCCGATAAAAATTCTTCTTCCTGACAAATCGAACATTGTGAGATACGATCCCGGCTCTCATGTTTTGTTTTGTTTTTTACGAATTGGTCAAACCCAAACTCAAATAAAAACATTGTTTTCAATCGTTATGAATCTACCGATTGAATAGAATTTTATTATAAACAATTGTCTTGTAAATGGAATTTTTAAAGTATTCTGAATGTAAAAATAAAGAAAAAAGTGTGCAAGACAATAAGAAACACTACCTGCCAAAAAAAAAGTGAAGTTTTGTTGAAATCGGTTGAAATATGTAGGAAATCCGATCCCATATATAAACGAACACACACACACACACACACACACACACAAAAACAACCTGGGTTTTATAATAAGTATAACTCGATATGACTTGTCCCTCTTTCATTCTCGCGATGCCTCTTAATCGTGTTTTCAAATTGATTTCGTGCAAATACAATTGTGTTTTTCCAATTTTTGGCGCTGTCAGAACCACCGCAAAGTAATTTTACGTAGTCCTGTAAAGTTTTGTTGAAATCGGTTGAAAAATGTAGGAAATCCGATCCAATATATAAACGTACAGACACACACACACACAACGTTCTAACTACTCGGCCACGTGCCCATAACAACATATAAATAAAAATGTAAACTCTGTCTGGAGAATAGAATACCTGTAATTACCTACCCTGACCAACACCAATTACTACATAAACGATCAGATCGAAATACATAGACTTAATTAAAGTTTTACTATGTTACCTAAAAAGCGAAAAAAAAATACGAATATCTTGTAAAACACAACCAATAAAGATGCAAATGTTTTGTACCATATACAACTGAATACAACGCAGATAATATAACGTACATTAGAAAAAATACTTTAAACAAATAAAATAACCAACACCCCAAAAAAATAATAAAATAACAATTGAACAAAAAATTAAAATAAATAGACAAATTAATAAATTAAGTAAATAATAAACAAATTAATAGACTACGAATAAACTAAACATAATAATAATAATAATAATAATAATAAACAAATAATGAATTGATAAATATAAAATACACTAAGGAATAAATAATAAATAATGATTTAATATTTAAGAAAGAACACAATACAATAACTACAAATAACAACACTGGGGTTCACAAATATTTCTACTCAATAGCCTCTAGAATAATTTGACACGTAACCGTTACCACACACCCAATAATCGTAAAGTTTATCCAATAGACCGGAAACACTACTACGATTGCTACCAGTAATGGCCAATTGGCCCGCACACAACACACATGACCTTGTGGTTGGGCTCAAGGATAAAACAGACCCTCTCCGCTCTGTGTTGACCTCAAGTCCACTTTTATAAGTACATACTTTCTATCCCTGATATTGAGCCCTTTTACACATCAATGTAGCATACCATAAAACTATATTTTTAACATATATATATATATATATATATATATATATATATATATATATATACCCAATGTATGTATGTACGTGTGTGTTGGTTTCCTTCCCCCACTTCCTTTTTTTTTTTCTTTTTCTTAAACGATCGTGGTGATGTTCTCTGTCTCGTCTCTTTTTGTGTTTGTATATATATATAAATATGTCTGGGTGCTTATATATTATAATCTGATTGCGTTTGTTTTACGCGTGAGTTTAGGACCCCATTCACACACTCTTAGGATTAAAATGTATGCATTGTCAAAGGACCGGATATAAAATTAGCTAAAGTAACTTCAATGAAGAAATAAATTGAATAACATATATATTTCTTCTTTTCTCCTCAGTAATTTTATAGTTGTAAACTTAATAGCGATTAAATTTTGATTTTGAAATTAGCAGTTTTTAATTTTAATATTAAATTTTATCATATAATTTAGTAATTATTGGTTAGAATAAATTCTTTTTTAATACTACCCATATTTTAAACATCTGAATAGCTATTATAATATGACTTCGTTGTCAAGCTTTTTTAATTTTCCTATACTTGTATTTTGATTGGTCCATCTAGCTTTTGTAACAACTGTTCCCCCTTGTGAAGGATTGTTAATTAATTCGAAACTTTTAAAACCATTTATTTTACATTCAACATCATCACTTGATAAGACACCGAGGGTGTTGAAACAAAATGGCTATTTTTGTAGTGATTTTATAACATATTTATGTTATAATTTTTTTTTAAATAAATAATTATATATATATATATATATATATATATATATATATGCATTTCCTTCAAATATATAATCCAAATGCCATCTGTTATAGAATAAATGTTTGATAGCTGGTCAGACAGACTCAAGGAGCATTGTAATAGCGAATGGCGCTTTTCAAATGCTAAACAAACTATTAAAAACAGGAAATTTTCATTTAAACAAAACCGTTCGGAACTGCTATGCATTATCAATTGTCTTATATGGCCGGCAATTTTTAACAATATCCTCATAAAACACTTTTACTCATAAATATAGCACACCTTAAACCGATATTGTTATCATATACCATGTGTAACAGCAAAATTGTTCAGATCGTGTAAGAGCAAAATTGTCTAATTGTTAGATTTAAGCTTTGAACCTTTGTATCTTAAATATGATTAAAGATATCTTACTGGAATTCCAGGAGGTTTTTATAACACTATTGGACTCTACTTTAAACATAAAGAATAGATTTAGCTTTAGTGGAAATGATGATCCCACTTGCTGTTGTGACCTACTCATCCAGTTTTCCTCTCTACTATTCCCTCTTTTTTAAACTTATTCACCGTTCTCTTTATCGTTCTGGAATGGACATTTAAGATAGAAGCCGGAGTATGAATGTTGGTACCATTACTGAAGGCCTTAATGATCTTTTCTTTTTCTTTCTCACCATTGTTCAGTTGGGAAGACAAAGTGGGGCTGACATAAAAAAACGATTTTAACCTGTTCTCTTTCTAGCTGATTAACTCAAAGTTTATTTATCAGTGATTCTTACAAATGGTGACAAGATGGCTAAACGTCATATATGATAAATCTGACAAAAAGAGACTCAGTTAACTTAGTTGTTTTTCTTAGATATTTTGTGGGATTCAAAATTATCCCATGTTGTTACACGATTTCCACAATTTTGCTTTTTACACCCGGTGTATATAAAGATAAAGAATAAAAAAAAAAAACAGAGAAATAATATGTAAGCACAAAAAAACTAGGCACATTCTATTACCTACAAACGCCATAACATATGACAGTGAGAGAAATTTAGCTAATTTCGATATAAATTTATCACAAAAACTTATAAAATAATTAAAATTTAAACAAAGTAAAACAGCTAACATTATATCAGAAGCAAGAATTTGCTTAATAGCGTGTAAACAATAGCCTCAGATATACATCGGCGAGTCATCCCGAAATTTAAAGGAAGTAAAGGCGAAAATAAGAGAGAGTGAAATTTTAAAATACTCAGTGCACTTTAAATATAATTTACCCAGACGAATGCCCTGCAGTTAATGTTCGCCCGGGTTATTTCGGTTTATCACCTGTTCATACTAAACTGACGTTGAAAGAATACGGGATAGAAAAAAACCTATAACGAATGAATACATAAATGAAAAGTGATTTGAAAATAAAGTAAAAGAAAAAATAACCAAGCCTTTATATGATTAATACGAATCACGTCCTGTCTCGCTGAGGTAGATTTAGTTAAAATAAAATCCCTGTTACATGATGACGCTTGTTTGATAGGTGAAATATATCCAAATAAATGTTTTCCAAATTGTCTTATATAATTACCATATATATATATATATAATATCTTATATATATATTTGTCTCCTTCATTTTGTCTTTCTCTGTCTCCCTATCTCTCTCTCTCTCTCTCTATATATATATATATATATATATATATATACAATATCTGTATGTATATACATCTGTCTCCCTCATTCTCTCTTTTTCTCTCCCCCATATATATATATATATATATATATATATATATATATATATGTGTGTGTATGTATGTATGTATGTATATATGTGCGTGCTGAAAATTTCATAGGTCGACGAGGAAGGAATTCTATTATGAGTGAAATCTTCTATGTATTAATTTCCACAAATGTTTTTCAAATTGTCTTATATAATTACCATATATATGTGTATCCCTATTTATCTATACATGTATATCTATCTGTCGCTTTCTCTCTCTCTCTCACTCTCTATCTATCTATCTATCTATCTATATATATATATATATATATAGATATATATATATGTGCGTGTGTGTGTGTGTGTGTGTGTGTTTGTGTGTGTGTGTGTGTGTGTGTGTTTATGCAGCAATCCTTCTTTCATGCACATTTCATTGAAAACGACAGACAATGTATTTTTATTTAGTTTTTTATACAATTCCTCATTATATAAAAACTGTCCGAATGTCCTTTTTTTATCCAAGCGCTTTCGGCTATACATTTAGCCAATTTCAAGGATTATATTTTAACTGTGAAAATTAGAAATAGTTTGTTGTATGTATGTTTTATAAAATGATTTCATTTTTTTTTATTTAAAATACGGTCAAGATATTATGTCCATGTTCAAAGTTAATATTATTAAGTGTTGGTTTGTTTGTTTTTATTAATAAGGATTCCATTATTTTTAGCCTTTTTTGCATGTACATGATGCTATTATATTAGTGTTGTCGACAAGTATATTACGAATAGTGTCCGGTAGGTATCCATGAATATTTAATTGAGTCAGAAAGGCGTAGAGTTAGTCTACGTGACAAACATGTTGTAGTGTGGCCTATATAATTATTTACGAATTTTGATTGATCAGGAATACAATTCCTTAATCGGCATTTAAATTCGTAAATAATATTTGCCCTATCAAATTTTGTTTTAGGGGTGAATTATTATTGTTAACTATAAGGTTAGAGGTTTTAAATTTTTTATAATATATAATTAATCTAATTTATTGGCTATTATCAATTGGTGTTTTTCCATAATGTTCTTAATTTTTTTATAATGTTCTTAATTCTGCATTCATCCTGTTTATAATTTTCGTTCATCTGATTTTATATATGGATGTGTGTGTGCGTGCGCATGCGCATGTCGGTGAGTGGAAAGCTTTATAGGCTGACTATGAAGGATTGATGCTAGAGCAGTGAAATCTAATACGTATTGATTTCAACACTACTTATTAATAACTGCATTGTTGTTTTTGACAGGTAAACTGGCATCTGGCTGTTCAGAGAAGACTTCAAATGTAACTAGTAGCAACATCTCTTGAAAAATGGACAAAATTTAGCAACGTGTTTTTATCAAAAACCTGCAGAAAAGGGTCTAACCGCCAAGGACATTTTTCCTCAGCAGTTAAAAAGCGGTCAGATGTATTTAGGAAGAAACGGAAAGTCTTGAAGTTGACCTGAGGTCTGGATGCTCTGCAACTGTCGCAACCAAGGAAAACATTGATCGTGTTCACCACAGGGTGATGGATGACAGACGACCCACTGTAAATAAAATAGCCAATCCCGTGAGGGAGTTGAGAATCTTCTGCACAATGAACTTGGCATGACGAAGATTTTCACCTGGGTGGGTTCCACGCCTTCTGACAACTGATCAAAAACGTACCAGTTAGATCACATCATAAGATAATCTGACGTTGTTTGATCCAGATCCAGCTGGTTTCCTTGATTGTTTTCTAAATCAGGATGAATATTGGGTTCATCCCTTTGAGCCAACAGAGACAAAGAGAAAATCTATGCAGTGAAAGCATCCCTCCTCACCCGCTCCAAAGAAGGCCACGGTCCTTTAATTTGTAGGAAAGTTGATAGCCTCAGTTTTTGGAGACGCAAAAGATATTTTGTTTATAGCCTATCTTCAAACGACATCAATGGAGAGTACTATGTCAACTGCTGAAGCAGTTACGAAAGGCCAAACCTACAGGAAAACTGACGAAAGGGTTTTGTTTCATCCAACACACAAGTCATTTGTTTCAATGGCTGCTCTGCCTGAACGGGGCTTTGAGTCACCCTCCTTATTCTCCTATCATCAGTTCTCCGACATAAAAAAAAAAACACTTGGCTGGGAACAAGTATCGTAGTGAAAAGGAAGTCATATCTGCTGTTGATTTTTTTTTTTTTTTTTTTTTTTTTTTGACCAACAGAATCGCCATTAAGATCCAACCATCGCAACAGCTATGGGGAAAAATTGGTTGAACCGTAAAGGGAACTATATTTAAAAAAAAACAAAAAAAAAACACACTTTTGATAATATTACATGAGAATATCTTGGTCAGCCTATGAACTTTTCACCCGACCCTCGTATATACCGGTGTTTGTCTCTGTGCGTCTATGCCTATGTCTGTGTTTGTGTGTGTGCCATTTTACATCACGAGAACTTAATTATGGACGTAGTTTACTTGTACAGTGATTCAATGTGCATTATTATCATCAGATCAATCTAGCTCTATTTTTCAGTCACTTGAGGACGAAAATTACTTTCCTTATTATTAAATTTACCATTTTCCTGTCGCTGCACAAGACGGAGAATAATTAATAGCCGGAAAGTGGTAAACGAAGAAAGCGTCAAGTGGAAATGTTTACTTCGCGCCGCTTTCAACAGACACTGGGTATTCAAATTAAAACTAGCGTGACACAGTAACATGGAAAATGGGATGGCAAATTCTTATAGTTATGACGAATTCTCCAGACATTTCCCATCAAACTACTATTTATTTAGCTCCCCTTTTTTATCATTTCATCCTAAGTAAGGCGATAATGCCATGAAAAAGCAAGGGGTTCTTTCTTTCTTTTTTATGTACCATGTCCTTTCAGGACGTAGGCGATCATGGCTCTCCACCTCCATCTATCCCTTGCAGCTCTCAACAAGTTCCTTCCCTCTGCTTCCTTCCCCAGACCACGTTCTGTCATCCCCAAGCCAGCCAGGAAGGTCATGCTCTGCTTTCCCTTGTCTTTCTTTCCCTCTATTCGACCCGTGAATATCAGATTCTCTAGGCCCTCTTTCCTCATTATATATCCCAGAAACTTCAGCTGCCTCTTCCTGGTGTTAAATATAAGCCTCCTCCTTGTTTGAATCCTCTCTAAGACCTCGTCGTTGCTCACACACTCGGCTCATGATATCCTTAACATCCTATTGTAGAACCACATCTCCGTCGCATTGAGTCTCTTCTTCATCTTTAAGGAAATCGTCCAACATTCGCTGCCGTAAAGAAGGACAGATGTCACGCAACAGCTCAGTATCCTTTTCTTTGTTACCAAACTTACACTTACGAAAATACCATATATTCACAGAGGAACCTACTAAAAACCCCATGATATAAAAATTAAGTATAAGCCTCCTCCTTGCTTACATCCGCTCTAAGACCTTATCGTTGCTCACACGCTCGGTTCAAGAGAATGCAGAGAGTCTAGCGAAGAGAACGGATAATGAAAGAACTGGTTTTATGAAGACTGGCTGAATTTAAATTTTTGAAGAATGTAGATGGCAGAAAAGCAAGAAATCGGAAGGGAGTTTCACAAGTAGGAAGTGCTGAAAAAGAAACAATTAGAATAGAATTTCCGGTTACATCTAGCTAATTTAACAATAAAAAGGCGAGACCTCTCTGCCAATCGAGTATTACGCTTAAATCCATGCAGTCGAGGTAGAAAAGAGGGAGATAAGCCACGACATGAAACCGAGATGCCAGGTCAGGACCGATAACATCACAGACATTTCTTTGGAATTTGTTCAGAATCTCCACATCACACCAGAAAAGCAACATTCAATGCCGTGACCAATGGTAATATTCATAAATCTACAAGATGCATTCTGACGAGAAGAATCACTTCATTTTGTTACCAGTTATAAACTGACAATAACGCTTTTAAAATATCGAAGATTTTATAAAATTTTAGCAATACATGTAATATCCGGGGATGTCAGTCTACTAGGGAGGCTATATAATCCCGATTGCAGACTCCTGCTCAGGCACATTTTTGTTTGTCTAGCACCCACAGAGCCCACCTGTGGTTTATACTGCAATTATGCTGATCGGATCTTAGTTACAGTTTCGAGGAGAGAGCGCGTTATCTAGAGTGATCAACAGTCTTAACAAGGCTCAAATCCTCGGCCACGATGACTTGTGACTTCCTGCCAGCACAGCCACTGATGGCTACCCAATTTCACTTGCAAGGCAACACATGGTGTGGTTTTCGTCGTACGCCGTACGCTGGGATCGCTCCCCTCCAGACCGATAACATAAAGAAATCATTTTCCTAACAAATTATTGTGATGTCAACGAACACTTGTTAACACTTTTGGGATGTCGACTAATACTCGTTGTCTCTTTTGTAATGCTCGTTGTAGTAGAGACTTTGTAATCGCAGATAAAATGGCCGTTGAACAATACTGGCGTCAGACGCCTTCGAATAACTCGCACTAATAGTACTTGCTCGATAATACTCGCTCAAATAGTAACCACACGAATAATGATTCAAATAGTAATCAGTATAGAGAAATAGTGTAGAAATTGTGAACTGTATAGTAATAGAGGATAGAATAGAAATGGTGATCCATTAGACGCCACGCTAATTCCCATATATGTATATTTTCTTAACTATCACGTGATCTACATATTCAAAATGGGATCGCCAGTGTTTACTCACTGGTGATCTGTGTTTTAAACCCAAGCGTCGTCAGCGAGGATTTATTCCTATATAACACAAATAGACCATTGTGAGATTCGAACCCTCGTCTCTTGGACAGAAAGCGAACGTTCCAACCACTCGGTCAGGTACCCATAAAATTGTGGAAGTAATCGCTCCTTTATTAAGAAATTAACAATGTGAGTGAAAGATGCCTTAAACCTTTCAGCCCTTGCCTACCGCTTTACCGGTGGTAGAGAAAAATGACGTAATGCCGAGCAGTAGGTAAACACTTGGAACTATTTTTATCTCTACCGTCTAACATTACGTACTAATTATTTACGAATTTTAACTCAGGAGCTCAGTCTGGAAGGTTAAAATTGTTCAGGAACGGAAAGTTCAAAGGATTAAGAACGCTAAAGGAAAAAAAATTAATGAGTGAATTGTGACGTCGTCCCCTGGTCGCTGCGCCAACTGTGACGTCCATTTTTTTTTTTTTTTTTAACATACAACGTGTGTTAGCACGTGCGATACCTTGACTTCATCAGCCGCCGACCAGGGGTGATCTCACGGTTTCGGTGGCTATGGCGGGACCGCCACCCCAGGCGCCACCAGCAGCATTTGCCACCAGGCAGGGTATGAAAAAAAAAAAAAATAATTGATCGTTCCTCTTTGCAAATTCTTAATGAAATAAAAAAAACGATTGTTCCTCTTTGCAGCTTCTGTCCGTAATGAAAGTTCCTGAACGCGTTTTCCGTTATTGACGCGCTCGTAAAAATCGTTATAAACGGCTATGCAAATATTTCACCTGCACATGTTAGGTCGTGATGATGCGCGCATAATATTTCACTAATGTTTGTTCTGAACTTAACTTTCCTTTCTAAATTTGTCATCGATTTGGTCGTTTTTCCACTTTTTATCTTTTCCATTACCGGTTCAAATCACCAAAGCAAACGTCGTATATTATTCTACAAAAGGAACTGATCTTTTGCTCTATGTGACCTATTTTAAGATTGTTATTATGATAAAAGAAAGCTCTTTGTCAAGATTAGTCCAAACAGTCTTCCGGTTACCTTTGGGCCACTGTATTCTTGGTTTACTTAGGATTTTCCAGGGTGCTGTCGCTCAACGATGGAATCCTGAACGCTGTGGGTGTATTCCAGATTCATAATCCCATCACTCGATTTACATTCTCCAATAGGAGAATTACGTTGTTTGCACCTACCACAGCACCAACTGTGACGTCCTCGCCGCGGCGCCAGCTGTTCGTCCTCGCTGCTCCGTTCGGATGTCGCCGCTCCAAACGTGACGTCCGCCTGTCGCGTCAGTCGTGTTGTCTCGTCATGTGACGACCAACTGGCTTGGTATCGGTCGCGGCACCCAAATGTGACGTTCTAACCTTTTGGTGATTCGGGTGGGAATCTGGTTAGATTTGATATCAGCCTCGTCGTTCCCAACTCGCTTCCAACGCCTGGTTACCAAAGTAACTGCATTGATCTCCAGTCGCCTACCCACGTTGTGAATTGATCTTAGGCAGACGAGATCAATCAGTAGTTGGGGCCGTAATGCAAATCGGGTTCAACGGGTGTGACACCACACAAATATGCATAAAAGAAAAGAAAATGAAAACTCAAAAGTTCAAGATATCAAAGAAAAAGATAACAAACTTTATGTCTAGTTGTTCAATACATAGGACTGCGTCTATTTCCCGACCCGTTCTATGGATTGTGACACGTTGTTTTCCGTTAGGCGAGTTTTAACGCTTCAAGTTGTTTGCTCTTTAAGAAATTGGTTTTTCGGTGTGTCTTCGGACGAAAGTCGAAAAAAACTTATTTTGGTGGCCTGGATCTAAGTCGCTCTTCAAAATAATTGTTCTTGGATTGAAGAGGAGTCCGGAATTTGCGTGAATCTTTCAAGTCAGCTATCTGCGAGGCGGAAGTCTCTCGAACCGAACTGGAACTCAACTCAAACAACCGCAACTCTTCTCGAACTCAACTCGAACTTAACTGCAACTCTTCTCGAACTGATTTCTGCTTGCTGCGGCTTCGCCTATGTGGACGCCGACCAAAACCGGGGTGGGTTTGTCGGCGTTGGGGGTTCCTCGATAATTCTAATTACATATCCACCTCTCTGGTTAGGAATTTCCACTTTCTTCCATTTTTGGGATCCTTTTCTTACTCCCACCTTCTCACCATACTTCAGAGGGGCGTGAGCTTCCCTCCCCACTTCTTCGTAGCAGCTTCTCATACCTATCCTCTGGATGGGCGGCGACAGCTTCCTTCACGCGTCACGTGATCACCACTCGACCAATGATGTCTTAGTCGGGCGTGGACGAATCCGCGGCTTTGTTTCAGGAAAAAAAAATATCTTGCTTAACTAAAAAAAAAAATTATCTTTTCTTTTCCTTTTCTTCCTCTTAATCGCAGTTATCATTTTCTCTAGCCGCAAACAGGACAAGACGGTGGTCATAACTCTTGTTCTACACCTGGGCTTCGTCAGTACTTATCGCTAATTATCAGAATGGGTGGTCTTTTTAACACGACCAAACGTCGCCCCGAAAAGTACATTTCTTAGTTCCCATTCATTTCCTTTCGGTACACATTTCTGATGACATAATTTTATTATCGCAGGCTAAAGATGTTCCGTCGAAAGAAATCGGTCAGTGGACACATCGTGTGCGGCTTTTAATTTTTCATATCTATCCAAATCCCTTTAGTCCACTTATCGAAATAACATTTTCATTTGGATTTTTCTTTGGCCAGTCGGCCAGCAGTTTGTTTACGTATCCCAGATAACACAGCCATCGCCAAAACACACCCGATTCCTTTATCCACTCAGAATTTCCCTCTCATTGTAATGACACTCTTTCGCCATTTGTTACTTATCAAAATATCCTTTAACCATTGTCTCTTAGCCGTGGTGTTCTGCTTATCATCCACGTTTTGGGTCTCGCCTCTTTTTTTTTTCCTTCTTTTTTTCTTTTCTTTTTCTGCCTCGGTAAATGGTGCCACAAATAACTATGCTGTTTATTTAAAAGAATTGTTTAAAGCATACTGGAAACCTTTATAACATCCTTGCATTCTGAAAATCAGATTATTGGTGACTAAACCGGCTCCTTCTCCAGGCTAGACAACTAGAAGAATTAAAAACAAAACATATCAAAAGACAAGTTGGCGCATCCACGTAACGTGATCATTAGCAAACTTGATTCACTAGAAAAATTATGACGGGGTGGATGCCCCATAATTTCGGCTTTGCGTCACATCTAAGCTACGCTTAGAAAATCACCACATCAAAGGGCAGTGAACCTTCCTTTCGGGTCAGTGTCCATCTAGCACAAAGCTGGTAGGCTGGTTTCCATAGCTACATATGCAGCCAGTACGATAATGAGTGGATTCAACTGTCAGGGCGTAGTGTTTCTCAGATGGAAATAATGTCCAAGGCGATCTTTCAAGTTTTAGTTTAACCTGTAGAAAGAGGACCTCAACTAGGTATGCTTTCCAATACACGCCCCGTAAAAATGAATACCTTTCCGATATTCAACCCAGATACATGCCGAGAACTGGTCAAGTGCTCCGCTACGCAGCGTCTTTATGACAACATGCGAATCTTTGAGGGTTAGGATTTTGTAAGTCTTTTTTAAAAAAAAATACGACCATTGAATTTAATAAACTTTTAATATTAATAAAACCGTTCTGCATATCCGTGAGCTTTCGGCTATTCTTTTTCTCATTATCGAGGATGATTTTTATTGTGTTATATTTAACTGAATTTATGGATTTGTTTTATATATATATATATATATATATATATATATATATATATATATATATAAAATTATAGGACTGAAAAGAAAATAGTCAGTACTCAATAACATCAACTATGAACACGGCCACAATGTACTGACCTTATTTGAAAAATAAAACATTCCTATAAATCTAGATATATGCATTAAAAATGCAAACATTCACTTAAAAATGAAAAATATAAAGCATTCTCGATAATGGTTAAAAGAATACCCGAAGGTGCTCAATGATGCAGAAAATTTGGACAATTTTACACAATTCATGACCAGAAAAGATAACAATTACATGAATCCAAGAAAATTAAATAAAATGTAATCGCAGTATCTTGTCAGGGGTTTTAATCAAAGCTTTTATATATATATATATATATATATATATATATATATATATATATATATAAACTTTGTTGTCACTAATCAAAATAACCACATCAAATCTAAACTAGTGATGACCAATATAGTGTATGAATTTAAACGTCCAGTACAAGACCGCATTTCACAAATCAATTACCTATATCGGTCATACTACCACCTCCTTAAGTAAACGCCTCACGTGTCACTTGTCAGATCAAAGTGCTACAAAAAACATCTATCAACCCACAATTTACAAGAACCCTTAAGAAAAATTCTGGTCGAAAACACTAAAATTCTATACAAATCACATTACCAGAAACATCTCGCTATTAGAGAGGCCTGTATATCAAACACCTCTCTCCTCCTATAAACCTCAACTTATTTAACACTGGAAATGGTGTGTTAATTTTTTTTTAAAATAGAAAGAAATAGAAAGATGCGAAATCCTGCCGCGCTCAACACGCGTAGGCTCGGAATAAAGGCTCTTATTCAGAACAACGCAAAACTAAAATACAACTTAAACAGTCAAAAACATTTAAGAAAACTAACAACACCAAAAACAAAGCCACCGAGAAAAGGGCTAAAGAATTGGCCGAAAGCCCTTGGGACAATGAAAATTATGGAACATTTCTGTACTCCTACAAAACAGATCAACGTAAAGATGCCGGAAAAAAAATAGATAAAAAATAATTAAAACTTGTTTTTCCGCATTATTTGATGAAAAGAAAGGTTGCTCCTCAAGTATACAACGATATATATATATATATATATATATATATATATATATATATATATATATATATTCATGAAAAACCGCTACACGTGTATTGAATTCATTTATTTTGAAAATGTTCAACTCTTCTTGTTGCACTCGATAACACTGCCCGCTACAATAGTTTGAATAAATAAATTATACAATAGAGACATTTCTTATCACCTTCAAGGAATTGTAGCCAATATTCTATTCTCACGAAAATAGCAATCCAAATATGACCAGACATGACAATAACTGCCAGGCAATTATTTTTGGTCTTTGTTAATAGGAAAGATACTAAGCGACTTTCACTTTCATTTTGTCAGCGTTAGGCTCAGAGGAAACGTGACATGTTCGGGGTTTCAACCTCTGACATATGAAAATGAAAAGGCAATTATACTTGACGAGTTTGTTATATACTCATCTTGTAATTAACAACAGAAATCTAAAATGTCGGACTTTACGGCCATATTCCGTTGAAACACGGGTTCCCTACGATCACCGAAGTTAAGCAACATACCTAGATGGTTATACCAGGTTCTGTAAGCTTGGATGCGTTGGTGGTGGATAAAACTCAGA
This sequence comes from Acanthosepion pharaonis, assembly GCA_903632075.3. NCBI lineage: Eukaryota > Metazoa > Mollusca > Cephalopoda > Sepiida > Sepiidae > Acanthosepion > Acanthosepion pharaonis. The sequence continues at coordinate 3,507,960 of CAHIKZ030004230.1, forward strand.
ACTGTTAATCAGAGAGCAGAGTTTCTGTTCCTGTTCAGTCCTTAATATTCACTTACGCGCAAATACCCTTGGTAAAGGTATAATTGCACCTCGACCCGGCTATGTGTTAAATAGTAGGACTTGTATTACTAAACCATTATTATCGGCCCCCAAAATATTCTCTGACTTTAAATAACTTGTAAAGGGTTGATAAACAGTAAAAAAAAATAATCAATCAATCAAAACCTATTTATGTATTTTTTTATAAAAAAGAAAACCTTTTAACAAAGGATTCTGTTTCTTTCAGGCTCTCCATATGGAAGTGTGAGCTTATCAACGTTCTTTTCAGAGGTCACTTATTTTTTTCTTTAAAAAAGTATGAAACCACTTCTCCCTACTCTCTATCCGATTGATTTATTTTTAGATAATATTTCTCGTCGCCATGTTTGATGCATCCTTGTTCATTCGTCAAAATATCAAAATATTTTCTCTTTCATTACAGTAGCTAAAATCAGTATCATCATCTGCAGTTGTCCCAGTCCTCACTATCCAGCCTCAATAGAGTTCAAAAGCATTTACACGGCCCCGTGTATCATGACTTGCTTTCCACCCTACAACGACTTTCTCAGAGACGAAACGTTGCTAGCCTGCACTATACTCTATAAAGTAGGTGCCTATGAAAGTGTCCAGACGAACTACTTTCCTTAATTCCATCAGTCCAGACCTTCACAGCTAACACACGCCAGACCACGTAGACTGAACGGACACATTCATGCTAATTCCCTTTATATTCCACTGGTAAGGAGGAAGTTCCATGTAAACAGCTACTTCCCCAGAAGTGTTACATTGCGGAACAGATTCCAGAGTAGACGCTTCTCAGATGGCGATAATCTTAACCTCTTCAAGATCAAGGTTAACAGTTATCTATCCTACGTATCATCATCATATTCACCTTTTGCGGCCTACTTGTACGCATATCGACGAACTTCATTTTGTAACCATCTCCCTTGAGTGACTTTTAGGCATTGTATTAGTGGGACTACATTAATAAAAAAACAAGACGGTTAAATCATAATAGGCAATACCGTGGTCTGTTAAATCGAGGGCTTAATCTACAAAGAATCAATTGTAAGAAAATGGGAATGGTAATGACATATTAACCGTTTCTCTATAAGGAAACATTTGTCATTCCTTGACCTAGCAGCCAGTACAGATACAGGTTGAAATTTATTAAATCTTTCTCTTAAAAGAAAAATTTTTTTTGTAGAAAACAGGTTTCTCTGGACCTGAGAAACCTGTTTTCTACAAAAAAAATTTTTAAGAGAAAAATTTAATTAATAAAATTAATTAATAATTTTTTAGCCATATTTGCGTGAACGGTGACGCATTCAAAGTTCCGTTGTAAATTATCTTCACATATGGCGGACATAAAATAATTCTATGACTTATAAGGTGTCCAGAGTCCACAGAGAGAAAGAGTAAATTTGATTGATTGGTATGTTTTCTACGACTTATCAATCTTTTGCAGGTTACATACGGTCTGAAAATATTTTTAGATTGTAAGAATTTTATTTTGAGATAATGTTTTAGTGATACAAGTTTAAACTTTCGCCCGGAGGAGAAGAGGTGAATTCATATCTTTCCCAAGAAGATTTACACGTAAAAGAATATAAAGAAGCCAACGGGAATTGGAACAATTCTTTCCGATTAACAATTCCAAGTCGTTTTACACCCATTAAATCAACAATACATCCAACCTTATAGTACCTTGTATTACCAAGCAGTTACCCATCTAGGTACTGATAAGGATCGACGTTGCTTAAATTCGGTTATCGTACGAGAAACGATGTTTCAACGTGATAAGTCATAGAGGAGGTTTTAATTATTATAGTGGTAATTAATAAATGTGAAGTCCGCTTTTTATTTGTTTGGCTACTAGATAAATGTAGAGGATATGGGCGCTACCATCCAGGTGAAAGTACGTTAGCTGTTACCGGCTTTTTTCAAATTGTCCGCATGTGTGTGTGGGGGGGGGTGTATGTATGTATATGTAAAGTGGGGACTGAGGTTCAACACTGAAAATCGACAAAGAGCGGGCCAGACAGCTATGCAGTGTATCAGAGGAGGGCCATGGTATCAATGTCTCGGCCTCAGACTGCTCCATCCAGAAGGCTGCCTTGGTTTGAAGGTTTAAAGAAGAAACAACGAAGTTAATGTTATATTATTTAAACAAGGTTCCTTAAATTACTGCAAGGACAACAGGATAACAACTAAAAGAATTAAAAAAAATGCAAATATCTTAGTACAAACGAAATGCAGTTAGAAATGGCAAATTATGTAATGTGGTATTTATATCTGCAATTGTATTGTTCGATAATTTCTCCGCATCAGGTGAAATATTTGTCGATGACAAGAGCAAAATATCATCCAGTTAATCATCACCCAAACTTGTTCTCAAACGACTAAATATATTTTATTTTCAAAAAAGGTTGTTCACAAGCATATGTACTTCCAAATAATGATACCATCATTTCCACATTATTCAATAGACTTTTATATCTTCCGTTTGGCAAATCATATTTCTTGTAGAAATACAGTTGCTCTTTTCCTAGACTGATTGCTACCAAAGGCAAGGGAACCAGAATCTGTATTACGCATTTCTAAGTCTACCATTCGCCTGTGTGGATTTTCTAAGCGTAGCTTAGGAGTGGCAGACGGGCAGAAAGTATGGGGCACCCAGTGAGGATCGAACTCACTACTCAGTCGTAATTGATCTAGCGAGACAAGCTTGATAACCATTACACCAGGCTAATATGTCCTCTACCATTCGTCTATGGATTGAATATTGCTGTCAAATCTCGTCTGGTGATTCTGTTCTGTGTTTAGAGATTCTTGATGGAAAACAAAGAAGAATCTGCAAAGTTATATGTCCTGACCGGGCATCTCGGTTTCAGTCACTTCTCCGTGCCTCTTCTATAAACATTTTCATGGTAATTGTTTTGATGAGCCTTTCTTTTTTTGGTAAACCGGCTTTCCATTTAAGCACAGTACTAGATTGGCAGTTAGATCTCTTCATTTTATACTTTTTATTGCTCGATGTCACCGTAAGTTCTATGCTAACAGTTTCTTCTCTTGCAATTCTTGCTTGTGTAAATATCTAGCGGCATCTTGCTTCCCAGTCAACTTTGGTGTTTCAAAAAAGTAAATGTAGTGCCAGTTGTTATATTCTATATTCTTAATTCTTGTTCTTCGCTTTATAATGTTTTAGTTTTTCACACATTCTCTCACGTTCAATAACCTCATGCGACTTAGTGGCATTATTGCCTTGCTTGAGGTAAAATTATGTAAAAAAAAAGAAAGTTAAAGCGGAACTCTCAAAGTCGGAATTAATGAAAACAATAAGAATTAAACTAAGTTCACTGATAAGCAATTTCCTTTTTTTAAGGACCAAAGATTAATTAAGAATGAAGGATCAAAGCTTACTAATCAGACATGGCAGTTATGAATGAATCTAGAGTACACTAACATATCTTTCGCGTCAGTAGCAGCGTACACAGAGGATGACAGCGGAAATATCTCTCCCTTTTGTGACAACGCAAGACCGCATTCAACACGAACAGAAAGAAAACTTATGGAACTCGGTTGGTCTATTCTACCCTATCCGCCATATTCGCAAATTATTACTTTTTTGTCAATTGCTATAAAATAGTCTGATGGGTTAAACCTTCCCTAAGGCAAACGGGATTCAAGAGTTCGTCGAAAATGGTTTCGCATCAAAACCTGTAGAATTTGACTCAAAAGTTATTGAAGAATTGTCTGATAGGTGACAGAGAGTCATTGCAAATAGCGGATGTAATATATAATGTAAGTGTTCTGTATGTTTTTGACAAATAAGCAAAAACGTAAATTATTTATGAGTCAAATAACAAAATAAATATTAAATGTTCTTAGACATTTTTTCTTTAAGGTTAACAAATCTAAAAGATGTGAATAAAAGGTCGTGACATATACAATCGAATTTAATTGGTTTAGTGTATTATCAAGTCGATCAAGCGGGTGAGAAATAATTTTCTTAGCATTTTATTTTATTTTATTTATTTATTTATTTATTTTGCTATCTCGTTCAGAAAACGATAAAGATTTCATTAACAGAATTAACAGACGTTATTTGAACGAGACATAATTTTTAGAAAGAATTATTTAAGTCAGATCAAGTGAATGATTCTACAGCGGGTTCAGTTTACAATACAAGTATAATTCCAAATTTGGGCATCGTTTTTTACGCCCGGATCTATGCCTGAGGGAGCGAAATGGATATAAACCTGGGTCCTGATTTTCTCCCGTTTACGCAAATGCGAAAGACATTTCAAAATCCAATAGGAATGGTAATATTAGCCGTTTCTCTATAAGGAAAAAAAATGGTCATTCTTTGACCGATCAGCCAGTACTGTCTTCAGTTATTTTTTATATATATCTTTCTCTTGAAACAATTTTTCCGGAAATCAAGTTTCTAAAACCCAGTAACTTTTAATACACTTTCCAGAATTAATGTTTTTTTTTTCTTTTTTAATCTTCTATTTGAAGTATGCTTTTTGTTATTTGGTACAGTTCTTCGTTTGTGATTCCAAAATTTTCAAAGCAAGACGATCTTTGCCAAGATATTTAGGCTTTACTCACTCAAACCTTTATTTCACGACTAATTTTGGGAAGCGCTTGTATACAACTAAGTGTTTAGATATTTCAGTTTACCGATTTTGGTCCCATATATAAGACCCACATGAAAGCCTCGATCAGACAATAAGATCCTGACACAAATTTTCAGATCGATGTTTTGGTTTCTTAGCAACTTGCAGTGTTGGTCACAGCTCATTCTACGTTCAGTTTTTTTTTCTCATACTTAATTTTTCCATAACTGACCCACACACCTAGGTATCCGAAGTGTTTAGCATTCACTAATTTCATATCCTGAATTTTTGTTAGACTAGCAACATGGCCGGGCGTTGCTCGTGCTTGAGTCAAAAATCGTACGACTCATACAGCAACTGCTATCACTTGACTTAAAATATGTTTGCCCTTCCTTGCCTTTAAAGAAGTGCCCTTTGCAGTGCTGATGTTGCCACATGCCTTACTTCTTGCCTTTCTCACACTGCGAATTTTTTTATGCTCTATAATAAACATTAAATCTGTTACAAAAAAATAACTAAACATAATGAATACAAAACGATCAGCTTTAAAAAAAAAAAGGACTCGTAACTGGAAAAACCGAATGAAAAAAGAATGTTAACAACAAATACTTTTTCACACCCAACCCAGTTCTGCAGAATCAGAATCAACGTTGAGTTTAAGCAAGCGAATGAGCCAACTGGAGTAAAATGCCATGCAGATTTAATTTTTTCCCGCTTGTGACGAATGCAGCTATCGATTTTTTTGCATGCTAGTTAATATTCGTGTCAGTCAGCTGTTGGCTCTCACGCTGGCCAATAGAATCTTCCTGCCTGTTCGTGGCAGCCAGCTATAAGCTCTCACTCTGACCAGTACAAAATGGCCGCAAACTACATGAAAACTGCCGTAGAAGCATGAAAATATCGATTATTTCCACTATCGATGGGAGTAGGGAAATGCAAAGTCGGTCTTGGCCTTGCCGCTAACTTGGAACATGTGCATGTTAATTTCGGTGCAAATCTGTCGAAAATTCCGGCCGTGCATTCGTTACACACACACACACACACACACACATCCTGCCTTTTATCGATAGAGATTCATCACTGCTTTCATTCCAATTGCAGATCATAGTTTCTGTTTTGAAAAAGTTTATCTTGAGTCACAATTCTTTGAACGCTGTAGAGAGGATATTGATTTTCCGTTCAAAACCATTCTCATCCCAACTATGAATACCTACATCATCAACATATCCCCACATCATCAGTAGATTGGCCTTAGGAGGGAAAGCAAAATCGTTGTCTTTAATCGGTAGACTCATTTGGGATGGACAGTACCCATCACATAATGCCTGTGTTTGTAAAGACGCAGGGCATATTCTATGCAGACATTAAATAGGATGGGGCTCACATTTTCCCCTTTTACTCCTGGTGATGTTTAAAAGTTTCCTTATAGCGATCCTCAACATACATATAAGATTCTACAGTTCCTGGTCGTCAAAACAGGTATACAGTTTCCTATTGGAGAAGCGAGCAATTTCTTGGAGTTGTTTGATGATATATATGCCTCCATTTCACCCCTTAACAAAACGAAAACCAAACTGGGTAGTGAGAAATTGACTTCCATAAAACGATAAGAGCTTCATTAATATATTGTTCATTAATAGTTTCACTGTGATTGGTCAAATTGAGATATCTCTGTACGAGTGAATGTCTTTTGTTATTTGGTTTCCATAATTCATTCATGAGTGATAGACCTAACTTTTGGGAGGTGTATTTTTGATTCCAGACTCTTTTAAAAAAATAGAGGAACTTGTTATTGAATTCAGTGAGAAAGTAAATTATTTTTAAAAGTTCAGTTTCAATGTCGAATGACGCTTTATTATTCCATAGTTTTTTAATTGATTTCTTTATTTCCTCATCAGTTGATTCATTGATGTTTATGTTTGGGGACGAAGTTTCTAATCGTTGAATAAATGAATGAATGAAGATACTATACGCTGTAAAAAGAATTAATGGTTGGATGAATGAATGAATGAAGATACTATATGCTGTAAAAAGAATTAATGGTTGGATGAATGAATGAAGATACTATACGCTGTAAAAAGAATTAATGGTTGGATGAATGAATGAATGAATGAATGAAGATACTATATGCTGTAAAAAGAATTAATGGTTGGATGAATGAATGAATGAATGAATGAATAAATGAAGATACTATATGCTGTAAAAAGAATTAATAGTTGGATGAATGAATGAATGAAGATACTATATGCTGTAAAAAGAATTCATGGTTGGATGAATGAATGAATGAATGAATGAATGAAGATACTATATGCTGCAAAAAGAATTAATGGTTAGATGAATGAATGAATGAATGAATGAAGATACTATATGCTGTAAAAAGAATTAATGGTTGGATGAATGAATGAATGAAGATACTATATGCTGTAAAATAATTAATGGTTGGATGAATGAATGAATGAAGATACTATATGCTGTAAAATAATTAATGGTTGGATGAATGAATGAATGAAGATACTATATGCTGTAAAAAGAATTAATAGTTGGATGAATGAATGAATGAAGATACTATATGCTGTAAAAAGAATTAATAGTTGGATGAATGAATGAATGAATGAATGAATGAAGATACTATATGCTGCAAAAAGAATTAATGGTTAGATGAATGAATGAAGATACTATATGCTGTAAAAAGAATTAATGGTTGGATGAATGAATGAATGAAGATACTATATGCTGTAAAATAATTAATGGTTGGATGAATGAATGAATGAAGATACTATATGCTGTAAAATAATTAATGGTTGGATGAATGAATGAATGAAGATACTATATGCTGTAAAATAATTAATGGTTGGATGAATGAATGAATGAAGATACTATACGCTGTAAAAAGAATTAATGGTTGGATGAATGAATGAATGAATGAATGAATGAAGATACTATATGCTGCAAAAAGAATTAATGGTTAGATGAATGAATGAATGAAGATACTATATGCTGTAAAAAGAATTAATGGTTGGATGAATGAATGAATGAAGATACTATATGCTGTAAATAATTAATGGTTGGATGAATGAATGAATGAAGATACTATACGCAAAAAAAAAATTAATGGTTGGATGAATGAATGAATGAATGAATGAATGAATGAATGAATGAAGATACTATATGCTGCAAAAAAGAATTAATGGTTAGATGAATGAATGAATGAATGAAGATACTATATGGTGTAAAAAGAATTAATGGTTGGATGAATGAATGAATGAAGATACTATATGCTGTAAAATAATTAATGGTTGGATGAATGAATGAATGAAGATACTATATGCTGTAAAATAATTAATGGTTGGATGAATGAATGAATGAAGATACTATATGCTGTAAAATAATTAATGGTTGGATGAATGAATGAATGAATGAAGATACTATACGCTGTAAAAAAAGAATTAATGGTTGGATGAATGAATGAATGAATGAATGAATGAAGATACTATATGCTGCAAAAAGAATTAATGGTTAGATGAATGAATGAATGAAGATACTATATGCTGTAAAAAGAATTAATGGTTGGATGAATGAATGAATGAAGGTACTATATGCTGTAAAAAATAATTAATGGTTGGATGAATGAATGAATGAAGATACTATACGCTGTAAAAAGAATTAATGGTTGGATGAATGAATGAATGAATGAATGAATGAATGAATGAATGAATGAAGATACTATATACTGCAAAAAGAATTAATGGTTAGATGAATAAATCAATGAATGAAGATACTAGATGGTGTAAAAAGAATTAATGGTTGGATGAATGAATGAATGAAGATACTATATGCTGTAAAATAATTAATGGTTGGATCAATGAATGAATGAAGATACTATATGCTGTAAAATAATTAATGGTTGGATGAATGAATGAGTGAAGATACTATACGCTGTAAAAAAAGAATTAATGGTTGGATGAATGAATGAATGAATGAATGAATGAATGAAGATACTATATGCTGCAAAAAAAAGAATTAATGGTTAGATGAATGAATGAATGAAGATACTATATGCTGTAAAAAGAATTAATGGTTGATGAATGAATGAATGAAGATACTATATGCTTTAAAATAATTAATGGTTGGATGAATGAATGAATGAAGATACTATACGCTGTAAAAAGAATTAATGGTTGGATGAATGAATGAATGAATGAATGAATGAATGAAGATACTATATGCTGCAAAAAAGAATTAATGGTTAGATGAATGAATGAATGAATGAAGATACTATATGCTGTAAAAGAATTAATGGTTGGATGAATGAATGAATGAAGATACTATATGCTGTAAAATAATTAATGGTTGGATGAATGAATGAATGAAGATACTATACGCTGTAAAAAGAATTAATGGTTGGATGAATGAATGAATGAATGAATGAATGAATGAAGATACTATATGCTGCAAAAAAATTAATGGTTAGATGAATGAATGAATGAATGAAGATACTATATGCTTTAAAAGAATTAATGGTTGGATGAATGAATGAATGAAGATACTATATGCTGTAAAATAATTAATGGTTGGATGAATGAATGAATGAAGATACTATATGCTGTAAAAATAATTAATGGTTGGATGAATGAATTAATGAATGAAGATACTATACGCTGTAAAAAAAAGAATTAATGGTTGGATGAATGAATGAATGAATGAATGAATGAATGAAGATACTATATGCTGCAAAAAAAGAATTAATGGTTAGATGAATGAATGAATGAATGAAGATACTATATGCTGTAAAAAGAATTAATGGTTAGATGAATGAATGAATGAATGAATGAATGAAGATACTATATGCTGTAAAAAGAATTAATAGTTGGATGAATGAATGAATGAAGATACTATATGCTGTAAAAAGAATTCATGGTTGGATGAATGAATGAATGAATGAATGAATGAAGATACTATATGCTGCAAAAAGAATTAATGGTTAGATGAATGAATGAATGAATGAATGAAGATACTATATGCTGTAAAAAGAATTAATGGTTGGATGAATGAATGAATGAAGATACTATATGCTGTAAAATAATTAATGGTTGGATGAATGAATGAATGAAGATACTATATGCTGTAAAAATAATTAATGGTTGGATGAATGAATGAATGAAGATACTATATGCTGTAAAAAGAATTAATAGTTGGATGAATGAATGAAGATACTATATGCTGTAAAAAGAATTAATAGTTGGATGAATGAATGAATGAATGAATGAATGAAGATACTATATGCTGCAAAAAGAATTAATGGTTGGATGAATGAATGAATGAAGATACTATATGCTGTAAAAAAGAATTAATGGTTGGATGAATGAATGAATGAAGATACTATATGCTGTAAAATAATTAATGGTTGGATGAATGAATGAATGAAGATACTATATGCTGTAAAATAATTAATGGTTGGATGAATGAATGAATGAAGATACTATATGCTGTAAAATAATTAATGGTTGGATGAATGAATGAATGAAGATACTATGCTGTAAAAAAGAATTAATGGTTGGATGAATGAATGAATGAATGAATGAATGAAGATACTATATGCTGCAAAAAAGAATTAATGGTTAGATGAATGAATGAATGAAGATACTATATGCTGTAAAAAGAATTAATGGTTGGATGAATGAATGAATGAAGATACTATATGCTGTAAATAATTAATGGTTGGATGAATGAATGAATGAAGATACTATACGCTGTAAAAAAAATTAATGGTTGGATGAATGAATGAATGAATGAATGAATGAATGAATGAATGAAGATACTATATGCTGCAAAAAGAATTAATGGTTAGATGAATGAATGAATGAATGAAGATACTATATGGTGTAAAAAGAATTAATGGTTGGATGAATGAATGAATGAAGATACTATATGCTGTAAAATAATTAATGGTTGGATGAATGAATGAATGAAGATACTATATGCTGTAAAATAATTAATGGTTGGATGAATGAATGAATGAAGATACTATATGCTGTAAAATAATTAATGGTTGGATGAATGAATGAATGAATGAAGATACTATACGCTGTAAAAAAGAATTAATGGTTGGATGAATGAATGAATGAATGAATGAATGAAGATACTATATGCTGCAAAAAGAATTAATGGTTAGATGAATGAATGAATGAAGATACTATATGCTGTAAAAAGAATTAATGGTTGGATGAATGAATGAATGAAGGTACTATATGCTGTAAAATAATTAATGGTTGGATGAATGAATGAATGAAGATACTATACGCTGTAAAAAGAATTAATGGTTGGATGAATGAATGAATGAATGAATGAATGAATGAATGAATGAATGAAGATACTATATACTGCAAAAAGAATTAATGGTTAGATGAATAAATCAATGAATGAAGATACTAGATGGTGTAAAAAGAATTAATGGTTGGATGAATGAATGAATGAAGATACTATATGCTGTAAAATAATTAATGGTTGGATCAATGAATGAATGAAGATACTATATGCTGTAAAATAATTAATGGTTGGATGAATGAATGAGTGAAGATACTATACGCTGTAAAAAGAATTAATGGTTGGATGAATGAATGAATGAATGAATGAATGAATGAAGATACTATATGCTGCAAAAAAGAATTAATGGTTAGATGAATGAATGAATGAAGATACTATATGCTGTAAAAAGAATTAATGGTTGGATGAATGAATGAATGAAGATACTATATGCTTTAAAATAATTAATGGTTGGATGAATGAATGAATGAAGATACTATACGCTGTAAAAAGAATTAATGGTTGGATGAATGAATGAATGAATGAATGAATGAATGAAGATACTATATGCTGCAAAAAGAATTAATGGTTAGATGAATGAATGAATGAATGAAGATACTATATGCTGTAAAAAGAATTAATGGTTGGATGAATGAATGAATGAAGATACTATATGCTGTAAAATAATTAATGGTTGGATGAATGAATGAATGAAGATACTATACGCTGTAAAAAGAATTAATGGTTGGATGAATGAATGAATGAATGAATGAATGAATGAAGATACTATATGCTGCAAAAAGAATTAATGGTTAGATGAATGAATGAATGAATGAAGATACTATATGCTTTAAAAAGAATTAATGGTTGGATGAATGAATGAATGAAGATACTATATGCTGTAAAATAATTAATGGTTGGATGAATGAATGAATGAAGATACTATATGCTGTAAAATAATTAATGGTTGGATGAATGAATTAATGAATGAAGATACTATACGCTGTAAAAAAGAATTAATGGTTGGATGAATGAATGAATGAATGAATGAATGAATGAATGAAGATACTATATGCTGCAAAAAAGAATTAATGGTTAGATGAATGAATGAATGAATGAAGATACTATATGCTGTAAAAAGAATTAATGGTTAGATGAATGAATGAATGAATGAATGAATGAAGATACTATATGCTGCAAAAAGAATTAATGGTTAGATGAATGAATGAATGAAGATACTATATGCTGTAAAAAGAATTAATGGTTGGATGAATGAATGAATGAAGATACTATATGCTGTAAAATAATTAATGGTTGGATGAATGAATGAATGAAGATACTATACGCTGTAAAAAGAATTAATGGTTGGATGAATGAATGAATGAATGAATGAATGAATGAATGAATGAATGAATGAAGATACTATATGCTGCAAAAAGAATTAATGGTTAGATGAATGAATGAATGAATGAATGAATGAAGATACTATATGGTGTAAAAAGAATTAATGGTTGGATGAATGAATGAATGAAGATACTATATGCTGTAAAATAATTAATGGTTGGATGAATGAATGAATGAAGATACTATATGCTGTAAAATAATTAATGGTTGGATGAATGAATGAATGAAGATACTATACGCTGTAAAAAGAATTAATGGTTGGATGAATGAATGAATGAATGAATGAATGAATGAATGAATGAAGATACTATATGCTGTAAAATAATTAATGGTTGGATGAATGAATGAATGAAGATACTATACGCTGTAAAAAGAATTAATGGTTGGATGAATGAATGAATGAATGAATGAATGAATGAATGAAGATACTATATGCTGTAAAAAGAATTAATGGTTGGATGAATGAATGAATGAAGATACTATATGCTGTAAAATAATTAATGGTTGGATGAATGAATGAATGAAGATACTATACTCTGTAAAAAGAATTAATGGTTGGATGAATGAATGAATGAATGAATGAATGAATGAAGATACTATATGCTGCAAAAAAGAATTAATGGTTAGATGAATGAATGAATGAATGAAGATACTATATGCTGTAAAAAGAATTAATGGTTGGATGAATGAATGAATGAAGATACTATATGCTGTAAAATAATTAATGGTTGGATGAATGAATGAATGAAGATACTATACGCTGTAAAAAGAATTAATGGTTGGATGAATGAATGAATGAATGAATGAATGAATGAATGAAGATACTATATGCTGTAAAAAGAATTAATGGCTGGCTGGATGAATAAATAAATGAATGAAGATAGTATATGTTTAAAAAGAATTATTAAAATGCAAAAAAATTACAGGAGGAATAAAATCGATATTTATTTTAAATTTAATTTTTTTCTCATTATAGCGGCGCAGATGGAAGTTAAGCTTTCGTAGCCATATTTGCGTGAACGGTGACGCATTCAAAGTTCCGTTGTAAATTATGTTCACATATGGCGGACATAAAATAATTCTATGACTTATAAGGTGTCCAGAGTCCACAGAGAGAAAGAGTAAATTTGATTGATTGGTATGTTTTCTACGGCTTATCAAATCTTTTACAGGTTGCATAAGGCCTGAAAATACTTTTAGATTCTAAGAATTTTATTTTGAGATAATGTTTTAGTGATACAAGTTTAACCTATAGCCCGGAGGAGAAGAGGTGAATTCATATCTTTCCCAAGAAGATTTACACGTAAAAGAATATAAAGAAGCCAACGTGAATTGGAACAATTCTTTCCGATTAACAATTACGAGTCGTTTTTACACCCATTAAATCAACAATACATCCAACCTTACAGTACCTTGTATTACCAAGCGGTTACCCATCTAGGTACTGACAAGGCTCGACGTTACTTAAGTTCGGTTATCGTACGAGAAACGATGTTTCAACGTGATAAGTCATAGAGAGGAGATTTTAATTATTATAGTGGTAATTAAATGTGAAGTCATTTTTTTTTTTGTTTGGCTACTAGATAAATGTAGAGGATATGGGCGCTACCATCTTGGTGAAAATACGTTAATATTCTGCAGTCCTTTTGTTTGTTTGTTTTTTCCTTCTTTCATTTTTATTTCATGTTTGAATTCAGAGTAAGATTTATACACTGACGTCCAACCTCAGCAAAGGGAGGTAATTAAAAAAAAGTAAAACTTGTTTAGAAATTATGGGATATGTTTCCCGTTTGTTTTTTGTTTTTTTTTTGTTTTTTTTGTTTTGTTTTTTTGGTTGTTTTTTGTTTTTTAGGGTTATTTTTTTCACCTATTTGCATGATGGGAAAATGTTTTACTTAATTTAATTATTTATTTACCACACGGCGTTGCTTAAACTTGGTGATCGTACGAGAAACGGTGTTTCAACGTGATACGGCCGTAAACCATAGAGGAGATTTTAATTATTATAGTGATAATTAATAAATGGGAAGTCAGTTTTTTTTTTTTGTTTTTTTTTTTTAGCTACTAGATAAAAGTCGAGGATATGGGCGCTACCATCTAGGTGAAAGTACGTTAATATTCTGCAGTCCTTTTATGTTTGTTCTTTCATTTTCATTTTAAAGCGTCGTAGTTAAAAAAAAAAAAAAGAAAAAAAAAAGTAAACCTTGTTTAGAAATACTGGGATATGTTTCCTGTTTTTTTGGGGGGAATTTGGGGCGTTTTTTGTATTTTTTTTTCACCTATTTTCATGATGGTAAAACGTTTTATTTAATTTAATTATTTATTTGTAACTGTCTCACATGCGCTAAATTAAACATCGGCGGTCAACTTAAGCGTTCTTAAAAGTGGGGCATTTCTGGAAGAAATGAATGTCATATTTGAACAAAGCAAAGCAAACTACGTAAATAAAAATGCATTTGCATACAAAAGCCTCTTATTTCAGTTAACCAAGTCTTTACCAAGATATCTTTTGGGTAGGCATCATATATTTATTTTAGAAAAATTATTTTATTTTCTGCAGATAGATTCTGTTTATGCTGTGCAAAATTTAATCCCAATTTTAAGCAAGAATTGTTAAAATCCAATCGATTCTTTCGGCTCATTCTAGCATTTCGATTATAGCTATTGAGTCTCCTGTTTGCTTCTTAAATTTTTTCTTGTTTCCAGTGACTCAAGAAAGAAACAGATATAAGTAATCTTTAAACGCTTAGATTCTCGATGAAGAAAGATTTTCTAAATGAAATATTTAAAAAAAAAAAAAAAGAAATTAAACGTTATTCATTCTCCTGCTGAAGGGCGTGGTGAGAAAATAATGAAAACTCGAATTTCAAAATCTTATAATCTGCGTGTAGGCAAATTATTTTCTAGTGTTTCTTCGAAAATTCCCACTGTTGCAATTCACTTAATTTCCATTAAGTAATTGATGATTTCTCAGAAGATGAGAATCGGAAATATGAAAATTCTAATTCTTATTCTTCGTTGTTTTTTTTTTCTTTATTTCTTTTGTTTGTTTTTTTCTTCTTTTTCATTCATTTCCTCCTAAGCAAGGCAATAAAACTACTAAGACATAAGGGATTACTGTATGCAAAAGAATAAGGAAATGAAAAACATTATTAATGTTCATTGGTTCATTGGTTAGCTCATATTGTTTAGTGCCATATTAATACGACTATGGTTTACTTAATGCCAAAATTTAAATATTTTGAACACAATTTTGAGGCTTCAACTAAATATAGTTTGAATGCATTGGATGCCTTCAACTACAGATAAATGATCGGTGATTTTGTTTTAAAATGTATCGTTGGTAATTTTTTTATATATATAAAAATGTATTGATGGTATTTTTACTATAAAAATGTAAGTATTTTTGATGTATAAAAATGTATGTATATATTTCTATAGTGTGTTTTTTGTTTGGGGGTTCACTGTTTACCTATATCTAGGACAGGTACAAACACTTCAGGTCAGATTGGACCTGGGAACAAGAGAAATTAAGATGTGGTTTCACACTCCTCAAAACCTACAATCTTCCGATAAGAGTCCTTCTGCCGGGTGTAGTTTATCGTTTTACCCAGGACAGAAAAACATTATTAAGGAACAAGAACAATAAAAGAAGAAGAATAAAGAAGACTGTAGATAACGATTGATATTTCATTTACATTTTTGAAGATCAAACTTGGCTGGAAAGTTAGGAGCTGAAAAAGAGTTCCACAGACGAGACGTGCGAGAAATGAAGCTGTCAGCGAAGAACTTAGGGTTACATCTAGACACTTCAGCAGTTGAATGATGAGACCTTGTTGCCAATCGAGTACTGTGTTTAAAGTCTCGGTACCATAGATCATCAGGACAATTAGAATGAATGTATTTACAGAAAATGTAGATTTAAGAAATATCTGTGATATATAAATGAAAGTTTTGCGCGGCGTCTATAGCGACTATCAATAACTGATTTAAGTAGAGGAGTTTATTCATTATCTTTTTTCTAATCGAGATCATCCCAAGCAATGTAATAAAGACAATAAGATACAAGGGGTTACAGGGTGTGGAAGAATTAGAAACAGAAACATTACTAAGGAGGGAGAACAACAGAAGGGTAACCAGGAGGACAGTAAATAGCGATTGGCATGGCATTTACATTTTTGGAGATTATAGTTGACTTGAAAACATGGCGCTGGAAGACAGTTCCACAAGCGAGAAGTTCGAGAAAAGAAACTGTTAGCATAGAATTTACGATTACATCTAGACAACTCAACTGTAAATTGGTGAGATCTACTACTAATCTACGTTTAAATCCATGCAGTCTAGGTACCATAGCAAATAGCTCATCCGAACAATTACCAGGAAAGTATTTATTTAAAAAAAAAGGAACAGAGAGGTAGTCTTACGGAGGTGGGTAAGTAACTGAAGCCGAACTGCCAGATAAGGACCAATAATATTGCTGATTCTTCTTTGAATCTTATCAAGGAGCTCAAGGTAAATAACAGGGGTACTGGATCAAATGTGGTAGCAGTATTCTAGGCATGGATGAATGGTAGACTTATAGATATGTAAGATAGATTCAGGAGAGAAAAATTGTCTCGCACGGCACATTGAAGCGACTTTCTTAGCAGCTGCCATAGCAATGCAAATACAACGATCTTCTAGTAAGGCAGGTCGAATTTGGAACCCTGGAATTGCACTCCATTTAAAAGATGGGGTCTGACATAATAAATAAGGACACCAAATATTCCTTTCAAAGATCTTTATCTTTTGAAACTAGTTGGAAAAAGTTATGTGCCACGCGTGATACAGGCTTAGACGATCATGTATCTTACAGATTTTTTCCCCCGCAGTTGGTTGTCAGTTCTTTCTTTGGTAGACCAGTGGCCATCCAAGGCAACCCGGTCTGTCCTGCTATTTAGATGGGGGGGGGAGAAGAGGATTCATACCTTTCCCAAGAGTATTAGCATGTAAGTGAATGGATCTGACTGGAATTCGAACTCGGCTCACAGATTCCTCAATCCGAGCCGCTACTAGAGGCACGGTGGAGTAATGGGTAACGAGACTTATATTGCGTTTAAATTCATAAAGTTTAAGCCCCATAGAGAAGAGCAATATTTATTTTGTAATAAATAAAAAAATATTGCACAAGACCAAAAGGGGGAATTAGGAAAGAAATGTCTTCTGTTATATAATTAAACTTAACTAGCCACAATCAGTGACCCAAACATACCACACTATTCCTTACACCAAAACAACATATTCTCACTTACCATTCTTACTACATCCACCATAATACCTCAGAAACTCCATGAAGTCGTAACTGATCCCCCATATGTACAATTCTCGTCTGTGGGGAAGGGGAATAAAACAATTATTTAAAAATCCAAACCCCAATATGTATTTAGAATATGTTAATCTATTTACAAGAAACTAAATAAAATAGTGTTAGTAATAAAAAAAAACACAATCCTTAATTGTGGCAGAAACATCAATTAACTGGATGATATCAATGCAAGACTTTAATAATATAAAACACTCACTCGTCCACTCACTCACTCACTCACTCGTCCAACCACCCACTCACTCACTCACTCACTCACTCGTCCAACCACCCACCCACTCACTCACTCACCCACTCACTCACTCACTCACTCACTCACCCACTCACTCACTCACTCACTCGTCCAACCACCCACTCACTCACTCACTCACTCGTCCAACCACTCACTCACTCACTCACTCACTCACTCACTCACTCACTCACACACACATCCAGACACAACAACAAATACGAAAATCACACCCGAAATACGAAAGGCGTCCAGCATCCACCAGAGAACTGACATCTCTGGTTGTATTTACCAAACTTCCCCAAAAGGCAGCATGTGGCACAAGCCCGGTTTTTACGAGCCGGTAGTGTCAGACAAAAATTCCACGTAGACCTCGTATACACGGAGTCGGGTTTGTCTACCTTCCCAGACGAGACACTGTCCGTAGGCATAGCCTCGTTTGCGTTCCTCTCTGCCCGGAGACAGTTCGACATGCCTGTCGCCTGCCTGCCTGACCACGATTTGGCTCAGGTTACCTCCGAACAATTGCCATGAAAGTATTTATAGACAAAAGGATCAAAGTCAACAATATTTCGAGCGTGACAAATATACTAAGTTGGTCAAAAGGATCGTTTATTTCCACTCGGAATATAAGTGATCATATCCCTCCGTAGATTTCCCCATCTCTATAACCTGAATTGTCATAGATCCTTGGGAAATATAGTGGCGTGGTTACTCTTTTTCCCCATTTTGAATTCAGAGTAGATATTTTTCTTCTAGACTGGCTGCCATTCAAGATTAGAGCTCTAATTACCCAATAGCCCTGATGACAAAAAAATGATTGATTCCTTTCCGAAGAGCATTGGTACAACAGTGAACGCAAACAGAGTAGGCCAGAATTTCAACTCGTCTCTTCTTCTTTTATGTACCGTGTCCCTTCAGGATGTTGGCGATCATGTCTCTCCACTATTTCCTGTTCTTTAAAGCTCTTAGTATATTTGAATTTTTTATTATCTCTCCTAAACCCTGATCTGCTAAAAACTCGTTGGGTAGGTTTTGCGCTGTCCCTCTTAACTTCATTATGTCTTGTAAGTGTCAAATTTTCCAAGTCCTCTTTCCTTATTATGGGGACTAGAAATTTGAACTGTCTCTTTCTTATGTTATTTATATGTGTTATTTTTTTCCATTTTCAATAAAACTTCGTCATGGTATTCATAGCATCCTTCTGTCTCTTCTTCATCTGTGAGGAGATTTGTCCAGCATTGGCTGCCATATATGAGGACTGATATTACGTAACATTTCAGTATTCGTTTCTTTCTAACAAAATTTCCTGTCTCTTAATACCTTGCTTAGCTCTTGCTTTGATTTTCCAAGCTATCTTTCCAAATCATGAGCCCTAAAATTTTCAACTCTCTTTTTCACTATGTATAAGCGCCCTTTTCCTTTCCATTTCCATAGAACTCCCTTGTTTTTTACACGCTCCGTCCCCAGTATCCTCAGCAGGCTTCTGTATATCTACAGCTCTGTTACTTCAATTCTTCTCTTTATCTGCGAGGAAATTGTCCAGCATTCGATGCCTTATAGATTATCTGACATTACATCGCAGTTTAGCTCTTTAAAGGTTAGCGAAGGAAAAACCTACTCCGACGTGTTTAAATGTTCCTATTGTTTAAACAATCTGCTTGACGATGAAAAATCGATACCATACAGACTGTGATAAATAAATTGTCGTCTAAATTACGCAAAATTAAAAATAATACTAACATTACATTTTAACAGATTTACCAAAATTACTTAAACAGATCTTGAAATAAGAAAGAGTATATTTATTCAATAAATCGTCATTGGCTTCAATCACGGCCTACAGACGACTACAGAATCTTGTGCAACTTTTCTGGACACCTTCCTTGATTAAGTTGGTGAATGTTGCCATAATCCTTGCCTTCAGTTCATCTTTGGTGTTAGAAGGAGTTTCGTTGGTCTCTCGATCAACTACGCCCTACACTCAAGAGAATTGCAGCTTGGGAAGTTATGCAACCAAATGTAAATGGTGATGTACTCGCAGAAATTTTCTGACAGCCATGACATTGTTCTCCTGCTTGTGTGGTATGGTGCTGGGTCCTGTTTCAAGACATAATATCTTCCAGCAGCCACCCCTTTGACTCAGGGAAGCACTACCTCCTCAAAGTATTTGTTGTAGGCCTCAGTGTTGATGAATGGAGTCATAACGTCACCATCACTAGTAATCACTCCAAACACCTTCGTAATCATCATTAGACTCATCCAACTCTTTCCTAATCGACTGAACTATCCTCTGAAGTGTCAGAACTTCTGACGAGAATACCAAACAGTACAGAATGCCGTTTTCAAATTTCTGGTGGAGTGAATTGTATCATGGCCCTCTTTTTCTCACAGACGGTGCCCATCTAACACTGCTATAATGTTCAGTCGACAAAATCAAAAACAAACAAGACGCATGCGCATAAAATATAAAATGGCGACAATTTACCCATTACCTCTGTACAACCGTGTATAACACGAGAGAATATGACGCAAACGAAATATCAACCAAAAATCAAGTATCGAACTTCAGCCAAAGATGCTTTTGCCTATACGGTTTGACTGGAAGACGAGTCCTCTGTAATGAGATTATTTTAGAGCACTAAACGTCTGATTCAAACGAATAGTATTCTTTATCTGACCAACAAAAGGCAGCAATGAAGTATCGTGTCCATCTATGATGCGTTAACAATAACGATGTAAGATATCATGAGGATAACGCAAAATCGTATGTTTCTTTTGGTGGCCAAGCAAGTCTTGTTAAAGCTTGACTGGGATGTTTTCATTCTTCCGCGAAATTCACAACATATTTGGATTATCCCTTAATCCAGTTATTAAAAATTCTTTATATAAACCAACCAATCAGTTTCTAGGAAGACTGCTTAATGGCGTCTAGTACAATTATTTACTAAGAAAAGATGTAATAGGATATAATTTTGAAATTGCCTCAAAGATAGAAGACGATAATATAAAAAAAACGGTGACTGTTTTTCAATAAAGTTAGCGCGGAAAATAAAAAACAACTGCAATTCCTCTTCACTCAATAAAACTGAAATAACCTTTTATGTAACTCAATATTTAATCTTTACTTATAAAAGAGATAACAGACTCTCTTTAAAAAAAAAACGGTTATTTACGCTTTAATCTAAAGTAGCAGATATTTGAAATGTTGATTCTTTGGTAATTCCAATGAAAACACTAAGAGAGTAATCCATGAAAATATTTAGATGTTAAAAAGGAATCCGTAGAACTTCATAAGCTCTGAAGAATGCAAAAAAGAATTTGAGAAGGAAGGGAAAGAGAAAGAGAGAGACAATGTTATAGAAAGAGAGTGAAGAAAAAATACGGAAGAAAGAGATTGAAATAAAAGCAATAGGAAAGCAAAAGAAAGAAAGAAAGAAAGAAAGAAAGAAAGAAAGAAAGAAAGAAAGAAAGAAAGAAAGAAAGTGTAATGATAAAAAGACAAGAAATAATTCAAGGAATAAAAAAGATGGAGAGAAGAAAGAAAGAAAGACAGACAGTGTAAAGATAAATAAAAGAGGGAATGTCAAGAAAAACTGAAGAAGCAAGAGAAGAAGGAGTGAAAGAAAAGAGTAAAAAAAAGAAAAAGAATCAAGTGAGAGAAATAAAGAAATGATAAAAACGGATAATAAAAAGTAAAATAAAAGAAAGACAAAATAAAGAAAGAAAGAAAGAAAGAAAGAAAGAAAGAAAGAAAGAAAGACAAAATAAAGAAAGAAAGAAAGAAAGAAAGAAAACAAAATAAAGAAAGAAAGAAAGAAAAAGAAAGAAAGAAAGAAAGAAAGACAAAATAAAGAAAGAAAGAAAGAAAGAAAGAAAGAAAAAAGAAAGAAAAAAGAAAGAAAGAAAGAAAGAAAGAAAGAAAGAAAGAAAGAAAGAAAGAAAGAAAGAAAAAAGAAAGAAAGAAAGAAAGAAAGAAAGACAAAAAGAAAGAAAGAAAGAAAGAAAGAAAGAAAGAAAGACAAAAGAAAGAAAGAAAGAAAGAAAGAAAGAAAGACAAAAGAAAGAAAGAAAGAAAGAAAGAAAGAAAGAAAGAAAGAAAGACAAAAGAAAGAAAGAAAGAAAGAAAGACAAAAGAAAGAAAGAAAGAAAGAAAGAAAGAAAGAAAGACAAAAGAAAGAAAGAAAGAAAGAAAGAAAGAAAGAAAGAAAGAAAGAAAGAAAGAAAGAAAGAAATAGTAAAATCCTGAAAATGAAGAAAAGATGAATAATGAATCAACGTGTATGTAAAATAATTAAGCAAGATAACAAAAGAATAACACAAAAATAGAAGGAAGGAAGGAAGGAAAAGAAAAAAGACCAGAAGAAAAATGAGGCAAATAAAAATGATAACGGTATAAGAAAGAAAGAAAGAAAGAAAGAAAGAAAGAAAGAAAGAAAAAAAAAGAAAGAAAAGACGGAAGAAAAATGAGTGAAAGAAAAAGAAAGAAAAAGATAGGAGTGAAAAAACAAAAAACTGCATAAATAAATAAATAGAAAGAAAGAAAGAAAGAAAGAAAGAAAGAAAGACCAGAAAAATGAGACCAATAAAAAGAAAGAAAAAAATACGAAACAGATATATAAAAGAACAAACGAACAGCATAAAAATGAAAAGAAGGAAAGAAAGAAAGAAAACAAAAGAAAAGAAAAAGAAGAAAACTGAGGTAAATAAAAAGAAAAGAAAAAAGAAAAGAAATAACCAAAAATAAGTAAAAGAACAAACAAATGGCATAAATAAATTAAAAAAAAGAGAAGAAAAGAAAGAAAACAATAACTCAATTTTTTTTATTATTATTGTTGCTGATTGTTCTTCGTATATGTTTGTCATGAACTGGGCATTGTAGGTCTTTGTTGTTGACATACTAAATAATGATTAGCTAAGAGGAATAGCTCTGCTTCTAAGTTTGCATAATTTTTTCCAGTCAAATGTTTTTCAGTTCGTTTCTCTTTTAGTTTCGTTTATTCTATAAAACCTTCAAATGTAGTTTTCATTTCCGTCAAAGCATTGTGTTTGCCTGTCTCTCTGGCAACGCGTCCACAACTCTTAGGCTTTCATTGCGTTTTCATGCAAAGAAGTAATTGTGCTTTCTTGTAAATTGAATTCTTGACATTCAGAAATTTAAAATAACTTTTTGACTGTTGCGAACTTCTTCAATTAAACCAGAATATGTCTTTAGACGAAAACTGCGTTCTCTTATCGAACTTATTATTTATTTCCTTGCCGAGTGTTACAGTAAAATTGTACAAATCGTGTAACAGCAAAATTGTCCAACTTTTAGTTAGATTAAGCTCTGAACCGTTGTATCTTAGAATTCATTAAGGATATTGGATATTTGAGCAATAAAAATGTATAATTATTTTCCAACGTCAACAGCAGAATCGTGATGAAATTGATCATAAACGAAAATGACACGTTCGTAATTAATTAACCATTTGCTAATGTTCGAAAGCCCATGAAGGATTGAAATAACGTTCATCTTACTTATTATAAAACGCAGATTGTGTGTGTGTGTGTGTGTGTGTGTGTGTGTGTGTGTGTGTGTGTGTGTGTGTGTGTGTGTGTTTATATATTGGATCGGATTTCCTACATTTTTCAACCGATTTCAACAACACTTCACATGACTGCGTAAAATTACCTTGCGGTGGTTCTGACAGCGCCAAAAATTGGAAAAACACAATTGTTTTTGCACGAAATCAATTTGAAAACACGATTAAGAAGCATCGGTGTCGAGAATGAAAGTGGGACAACTCATATCGAGTTATACTTATTATAAAACCCAGGTTGTTTGTGAGTGTGTGTCTGTGTTCGTTTATATATGGGATCGGATTTCCTACATTTTTCAACCGATTTCAACAAAACTTCACTTTTTTTTTTTGGCAGGTAGTGTTTCTTATTGTCTTGCACACTTTTTTTCTTTATTTTTACATTCAGAATGCTTTAAAAATTCCATTTACAAGACAATTGTTTATAATAAAATTCTATTCAATCGATAGACTCATAACGATTGAAAACAATATTTTGTTTGAGTTTGTGTTTGACCAATTCGTAAAAAAGAAACAAAAACAAAAAAAAAAACTAATTAAGACATGCATGTCCGTCAACCTTAAACAATAATCTTTGTCAATTTTATTTTTCAGTCTTTATAATGGTCGATACTTGATCTATCTCTCATTGTTACAACCCTGGGCAAACCGGGCTCTACTGCTAGTATATATATATATATATATATATATATATATATATATATATATATATATATATGTGTGTGTGTGTGTGTGTGTGTGTGTGTGTGTGTGTGTGTGTGTGTGTGTATTATTCCTTTCTCACATGCCAAAAATCTTATGAATTGAGTTGGAACTTTTCTAATTGATCTCTTTAACTTTTGTTGAAATGATGATCCTTCTTCCTATTGTGACCTCCTGATCTAGTTTTCCTCTCTACTATTCCCTCTTTTTAAAACTTATTCACCATTCTCTTGATGGTTCTTGAACGGACTTTGAAGATGGAAGCCAGAATATGAAAGTTGGTACCAATACTGAAGACTTGAATGATCTTTTTCCCTCTCACCATTGCTCGGTTGAGAAGACAGTGGATCTGACATAAAACAATTTCAACCTACTCTCTTTTTATCTGAATAAACCAAAGGATTTTTCAGTGATTCTTATGAAAAATGGTGTCAAGATGGCTAAACGTTTTATCTGAAAACCTGAAAAGAAACTCAATTAGTTTTTTTTTTTTTTTAGATATTAAATAATAAGTGCCATGGACAATTATGATGTTACACGATTTGAACAATTTTGCTGTTACTTCCGGCAAGTACTTCAGCACATAATTAATTTGATATTAATATATCATAGGATTGGTTTAAGGTTCCATTATAATAATTTATTTCACCAGAGCCCCGGGTTTCTCCAGTCACGATTAACGGTTGCGCTCTCAATAAGTCACATTGCCTCGACCTTTTTCTCGTACACAGATTCGCCCCAAAATTCAAGTGGAACTCATCTAGACGATACATTGCTAAATATTTGTTAAGCCTTTCACCCCAAGCGAAGCGTGAGTGCCACTAGCACGCAAGGGGTTACAGAGTGTGAAAGTAACATTAAAGAGGGATGTTTCAGGAAAGGATAAAGAGAAGAGCGCGGGTCGAGATCAAG
The DNA here is from genome assembly GCA_903632075.3 of Acanthosepion pharaonis. Lineage (NCBI taxonomy): Eukaryota > Metazoa > Mollusca > Cephalopoda > Sepiida > Sepiidae > Acanthosepion > Acanthosepion pharaonis. The sequence goes on from CAHIKZ030004230.1 coordinate 3,533,118, forward strand.
GCATCAGAAGATGTCCATTGGCATTACATTTAAATTGTTGAAGATCATAGCTCTCAGGGAAGCAAGTAAGAGGAAGGGAGTTCCACTGTCGGGAAGTGCGAGAGAAGAAACTGTTGAAGTAGAAGTGGCGGTTACATTTAACTGTTTCGACAGTAAGAGGGTGAAACCGAGATGCCAATCTAGTAGCACGCTTAAATTCATGCAGTTGGGCCACCAGTGAAAATAGCTCGTCAGAGCAGTTGCCATGAAAATATTTGTACAAAAAGACAGAGGGAAGCCACATTACGTGGATGAAAAAGAAACTTGAGTCGAGATCCCAAGTCAGAACCGATCACATTGTATATCTGTCTTTTGATTTTGTCGAGCAAGAACCTCGAGATTAACAGCGGGGCAGTAGTAATGAAATAAGCACATCCGATATATATATATATATATATGTGTGTGTGTGTGTGTGTGTGTGTGTGTGTGTGTGTGTGTGTGTGTGTGTGTGTGTGTGTGTGTGAATGTTCGTGGTGGGAATGTTCTTAAGTGATAATCCGAAATTGATTCTATCCATAGTATAAGAATAGAATAGACATTGCTCGACAGTAATAGGAGCTAATATCTAAGTATATGATTGGTGTTGACAGAATAAATTCCAATAACCAACAATTACTATTCTTAAAAGAGTGCTCAATACAGAGTTGAGCAGATATAATTATTTATTTAAAAATTATAACATAAATATGTTATAAAATCCCTACAAAAGTATCGTTAATTAATTTGAAACTTTTAAAACCATTTATTTTACATTCAACATCATCACTTGAAAAGACACCGAAGGTGTTGAAGCAAAATGGCTATTCAGTTTGTTTGTTTCTTTTTAAATCATTTCACCACATGTAAAGCAATTAAGCCACTAGGATGCAAAAGATTACTGATTATTAGAAAAAAATCTACTATTATGGTGAGATGGCAATAAAAGAATTACAATAAAGAAAACAGAAGATAACGACTGTTGGAAAATATGCGTTCTCCAGCTGGATTCAGAGCGCATATTTTTCTAAAATGATTTCTCGAATAATCGGGCCGGTATATGGAAATAAATATAGTCTTTAATAAATAAATAAATGTTTAATGTTACTTTCTCTTTTAATATTATTTAATTAGAATTGTGAGATTAAAAATTTTTAGCATCTGGAGGTAATTTCATTTTTAAATTGATAATTTAATTTAAATTTAAATATATCACTCTTTAACTATCAATATTGATAGTAAAATATTAAAATTAGAAATATTTGTTTTGATATTTAAACACTTAAATCATCACCTAACGTTAAACATTAACTGTAAAATTAAAGTAAAATTTAAATAGGTATAAATATAAGTATGTGCAATTATTTGTAAGTGTATGTGTAAGTATTTATGTATGAATATATATAGGTACCTGTGTATATCGATACATGTATGTGTGCCTATGTGTGTAATTGCACATATAGATGAACGTATATATATGTTGGATTTGCACAAGTGTATATGTGGTATATATGAGAAAAAAACAACAAAATCTTTAATATTACCTTCAAATATTACTCTATCTTAATTTGAAACCTAAACTTTAAGTAAGGAAGATTACCCATCTAAAAATAAATACAAATTACATTCATGAATTAGATTCAAACTTATAAAGATGTTATAAAGATGTTACCTTAACAGTCTTTTACAATATTAAAAGATTACTATCGGTTAACTGTTATATTTTTAAGAAAAATTTTTAATGTGTTCTCAATGAATGTGTTAATAAATACATTATTTAACTTATATTAAATCCCTAAATTATTTGTAATAGAGTTAAAATTGTTTAAATTGCTAGCAAGAATCAAATTAATTTCTTCGTAGATTTTTTAAACATTTAAATTACTATCAAACATTAAAATCTATTTTTTTACATAAATTGCTAATACTATACCACCCCTCTCCTTCCTACGTGAAACCTATTTACAGCCTCTTTCTCTTTACTCCCCACTTCTTTCTCTTTTCTTTTTCTTTTTCTCTCTTCTCCCCCCCCCTTTTTCAATATATCACTTCCGTTAAGTTAACCGATTAAATAGGTCATGGTCTGGTCCCTCCTCCCCCAATACTAAGTATGATTGAAAGAAATATTAAATAAATCCTCTCTAAACTCGACCATGTCTCTCAAAATGCTCCTCATTACCCCCTCTGTTAAATTACAAAAACTTACACTACGCATCAAAAGTATGAATTTTCATTTTATTTCGTTTCGTTTCATCTTTTGGAATTGCTATCTGATGATCCAGCGTCCTTTAAAAGGGCTCTGGTGAAATAAATTATTATAATGGAACCTTAAAGTGGACTGCTTTTTTATATATATATATATATATATATATATATATATATATATATATATATATATATATAATAACTTCATACTATAAAATTTTATTATAGCCTTATATAACACTGATGTAAGCATCTTAATAATAAAAAATGGAAAAAATATCTAATGAACTTTTCGGTTAGCCCTTCATCAGGGTTCAATCGAAAACAACGACTTTTTTCCCAAAAGAAAAATGAAATTACCTTTGGGGAGGGGAGTTAAATAGTAGAACTAACTAGTGCACGATTAAAATATACAATCGTCTTCAATCTAATTCAGAAGAACCAATACAATTTCTAAAATGAAACTCGAAGATATTTATGTGTTTCTTGTCATAAATCAATTACCGATATTGAAAATACGATCACCTCCTTGAGTAGACACCTCACGTGTCACTTGTCAGATCAAAATAATATAAAAACATGTATATACCCACAATTAACAAACACCTTTAAGAAAAATTCTGGTCAAAAACGCTAAAATTTTATATAAATCGCATTGCTAGAAAGAATTCGCTATAAGAGATGCCATGTATATTAAACCGTCTCTCTTCCACTATCAACATCATCTTATTTAACAGTGGGAATGGAGTGTTGAAAGTTTTAAAAAAAAGAAGTAAAACGGCGCTCACTCGATTTTCAGCGGTGCTCAACACGCGAAGGCTCTGGATAAACGCTCTGACTAGTATTCAAAACAACGCAAAAATAAAATACAACTTAAACAATCAAACCATAAAGGGACATTAACAACACTTAAAACGACCCCCTTACCTCCCCACCGAAAATGGCTAAAGTGTTTTGGTTGATGGACAATATGGACAATTTTTACACTCCCTTACTAAACAGAAAAACGCAAGAATGCTGGAAAAACTAAATAAAAAATAATTTTCCTTGTCTTCACATTTAACAAAAGATGCTTAAAAGAAAGGTTGCTTCATAAATATACATATATATATATATATATATATATATATATATATATATATATATATATATATATATATATATATATATATAACTGCATTTCTTTTTAAGATATAAGTACAAATCAAATTGGTGTCACTTAATTTACAATTGCTGGGCTCACTTTCGTTGGATATTAGCAAGTGTAAGGGAAAGACTATTCTGAATTTAAAATTGTCGTCAACGAGAAAGGCCTTCACCATTTTTAGAAGCCATAGCAATTCACAGATAATAGTGAAAATTGCAAACTCAAAGATTGCCCACGTCCTGCAGGGATATGCCTTTTAAAATCAAAATTAAAAAAATCAGGAAATACTCAGAACCGCACAGAAAGCAACAGAAAACAATTACACTAACTTTCCCACGGAGTCATGCTAATTCATGAAAATGGAATATATAGAGTGATATTATCGCCAACGTCTTGCAGAGACATCGTATTTATTTTTTTGAATAGTCTTAGCAGCGATGAAGAGAAGTACTACTATAAATTCTATATCGTGAAGAATAATAAAACTGTCCACTATTATTCCCAAGAATTCAGAGTAATTCACAATTAAAAAAAATAATAAAAGTAATCAGTAAGAATCAAATATCGCTAACATCTTGCAGGGACTTATGGAATTACAAAAACAAAAACGTGGCATTTACGTTAGCTAATTCGAGTGGCTGCATAAAATTGTTGTCTGAAACTTGAAAATTTTGCTACCAAGGTCCTCGATATTCTTCAGGTTTTTGTTGAATATTGTTTAGGTAGATATGTTTCTTTTAGTTTTCTTCTTTTTTTTTTTAGTGACACGCGCGTTTCATGTTTGCTTGAGCATCGATTAATGAAGATGACTATTCAGCACGAGAAATAACCTGTTAGATGCCATAAAATGTGTCAAAAATTGGGACCTTACTTAAAAGAATATATGATATCCATTATTTACTGCAGTAACTTTTAGCCCTAATCTAGAAACTCTCGGACCTCGCCAGAAAATTTAAATCTCGTCCGGAAACATTCTGTTTAAATGCTAAATTTCCTATTTTTAAGGCTTAGTCAGGAAATCAATCAGTCATGTGCCACGCGTGATACACGGTTAAGATATTATGTATCTTTCGATACATAACTGACGTGGCAGATTTTTTTTTCCTGGAGTAGGTTTCCATTTCTTTCTGGGGTAGATCAGTCGCCATCCAAGGCTATAGAACCCGGTCTGATCTGCTAGTTACTCATAACTGGGGGTGGGGAAGAGGATTTATACTTTTCCCAAAGGAATGTAATGGATTCGACTGAAATTCGAACTCGGCTCTGCGATTCCTCAATTTCCAGTCGAATCCATTACATTCACTTACGTACTAATACCCTTGGAAAAGGTATGAACCCTCTTCTTCTCCTCACAGCTATGGGTAAATAGCAGGACAGACCGGGTTCTATAGCCTTGGATGGCGACTGGTCTACTACAGAAAGAAATGACAACCTACTACTGGAAAAAATTTGCCTCGTCAGTCAGTTATCGAAAGATACATGATCGCCTAAGCGTGTATCACGCATGACACATAACTGACTGAGTCAGGAAATATTCATTTTATGCCTCATCCGGAAATATTCAATTTACGCCTAGTCCGCAAATATTCAATTTACGCCTAGTCCGCAAATATTCAATTTACGTCTAGTTAGAAAATATTCAATTTACGCCTAGTCCAGATATATTCATTTTAGGCCTAGTCTGGAAATATTCAATTTACGCCTAGTCAGGAAATATTCATTTTAGGCCTAATTCAGAAATATTCATTTTAGACTTTATTGCCTTGCTTTGGGAGAATGATTACAAAAATGAATTGTTGATGTGTGAATACATTTTGCCCCTGTCAGAACTTGGGCGGAAGCTGCCCAGTCCTTGATCGAGTCTAAAAGCATCACTTAGCCCTGTTAGGTGACAAATTAAACTCCACCCTCCAACCTTTCTCTCACAGGCTGGGTGTGGTGAGTCTCTCACTGCTCTATTGCAACTTCCATGGAAATAGCTCGGATGAACTACATTCTTTGGTTCCACTGGATCTAATCTTCACAGGAAGGATCTGCCATGTCACTTATGTTGTAGCAAATCACTGACATTCCCGCCATATTCCCTCAGTCAAAAGTAAGTTCCACTCGAATAACTTCTTCCTGCAAAACTACTGTTCTGTAGAACTGACTCCCAAGAGGATGTTTCCCCGATCACTGCAGTCTTAACCTTTTCAAGGCTAGGGTTAACCATCTGTGGAACTGACTCCCAGGAGGATGTTTCCCCGATCACTGCAGTCTTAACCTTTTCAAGGCTAGGGTTAACCATCTGTGGAAATGACTCCCATGAGGATGTTTCCTCGATCACTGCAGTCTTAACCTTTTTAAGGCTAGGGTTAACCATCTGTGGAACTGACTCCCAGGAGGATGTTTCCCCGATCACTGCAGTCTTAACCTTTTCAAGGCTAGGGTTAACCATCTGTGGAACTGACTCCCAGGAGGATGTTTCCCCGATCACTGCAGTCTTAACCTTTTCAAGGCTAGGGTTAACCATCTGTGGAACTGACTCCCATGAGGATGTTTCCCCGATCACTGCAGTCTTAACCTTTTTAAGGCTGGGGTTAACCATCTGTGGAACTGACTCCCAGGAGGATGTTTCCCCGATCACTGCAGTCTTAACCTTTTTAAGGCTGGGGTTAACCATCTGTGGAACTGACTCCCAAGAGGGTGTTTCCCCGACCATTGCAGTCTTAACCTCTTCAAGGCTAAGGTTAACCATCTGTGACTATTTATATAAGGCTATTTAGACCTAACCCGGAATCATTCTTTTTAGATGTTCTTCATCGCTCAGCTTCGGGTTCGCTGGCTCGGCCACAACCGGCGACGACCTGGTGACAACTCTACCAGTTCGACCGCCATCTGCAGACTGGAGAAGACCCCCGCGTTTAACCATGGAGCCATTGGAAGGATGTCGTCCAGCTCTTCAAAAATTATGTTGGAGCTAAGACCGGCACAAGGTGGCTGTCGTAAGTTCAACATCTTCGTGGCATGAGATTTAGTAGCAGCAGAAAGAATAGACTGGAAAATTCAGCCCTTTTCCGGAAACTTCCTATTTTAAGCGCTATTCCGGAAACTTGGTCAAGGACACGCGACTGTTGATTTCATTGGGGGAACACTCCCTACTCGTCGCTGACTATAGTCTAGGAAGCGCACTGGTTGTATGTATAGCTATGGATCACAGTCTAACCTATTGCGTTAGATGGCCGTTGAGTCTATAAGAAGGTTCATCTCTCTTTCACGGGACTTGTTTCTAATCCTACTGGGTGATGGCCAGCCTACTTACCAGAAAAGCCTAGTGGCAGAACCGGTTTAGTCGCCGATAAACCGACTATGCGTCAGATAGTACTGAGTTACATGTTACCAATAGTACTCAGAGAGTGGAATAGCATAAGAGTAAAACTTACGAATTGTTTATTGCTGACCGCGTTTAACTGAAACTGTGGATAATAGGACGCCATTTTTTATGGCTTTTCACTGTTTGAACTTATTAACACAAGGCGAAGACTTTATCCACAACCCTATTAAGCAATAAGGATCAGGCGATGAAATTTCTATTAAAACTCTTTGATTTATTGGTATCGCTTGCTGGAACGAAAATGTAATAAATGTGAATGCATTTAGCTCATTTTTTTTTTAAAGATTTTTTATTTTTATTTTTCAAGTCACGTTCATAAATCTTCTAAATGACTAGTTCCTCGTGATTTATGTTTCAAGCGAGAAATCTCCATAAGCCAAAGGTTAGATCTCATTCAATCTATTCAGTTAGTGAGAAACGGAAAAGTGACATTATAAGAAAGGAATGCAGGAGTCGAGCAGTCCTAGCCCCGACTGACAGCGCCTCGTATAGAAAATGGGGCAAAAAGTTTCATAAATAACAAGATATATTTAAAAGGAAACATAATTACTTTACCGCTTGAAAATGAAAAGTCACTCCAATCACATCAATTTCTCTCGTCTATCTTAAATATGTTTCTTCAATCGGCCAGGCTGTTAAATTGATAACATCTCAGCGGAGAAAGTTCGATGTTCTAGCTGAAATAAAAAGAAAACCAAGATAGTAAATGGCCGATATTATTTTTTTTTAAATTGTTACAATATAAATAAAAAAAACTGTTGAGTGATGTGTTTCCCGTTTTGTTCTTACATATTCGGCCATCTTTCACAGAAATTCATAATCCTATCCCCTCCTGAGACATTTTCTTCCTAAAAAAACAGCCCGATATGCCTTCTGCAGTTTTGAGAAAAAGAAAAAAAGAGTGAAGATATATATATATTTTAAAATATTATTTCATATTAAATTAAAAGTAATAATAATAATAATGTTTCTTTCAATGTGTGATACACTGTTAAAATAAGTACCTCCACGAAATCGCTAAAAAAAGAGCATAGCTTGATGAAAAAGACGCCAACCTTGCCGAAAACAAAAGTTTATTGTCTAAATGCTTATATTATTATTAAGAGGAAAGACCAAAAGTTTTTTTTTAAATTATTTAAAAAAAATTTTCCTTCTTTTTAGAACATTCTAAATTTTGATTAAAAAAACCTTGTTTCTATTTGTATCAGCGGAACTAGTAAATAACATAGACAATTTTTAGCACGTTTTTTTTGGTATGACACACATTAATTTGAAAAATCGTGCAAAAATAGAAATAATTGTCGGATGTTAATGAAACTTTCAGGAACTATTCACAGATGATCGAAATTATTATAAATATGTATTTTTTTTATTAAAGTCTTGGTAGAAATATTTTTTTTAAATATTTATTCCCCCCCCCAACTAATTTTATGAAAACGCTAGAAATTCGATCGCATCGGGTTTAGTGATTACAATAATTAAAAGCACAGGGCTTTGAGGAATGCAAATCATGTTTTTTTTTGTTTTTAATTGGATCCGCAGTACCTGAAAATCAGCTCTGAATTGTAACAACTCAATAAAACAAAGATATTATTTAATTTCAAATGCTTTTATTTGCTTTTAGTTGTTTTTATGAATATGGACAATATTTTCTGAAAGCAAAAAATTTTTTTGATGAAAAATGAATTTTTAATACAATTATTTGTTATTTCTTTATAATTATAATAGATTTTACATTTACGTTGCTAAAATATTATAAAATTAGTTAAAAGCCGCATCGGCTTTCCTAAGTGTCCTTATGAGATAGATATTTTTAGCGCGTTGTAAATTGTATCATTTTGACTAATCAGAAGATCCGCAGTAATTAAGAAATGTCATTTTGTGCTTATAACCGGACTGTAATTATAAAGCACGGAAGATCAACCAGAAACACGTTTGGAGAAGTTAATTTGATTTTTCAATTTCAACTGAGAAGGGTACCTACAAGTATCAGTATCATTTTATGAAATTTATATGATCTTATTTTTATATTAAGTTATGACATTTTTCCATAAATGAAACATCAAAATTAATAATAAAATGAATGCAAATACAAATAACAGTAAAATGTAATAAATGTACATAAAATTATAGTATTTTATGTACAGTTCTGATAAAATTTCATAAGAAAGGTACCTATAAATTAATTAGATACCTTTCTTAGGAAGTTTGAAATTTAATATCACTCTTAATTTAATTTCTTTAGAATATATTTTCCATAAAGCATCATAAACGTAAAGGTGAAAGCTAAGTACAAAAAAAATATTAGACCGCTGAAAGTTGTCGTTAAAAATAACGAGGTAATTAATTTGTTCACTTAAATGTAAATTATTTCACTTTTCTCCTTCCGTAGAACAAATTAGCCTCATGGAATTCGTAAATATGTCATATTTAGTGGTTGACATGGTGGATTCAGTTTATTCACTTTCATTGACGCTGTCACACATCGAAAAGGTCTGTATGAACACCATCATTTTCATGTCAGCCATCTGAAATAGAAAATTATGCTATGTAGGGGTGACCAGACTTTCGGACCACCCTGTACATTGTTGCAAATGTTTCGTTTTATTATTTGTTACGGTTGGAAGGTGGTGACAGGAATTTCGGACCATACTGTACTATAATAGCATTTGATGGTAGATAGATTCGTTTTTCTCCTAGATCCTATCTGTCACATAACAGTGAGTGATAATAAACCACAACAATTATCACAATACAACGTAATAAAAGTTTTGCAACAAACAGAAGACTTGGTTTTACCGTAGATTTTCTTAGACACAAGAAGAGATTAATGGCAATGGCAATAGCAATAATTCTTGATACGATAGAAAAATTTACGTTATGAAATATATGTGTTATAATAAAAGTTATGTGTTCGCTAACATATTCGTTCCTACTAGAGTTTGTAAATATTTTTCTTCTCTCGGCCACGATGATAAATTGGTCACATCTCAGGAGTTAAGTTCGATATCTGAACTGTTAAGCAAGAAGTAAGTAAATCAATATACAATATGGTTAAAAACATGAAAATATCTCAAGCGATTCGAACCCCTTTATTTAGTCCACTGGGGTCAATTGTTCTAGTTCCACGTTCAATGGCACCTCTGTTTTAGTTAATTCCCTATAGCAACTCAATTTTTCAAGTTTTTGTTCACCTCTGCTGTGGCCAGGTATTAAACTCACAACTCTTTGAATCAAGTCACTGGATTACTTCAATCAACGCTTTTATCCATTAGGCCATCGATGAAAGCGTTGGTTGAAGTATATCACATGAAGAAGACCGAAGTGTACAACGACCGAAATGTCATGAAGATGACGGTAACGATGAGGACAACAGACCGAACAAATTAAATTCTACAATTTGGTATTGGCATTAACATTTTTTTCAAGGAACCGCATAGTTCTACATTCCAGGTATTTATCTCGGCAAAAACCTGCTCCATGTTTCCTCTGCGCGTTCTAAGGGAAAACTATTTTAGAACAATTCCAGATTCTTGAAAGAGCGATACTTTGTCAAAGCCAACGAAATATGTTTCTTTTTTATCAGAAAGGCGATCAACTTTATATATTATTACCATTTAATAACATGAAAATGTTTTTTCATGCGAGAAGAAAATAACAAAGATTCGCACTTATCGTATATTTTTAAGAGAATTAGCGATAAAAAATATATAACACAAGAATATATGGTAATAAAAGTTATGACGGATATAAAATTCGTTCTTAACGTAGATTTTATGAGGCAAAATAAGGGATTAGCAATAATGAAAAACAGAACAATTATAACAATATAGTGTAATATCAGTTAGTTGAAGGGTGGAATATTCGTTTTTAACGTACATTGTATTAAGCAGAATAAAGGATTAAAATAATAACAAAACAGAACAATTATAACAATATAGTGTAATATCAATTAGTTGAAGGGTGGAATATTCGTTTTTACGGTAGATTCTATTTCAATCAATAAGACCTTAGCAACAGTAACTGATAAAAAAATACATAAAAATTATATCAAAAGAGCGAAATAAAGTTCTACGACGGATAGAAGATTCGTTCTTAACATAGATCTTATTTCACACAATAAGAGATTAAAACAATAAGTAATAATAAAAGAGAACCATTATAAAATATAGTTTAATAAACGTTGTATATTATATAGAATATAGGTTTTTACACGAGATCTGTTAATGTTTTGATTAGTCAGCCTGGCTAATATATTCATAGAATCTCATCAAGGTAAGTTTCATTTTCGAACTGAAAAAATAAAAATAATCAAACACTACATATAAAATAAAATTATAAAATAAAAGGCAATATTCTTTTCGCTAACAACTGTGTTTAAAATTTTGTGCTAATATACGCGGTCATCTTTCCAGGAAGCGAGGGTTACGGTTATATCACCTTGAAACACAAACTCCCGTATGATCAGCGAAGTTAAGCAACGATGAGTCTGGTCAGTACCTAGATGGGTAACAAATACCAGGTGCTGTAAGCTTGAATGAGTAGATGGTATTGAAATTGGTAATCAGAGAGTCTAGTTCCAATTCCAGTCGAATGTGTTATATTCACTTATGTGCAAATATTCTTGGCAAATATATGAAACCACCTCTTCTCCCCCATCTATGGGTTAATTAACAAGACTTTTATTACTGAACCATTATTATCACAAAAAAAAAATCTTACAATTTCTTTTCTGGCTTTAAATAACTTGATACGCCGCACTCATTACATAACTCGCTCCTCCGTAAAAAATAAAAATCACAAATTTAAACCAATTAATAAACGTTTGAATCCGTTTATTCGTAATTTATTATAAAATAATTATGAACCTCAAATGTTTGAGCATGTGCTTCTCAAAATATCCCATACAAAAATATGTTTTTAAAAGATATTTTTTTTAAGTTTTCAAAAGATGTTAACAATTCAAAAAAATGTTTTAAAAATGCATATATCGATGATGTTAGCACATTTTCAAAAATAACAATTGTTAAACAACATCTGTGGCTTAGCCTAAGTCGAGTAACTCTTCAAAATCAGGGATCGATTTGGTATTGTATCGATATTATAAATAGGACCTCCACTTCTAAAACGATAATATATCACCATTATTCGATTCTGTCAAGTGCCGCGGCCAAAGGAACATTCAAAGCAAGGGTCGGCAACCCATGGCCTTCACGTCACATCCGGACCACGAAGGGTTTTTGTCTAGCCCGCCAAATCAACCGGAGTAAGGAATTTTTTTTTTATTATTATTATGTTAGTGATTATCCTTCTATACCTGTAGTAAAATAAGGAACCATGTTTAAATAATATAGCATTGAACTCCATACCAAGGTAGAGGGAAAGGTCAGAGGTCGAGACAATTTATTATAAAATATCTGATATCATGCCCTCCGCCTCTTAGACATTGCATAGATGTCCGCTCTGTATAAAATGTTGCCGACTCTTTGGTCGCTAATCAACAACAATTACTTCTCTTTTAAATTCTCTAATTTTTATCAGTGGGCCAGTATATGTTCAAGTAGCCATTTTTTCATTTGAAAATGAAACTATATTTAATCTTTAAAATTTTAATTTGATTTACATTTTATATGTATGTTATCTTTAAGACCATACAGCAACCTACCAAATCGGCAGTTCAAAACTCGTGGTCGGAATGTGAAGGCAAAAAACAACTGATTGGGAATGAAGCAGATGCTTTTTAGATAAACATTAAATAAGGATTATTAATCAATAAAATCCACTGGAAGAAAAAAGTCAAACATAGCTCAGCAGTTGTGTCCAAAAAAATATGTTTATATTCAAGAAAACCTTATAGAAAAGATGACCGAATCATTTTTTTCTCTCTTCAAAACATTTGAATTTTCATAGGATGAAAAAAACAATAAGAAACAACTTAAATGTTCTTTTTTTTTTTAATCATTTCACCCAAAGGAAGGTAATAAAGCCACTAGGACGAGAAAAATACTATGAAGGAGAGAGTACAGTAAAAGAATAAGAATGTAGAAGACATAAGATAACGATTGTCATTGCATTTAAATGTTTGAAGATCAATGTTGACTGGGAAGCAAGAAACCAGAAAGAGAGTTCCACAAGCAAGAAATGCGATAAAAGAAACTGCTGCCATATAATTTATGATTAGATCTAGACATTCCAAAAATGTAAATTGCCGCCAATCTAGTTTTTATTTTATTATATATCTGCTGCTTTTTCTCAAAATTCTCATCAGTTCCCATGGCCAAAGTGTGTCCCTATGAATAAGGCCAATCGCCAAATGGGCTGAGAATACCATGGACGTAACATGTGACTAATGAGAAGGCTTTATTGAAAATGGAACCAGAAAGAGACAGATGAAATTTCCAGAACACGAAACGAGGAAAGTCACAGAAGGCAAGAAATTCACTTGAGTCAGGTGAACCAGAAGGAAACAGCGTATAAGCTACATGTGGAGCTTGTACTATTGGTTGGTAAAACAAGAAGTGGGACGGAAAGCAAAGGGTCAAATAGTTTTAAGAACTACAAAGTATAGAACGTTGTGGAGAGCCATGATCGCATACGTCCTGAAAGAACACGATACATAAAATATGTCTGCTGCTTTCTCTTTAAATACTGATGATTTGGGGTGGGGGGTCTAACGGTGGGTAAATGTTAATGCAGCAAAAGAAAATATTTTTTACAACTGTTATCTCTTCTATGATGTGCTGTTACGATCTATGACGTACGGCCGGTTTTTAGGAGATCAATGTGGGTTAATGACTGTAAAGGGAAATTAAAAAGCGAAATATTCCAGACAGCTGATATACTCGAAAAGAATCCGTATATTGTGTCCATGGTATTCTTAGCATCCATCCATAAAGCTCCATTTCTTCTTCTTCATCTGCGAAAATGTTGGCCAGGACTAACTCAGAAAATTGACAGCCAGATACACCATTCGTTGGAAGCAAAAATTATCATCCATTAGGAGGATTAGCGACATCTTTTTTTTTTAATCAGTCGGTCAGTTATGTGTCATGCGTCATACATGCTTAGACGATCATGTATCTTTCAATACATGACTGACAAGGCTGATTTTCTCCCCGCAGTAGTTTGCCATTTCTTTCTGCGGTAGACCAGTTACCATCCAAGTCTGTCCTATTTACCAATATCTGGGGGGGGGAGAAGAGGATTCATACCATTCCCAGGGGTATTATCATGTAAGCGAATATAATGGATTCGACTGAAATTCGATCTAGGCTCTCCGATTCCTCAATCCAAGCCGCTATCCATTACTCCACCATGCTTATGCTTATGCTTTCTTTTTCTTCTTCTTCTTCTTCTTCTTCTTCTTCTTCTTCTTCTTCTTCTTCTTCTTCTCTTCCTCCTCCTCCTCCTTCTTCTTCTCCTCCTCCTCCTCCTTCTTCTTCTTCTTCTTCTTCTTCTTTTGAATAGGCCACAGATTTTATTCAGGTAACACATCACATTACTTTCCTGCTGAGCTTCGCACTAAAAGTTCCTATCGAAAGACAACCATCTTGAACAGAAATCGTTTCTAATTGTCAATGTGGTTTCCATCTGTTGCAACTTGTTCTTTGTTAGTTTCTTCCGAGGAAGAATTGCAATTTCGTCTTGATTAAATTCAAATGTATCTTGCCCTGCTTTGTCCGGGTATTTCGAAAATGTCAGCTCGTGCTAATAAACTAGATTATTCTGCATGCCTTCATCATCGATTTCTGTAGCGATTACAACAAAGAGATGTGGTCTGAACCCCATTACTTCCCGGACCATTTAATCCAGTCGACTCGCAAACAGTGGCCATGCTCATTGCAACATCGGAAGTATGAAGATCATCACAGGAACTTTCATTTCCCGCTAGGATTTACTCCAACCAACTCCACCAAGCGTGTAGAAAAGTTAACTTTAGAAAATACACTCCAGTTAAACATCCTAGACAATAGTACAGGTTGATTTATCACTTTTCTTTACAAAATCAACATTGCACTCTGTGTGAAAGCTTGGATTTGATGTGATAATTATTAATACCAAAAGTTAGAAATTTCTATTAGAAATTTTTGAGCATTTAGTTTTAAATATCCTCTAAATAAATGTACAAAAATACCTAATTTCCGCCGCTTTTTGCTTGTAAATTAACTTCAAATTTCAAGAATAAATGCAAATAAAGTTGATATATTTTGTATTAGATACAGTGTACGGAATATATTGCAATGACAAAAGCACGCAGGTGTTGGCTTTAAGAAAAATTTATTCAACTGAGAATACAAGGTTCGCCTTATAGTGTCCTTTTATAGTCCCAGTAAACAGAAATAGCTCTTTGAAAGTATCAAAACAATGAGAGACCACATTTGATTATTCATAACATCTATATTCAAACCAGAATTCTAATTATGAATTTTCACAAGCAAAATATGCTATTTTTTTAATGTATTCGATGAGTAAAACCTGTGCAAAAAATGTAAAAGATTAAAAACAAGCTACTCGATGAATAAGAATTTTTAGATCATTTGTTAGATCCTAATTAATAAAACTTTAAAGTAAATTAGGGATCTTATTTGATGGTATAATGATTTAGTAATATTGTGCGTGTGCCTTGCATCTTGTCCATATACAGCTTGTAAAGCTACAGTAAATTATAAATTTCATAAGGTTGTGCTGTAAGGATTTCACTGATCACCAGAACTGCAACGATACAATTTTAAACGAAAACGTAATCTTTAAACTCCTCTCCTGAAAAAAAAAACGGTAAAGATTTGGAAAGGAACCTTTTGTGTCCTTATTTATAATTTCAATCCCCATCTTGCAATTTGAGCGCAGTACTAGACTGGCCTCAAGATCGCATCAATTTACAGTTGAGCTGGCTAGATGTAGCCGTAAGTTCTAAGCAAAAAGTTTCTTTTCTCGCACTTCTCTCTTGCGGAACTCTTTTCTGGCTCCATGCTTTCCTGCCAATTTTAATCTGCAAAACTTCAAATGCAACGTCAATCGCTTTCTATTGTCCTCCTAATTACTCATTTCTCTTCCCGCTCATTATTAAAGTTTCTGTTCCTAATTTTTCCCCACCCTGTAACACCTTGGGTTTTAGTGGCTTTACTGCCTTGCTTAGGGTGATACCGATTTTTAAAAAATTACATTTCAAAGATTTATTTTCAAATTGTTCCTCTCATTTTTCATTTTTGCATTGTTTACCCCCCTACACTACTTCACCCTCACATATATTCGATCTTCAAATGCAACAGGGCAGGGCATGTAGGGCAGATTAAATCAGTATCCCACAAGAATCTTTCACTCAATGATACAAGCTTCAAATTTGGTGTATAGGTGCCCCAGGACGTATTATCTCAGAAAAGTACATTACTCAAGTGGAAAAACAAAATGGACGCCATTTTTCAAGATGGCCAACTCATAAAATACGAAAAAAAGTTTTCAGTTGTAAACGTCTATAAATAGGAACATGATATTGATCCAAATGTTGAACAGATTTTATTTTGACTGGAGAATTACATTTTAGCTCTAGTATTCGAAAATGGTTACCAGTTTTCAAGATGGCGGTCATTACCTGACTTAAACCAGTACTTTTGTAACTGTCTTAAAACATTATCACAGTTATTGCTGGGCAACATCTGTGATCATGTATTGAGTTGATGCTGTCAAGCTTTATTACATCATTTGAATAAGAGTGATGTTAAAACACAAGCAGAGCACACTGGTGACATCACTGCTGTAGGACTCAGCATGGGTTTCAGTGTCGGCTTATAGTGTACTACTTGTAGCTGGAGTTTACTAGCCTAAACTGTAGTTAGTAGTATACATGAGTCTCCAAAATACTATCTAATAAGCCCCTGTATATATTACAGCTAGAAGTATAGCTAGTTGTAGTATTATACAATTAGATAGCCGCGTCTGAATTAACAGGATGTGCTAGCGCGAGAGAGCCGAGCCAAGGTTAACAGGGCTTCAGTTAACCAGGTATACAGATCGCAAGTGACTTAAATGGCACTGAATGAACGATCAGGCTATGTGTAGGGCATTTGTATGTATGAACCTAGTTGTATCACATATCTCAATGTGCTTATGTATTTTGTATGGTTAGGTGGTAAAAGGATAAAACTCTCGGTTTAACCTGTTCAATATTTCCACTTATAATCAGTTGAGTTGTACATCTAAAACTGACTCGTTAAATGTTTGACAGCTATAAACTTGAGCGTGACACTAAAAGAGCAGATGAAGTTCAAAATGATCCAGGAGAAGGTCAATCAAAAATGCGAAGAAGTAGCATAAAAGTGCAACGGTGTCTCTTGTGTGAAAAGATAAAGCCAAAGTCAAAGTTGCGACAAGCCATGACCATGTCTCTAAATGAGAGGCTTAATAAATGTACTCGCAATCTTAATTGTGGCAAGCTTTTGAATGTCTTGAGCTGTGGAGATGTGCTTGTCCTGGAACTGAAATAACACAACTTAACTGCTCTGTATCATAGACAGAGGGTGCACATTGCAGCCAAGAACAAAGAAAAAGTCCAATAATCCCAAGAAAAGGAAGTCTTCCCTTTGGTGTTCGTGGAACTTCTTACCTGTGTCACTGAGACAAGAAACAGCAGTGATGTGCCAGTTTCGTTTCGACTTGCTAACTTGGTGAGTCTTTACACGGAAAGACTTGACCAATTTGGAACAGATATACCTGATGTGAAGTCTAAAAGACTGAAAGAAAATTATTTGATACCTGCGTTGGAAACCTACAAGGATGGATGAAATGTTTATCTGACATTCAAGTAAGATGTAGGCCTTGTCATGTCAGAAGCATCAAGCTACTCTGATGTCATTTGGATCACAAACCCCCACATCATTTCTTGTTACATTTTCTGACCCACTGTATTGTGTATTGGCTAAATTAGGATGAGGTTAATATATGTTTTAGGTTTTTTGATTGTTATTTACTTCTAATTATTTTGATTGTTTTTAGTATATTTTTCATTTTTAACATTCTTGTTGAGTAGGTCTCCAGTTCTTGTAAGTTCTGGAATGTTGTTATATGTTGAGGCATATGCTAGAATTTTTTCGACGTTACGTTTCTTTGGATTTCGTAGTTGATCTAAAGGTATTTTTCTGCAAGTTCAAAACCTTTCTAGGCAGGTTTTTCAGAGTTGTTTGTCAGCTATTATTGTGCAAACACTAGGTGCTAGGGAATAGGTAATGTATATTAGACAGCTCTTTGTGTGATGGCTCTTGAAATGAAGATATATATATATATATATATATATATATATATATATATATATATATGATCTTAAAAAGAATTATATAGTAATTCCCCTCCTCTCGATTCTTCATACATTTTCAGTCTGATAGCAGTCATCGGGTATATACTTGATGAATTATATGCAGAATGAGCCAAAAGATGTATTCACACTTCGGGAAAGGAAAAAGATATTGGAATACTAAATTTATTCAGACATCACTAGATTAATACCAGTTATCTTTGGACACTACAATCTCAAGAGATGCTCAAAATGGTGACCTTTAGCTTCCAGACATTTATTAGTACTGCGAACTACAGCTTGAGCAACGTTGGCCAAAGTTCCCAGTGAGATTGCTGCACATGCACTTTCAAATTCTTGTCTAAAGCCCGCCAATATAATGCCATCTGTCGACAAAATATCGTACTACAGTAAAAGGGGTTATTGCAATTAGATAAAACTACGAAAAAGAAGGGTCTCCTTTCCTGAAGTGTCACTGCACGCAAGCCATCAATTTGCCACTGAGTTTTATGCCTCTAGCGTTCACCGCTGGTGGCTCGCTGTCGGACCGCCAGCGTGTTCGTATCGGCAATGTTACCAGTGGCGGACCGCCAGAGACCCACCGGCGGACCGCCAGTGTTTGCCAACACAGGACCGCTGGAGTTACCATCGGCGGCCCTCCAGCGGGCCACTAACGGCTTGCGTGTTGGGATGTATACATTTTTTGGCGCACTTTGTAGATATGCAAATGGCTATATTTTTTTCCAGGTCTCTAAAATGTCCGTTTTCAGTTTGTTCGGTAGCAAAATTCCTTTAAAAAAAAAGCATTATTCCAAAGAGTTACGTGCAAACACCAAACTCTCCAAGTAGATCTTCGATTTTCACGTCCTTTGACAATACACAAGCGAAGAATATTTAATTATTCCAAAATCTCCTGCCGGAAAAAGGAAACAAATCCAGATAATCACCAAAAGAAATTATCTTAAAGGTAAGCTATCTGAAGTCAAGTTAATACTATTTTCTGCCGTTCTGGCGGCCATATTTGCCGCAAGATGGCGTTATTTATCTCTTTCAATATTCGTTTGCGGCTAGAGGGAATTTGCAGTGAAAATTTTGCGAGGCGCTTTCGTGATCACTTCGTTCAAGTTCAATACGTACAGTAAAAAATGTACTTCATCAATTGGCGAGTAAATATTGAAGATTTATTTTCTACGATAGTTGCAAGCCCATCGATGGGTCAGCGAAGCCTACACAGGAGAAACGTTATTTTTTTTTTAATTATCTATTCATCTTCCTGCAATTACCTGAGAAGGTCTGCAACCGAACGAAACTCTAATTGTATGCCACCGATTCTTTATTTTCTGTTCTTGTTTACGTAGTTTGCATCGGATTCGAAAATTGCTAGGTAGAACCTATACCCTAGTCCTCCCTGTCGCCAGTCCTTGTGGCTCACTAGAAATGAGTTCTTTTATTGTGACTTGTATAGCGCTTCTTTAAAGGTTAAAAATCAATTTTAGAAAGATATTGGTATTCTTTTTTTTCCCATGGGGCCTGCTCCTTGCATTTTGCGAAATAAATTCTTAGAATAATGTCCTGGGCAACTTGAGGATTTCAATAGTAGTGATAAAGTCAATCCAGTGTTCATTATTTTTTTAAATTAAGGTTCACCCTGTACAAGACCCGGGGCCTACTCGAGGTAGAGGGTAAAAGGCATTTTGTACTGATAGGAGGGGAAGATAACGGTTAACCCTAGACTTGAGCAGGTTAACATTGTAATGATCGGTTCCACAGAGCAGCGGTTTGTGGGAAGAAGCTGTTCGAGTGGAACTTCTCACCGATGGAATACGGAAGGAATGTGGGTAGATTGCTTCAATGTAAGTGGCATGGCAGGTTCTTGCCGTGAAGATTACGCTTGGCGGGAAAAAGGAATGCAGTTCGTCCGAGCACTTTCCGTTAACAAGAGCAATGAGAGGCTTGCCACATCTGTCCTGTAAAAGAGAGAATGGTGGGTGGAAAGTAATTCGTCACCAACAAGTACTCGGAAAGTAATTACATATGAACCAACCAAGGCAGAACCACCAAATGTTGAACGGTAAGAAACTCCGTCCACAGTAGGTTTATATTTATTTGTCATGCGAGAGCTTCGATCATAGTACAATGTTTCAACGTTTAATTGGAAAAATATACAAGGAAAAATTTAAGTTCATCCTGAGCTTTCGCTAAAAACAATGACGAACGGACGTCCCAATACGGGAAGCAGTCTTTTAACAAGGGATGCTAACTTTTCAATTTTGTATCGCATTGTTACCCATCTATCCAACTATTTATCTATATATCTATCACATTCTGTTTCTATCTATCTATCTATCTATCTATCTATCTATCCCAATCTGTTTCTATCTATCTATCTATCTATCTAAATCTTTTCATATCTATCTATCTATCTATCTATCTATCTATCTATCTATCCCAATCTGTTTCTATCTATCTATCTATCTATCTCAATCTGTTTCTTTCTATCTATCTATCTATCTATCTATCTATCTATCTATCTATCTATCTATCTAAATCTTTTCATATCTATCTATCTAAATCTTTTCATATCTATCTATCTATCCCAATCTGTTTCTATCTATCTAAATCTTTTGATATCTATCTATCTATCTATCTATCTATCTATCTATCTATCTATCTATCTATCTATCTATCCCAATCTGTTTCTATCTATCTAAATCTTTTGATATCTATCTATCTATCCCTGTTTCTATCTATCTATCTATCTATCTATCTATCCCTCTATCTATCTATCTATCTATCTATCTATCTATCTAAATCTTTTGATATCTATCTATCTATCTAAATCTTTTGATATCTATCTATCTATCTATCTATCTATCTATCTATCTATCTATCTATCCCAATCTGTTTCTATCTATCTATCTATCTATCTATCTATCTATCTATCTATCTATCTATCTATCTAAATCTTTTCATATCTATCTATCCCAATCTATCTATCTATCTATCTATCTATCTATCTATCTATCTATCTTATGTCTCTCATTCTCTCCATCTCTCTCACGCCCTCTCTCTCCTTATCTCGCATTCTGCATTTCGTCCATAGTGCAAAGTTTCAACGTTTAATTAGAAAAGTATAGAAGAGGAAAATTTAGGTCCAACCCGAGCTTTCCCTAAAAAAACAAAAACAAAAAACGAACCCACCTTCCAACACTGGAAGCAGTCTTTTAACCAGGGAGGCTAACTTTTCATTTTTCTCTCGCATTGTCACCCATCTATCCGACTATTCATCTATATATCTATCCCATTCTGTTCATTATCTATCTATCTATCTATCTATATATATATATATATATATATATATATATATATATATATATGTCTCATTTCTCCATCTCTCTCACTCCCTCTCTCTCCCTATCTCTCGCTCTACATTTCGTCCATATTACAACGTTTAATTGGAAAAATATGCAAAGGGGAAAATTTAGCTCCCTCCCTAGCTAACAAACCTAACTAACGAACGCAACTTTCCTACATTGGAAACAGTTTTTTAACCAGGGATATTATTTTTTTCATTTTTGCATCGCATTTTTACCTATCCATCTATCTAGATATCTATCTATCTCAGTCTATTTATATCTATCTGTCTAAATATATATATATATATATATATATGTGTGTGTGTGTGTGTGTGTGTGTGTGTGTGTGTGTGTGTGTGTGTGTGTGTGTGTGTGAAAACGCAGGAAAGCATTCTTCTTTAAGGATCCTTCTTCAGCCAACATTTCCTCAGAAGAATACGTTGGTAATTATTAAATTGACAGAATAACTATTCTGAGTGCCGAATAAGAAAAATATAAGGAAGAGAAAAAAGGAACCATTCCTAAAATACAAATTTATTAATAAAAACGAGATGAAAAAATATACTGGCAAAAAGCCAAGATAAAGGGTTCCTAGCGAGTATAAAATGGAAAAATTTACTCATATACATCCTCAAAGGCCGAGGCAGCGAACAAACTAAGCCTTCTATCTGCAGGTAGATGGGTGCATGTAATGTAATAAAAAACACTACCAATATGCGTAAATGCTGAGCAGACCGATGTGATCTAACGAGCAGACTATATCGTCACTCCGGATTGTCTAACAAATGTTAACCAAAGACCAAATCGTGAACAGACTGGGTACAACGCATACTGCTATTAAAAATATCTTGCCTTATATATACACATATAATATCACACATTGAGTCCTAAAACTTATATTAAGACTAAATATAATTTTTCCCCTCTACCGGTAGCACAACTGTGAGTTTTATCCATAATGCAGTCATCAGGTGATGGTTTTGAATCAGCTCCTGGCAATCAGTGTCAGTGAAGAAAAATATATATTTATCATTATTATTATTATTAATAATATACAAGTACTTTCAGGGCAACTGCTCCGATGAGCTACTTTCACTGGTTCCCAAACTGCATGAATTTAAGCGTGCTACTAGGGTGGCATCTCACCCTTCCACTGTTGAATCGGTTAAATGTAGCCATCTCTTCTACCTCAACTGCTTGTTATCTCGCACCTCCCGTCAGTGGAACTCCCTTCCTATCACTTGCTTTCCTGATAGCTAGAATCTTTAAATATTCAAAATGTAATGTCAATCGACATCTTCTGATGTCTTGACCTTGATACCTGTCCTTCTCTTTATCCTTTTCCTAAACACACCTCTTTACGCTTACTCTCAGTCTCTGCAAAAGATATATATATATATATATATATATATATATATATGTGTGTGTGTGTGTGTGTGTGTGTGTGTGTGTGTGTGTGTGTGTGTGTGTGTGTGTGTGTGTGTGTTGGGTGTGGGTGTTTGCGCGTGTGTGTATGTGTAACATAAATAAAATATTTATCATAATGTCCACTATTTATACGCATAAAATCATATACGTCAACATACATCAAGGCGAAAAAATGTATTCCAATAAAATGCTCAATAATAATATATGTCAATGATTATTGTATTTGAATTAATATATTACTTGTAATTCAATAAGATAGATAGATAGATAGATAGATAGATAGATAGATAGATGTCTTTCACTTGGTTTTTATCTGACCTTCAAATCTATCTATCTATCTATCTATCTATCTATCTATCTATCTATCTATCTAGCTGTTTCTTATGTTTCGTATATCCAACTCTTCTTTCCTGCTAAATATGATTATGTGAAGATGAGCCCAAAATGAAATTTTCAAGCCGAGAACACTAGAATCAAGCAAACGCGTAAGTTTAAATAGCTGGCTGCGCTTTGACAGAGGATGGTAAGTGCTCCACTGAGATCCGTAGACGTATTGGGATGGCCAAGGACACATACCAAAAGCCGAGTATTGCGAGACAGAAGAACTTCTTTGGTGACAAAGAAAAGAATACTGAGCTGTTATGTGACATCTGTTCTTCTTTAAGGCAGTTAATGTTGGACGATTTCCTCAAAGATGCAGAAGAGACTCGAAGCGACGGAGATGTGGTTCTATAGATGGGTGCTAAGGATATCATGGATCGAGCGTGTGAGTAACAATGAGATCTTAGGATGCAAACAAGGAGGAGGCTTATACTTAACACCGGGAAGAGGCATCTGAAGTTTCAGGGACACATAATGAGGTAGGAAGGCCTAGAGAATCTGATACCCACAGGTCGAATAATTGGAAACAGAAACAAGGGAAAACAACGCGTGATATACCTGGCGGGCTTAAGCAAGTGGATGACAGAAAGTGGTCTTGGGGAGGTAGTAGAGAGAAGGAATTTGTTGGGAGCTGCAATGGATAGAAGGAGGTGGAGAGCCATGATCGCATATGTCCTGAAAAGACATGGCCCATAAAAAGAAAGAAGACCATAATTCATCAAATAAACCTTTATCTTCCAATAACTCTGTATTTGATACATCGACACAATTGGAAAATTCTAATGATGTCAGACTATTTACATATTGATTTTCATGTTTTCAAGTAAACATACACACGCACGCCCAATCTCACATGCATGCATACAGACAGACATGAAAACATTCAGCTTTATATATTAGATTATTACAACGTTCTTACAGTCATTGACATTCTGCTCATTATTAAACATCTTCATATTTATCTTTTTGAAGTGCGTTTAATCCTCTTCCAGTTGGACAGAAACAAACAGAATTATTTAAAGACAAAAAACAATATTAAAAAGAAAATGGTCCCCTAATCCGAGATATTCTCACATCATGTGAAGAATATTTGCTTTGTTTTGTTTCTTTTGGTTTTCTTCTCTGATATCAATCGAGTTTTCTTAAGAATCGGTGTCTTTTTTGTCGAGATCGAAATCTCTAATAAAGAATCAAACACCGGGAGCCATTTTCCTTCCAGAATGGCGAAAATATGTTTTTTTTTTCTATCTTCTTCGTTTCAATAACGTAATTCTACTGAAATTCTTTTTTTTTCGTTTCTTGTTATCGCTAAGTACGCTTATCTTCATTCTTACACCGAACAAGGTTTACAAAATCAACAGCCATCATTTTCTTGCGTAAATCTTTGATAATTTAATAGAAAATTACGATAAGAGAAATTTTGCATTACAAATGTATATTGAAATCGTTTTTCTCACTCAATCATTTCCGTAAGAAATAAAACTGAAATACGTTTGTGGAAACCAAAAAAAAAAGATTGCTGAACTGCTGCATAATATGACAGTGAACAGTGGACAATTTCCTCAAATTCAAAAGAGACAAGGCAACAGAGATATGGAACTACATCGAGGTTCCAAGAGTAACAATAAAGGTGGGGTGGCATTGAATACTGGACAATTTCATCACAAATTCAACAAAGACGAGGCACTGGACATATGATTCTACATAATGGTTCTAAAAAATATTAAAAAAAGGAGGATATTAGCACCGAAAAGGTTGTAAGTAATTTCCATAAAATGGAGACAAAATGAACACAGAATCGTTAAACAGATAGTTGAAATTGCTGGTACAAATAATGAAGAAAGTAGGTGTGGAGAATTTGACACACGTAAGACATATTCAAGGAAACGAGCTCCGAGAAAAATATCGTGTCGCTTAACTAATGTTTCTATGTAAATGTTTGTCTGAATAGGTTTTGCGAAAAGTAACGAGGAACAAGCATTGTTTTGAGGTACAATCTGTGCCAGAATTATATTTGGGACCGTATGAACTGCAGCCTAGGATCCCCAAGGCTTGACGAGCCCCTTCTGTTTAAAGCTTGTTTGACCCTTTGGAAGCTTATTTTGATTCAAAGATTTCTTGCTTGACGAGTCCCAAGATTTCTTGCTTCTCTTGGGCTTTGTCCCCTTGATAAATCTAAATTAATAAAGATATGTGAACAGTGCAGATTTGTTTATTTTCAGATTTAATGTGGCCCCCTTTGAACTAATTTCTAAAACTATAGATTATTTGAGCCCCTCTAGTTGAAGTGGAATCGATGAATTCCCCTTGAAGAGGCCCCATTTAGATTTTGATACATTTGTTTTACATACATATAGGTTTTTTTTTATGTAGAATTTTAGTTCTACACAATTTTCTCTACATTATCTAAATACATATTTTCTTTTATAGACACGGGGCCGAAAATGCGTAATGTATGATTCCCCCACAAAAAAAAAATATTACTACAGGGCTTGTTAAAGAAAAAAAGAAGAAAAACGCTTATGTCCTCTGTTCAAAACAACTTAAGAAGAATGGACGACGACAAAGAAGAAGAAGAAGAAGGAGGAGGAGGAGGAGGAGGAGGAGGAGGTGGAGAATAATAATAATAATAATAATAATAATAATAACCTATGTTTCAAATTAAAATGGTATTTTCTATACAATAATATCGTTTGTAATTGAAATTATTTTTGGTGACCATATGAGTAAACCAAACGAATTTGTAAATCAAACTTCTCTTTATTAAAATCTATTTTTTCGAATTAAAATATATGCGGTTTATCTCATCTATGTATATAATAAATGTGAATGTCAGTGTGCGACAGTGTCAAACTTTTTCACCTTTAATCCTAGAGAGTGTTTCCCAATATACCATACCCTTTTGAATCAGGAATCTCTTTACTATCGGATTTTCGTCAGCCTCACCAAATTAGTGAAAACCTTTCTTCCATTCTGATCCGGACCTAGCGCAATCCTGAAATTTTGGATTGAGACAGGCTGAAGTTTTTTTAATACTGTAATGATTGTTTCCGGCGATTCCTTTTTTAAGTATGAGTTTTTTATTTCGTTGTCTCCCAGCTATGTAGTTTTATAGTACCTAGGGCATTCAACGATTTTTTTTTTGTACGATAACAATTTTTTATAACTTGAAGATAAATTTGGGAATAATCAAAATTAATTGCGAAATCGGTCAGCGAAAGTCACTTCCAATGAAATAAAAAATAATTGTTTTACGGAAAGTAAGTTGACCTATTCTGTACTTCAAATTGTTCAACCTCTAACCTTCTTTTTAAATTCCAAGTTTGGCGGCAGAAGAATTATCGTTGAACTTTTAGAAAGGTCGGACATGGGGGTGTGAGGTGGGGTCTTCTGCACTAAATAGTAATGCAATAGTTGAGGGTTAAATGCAGCGATCAATTTTCAGTCCACTTTGATTTTAGGGCCTTCTATTCATTTGCTTCAGATCATTGGCATTGAACCCTCTTTGATCACATATTACATATGATTTTTTGTCTTCCACTATCCGGTAGTACCTAACTATTGTAATGGAGACTCAATCAATGTGGCGATCTTTTTGGTTAATAGTTGATGCGACATTACTGTAATTATTGAACAATATAGTTCATGTAAACCTCACGGCTTTGACAGTAAAATTTACCAAGTAAAATAATTTGTTCATTACCATATTTGGTATAAACGCAAACATTTTAAAAATAGAAAAAAAAATCAAACTCCACTGGGTTTCTGGCCTTCTTGTCGTTGCTTTGGCCAATTTGTTATAATCGAAAAACCAATATCTCATGGTTTTCAATAGCACGTCTGTTTTCGGATACAATACGAACATAGTTAGTGACTTCTCCGTACAGTTTGGGCCAATATATTTTCCGATGTCCTCTTATTACCTCTAAGAGTCTTAAAAAACAAGAACAACATCTATTATATACCTTCTCTCTGAAGATGTCTACTAGCTTCCTTCGTTCCTCCTCGAACAGAGTTCGAAACCTTTATTGTCTTTTGGGTGGTTCACCAAAATAAACTAACAGGGTTAATACGGACCAAGAAACCGTTTTTTTTATTATGAACTGCGGTCCAGGTAATCAATCTTTCATTCAATGGCGTTCTCTCGCCGTTAACGGATCTAAGGTTTTCCCAAGATTGCCTCTCAGGCCATAAAAATTTCACCTCCCAAAATCATTAACCCGTCTTTTGCATTAGTTTTCGTAACCTTCTCTTGAATAATTCATCAATGACACAGACGTATTTGCCCTCATCTCTCTAAATTGATTGAACACCTGGGCTTTCTTCTTCCTGGGTTTATTTAATAATTCATCTTCATTTCTTTTATATATATATATATATATATATATATATATATATATATTTGTGTGTGTGTGTGTGTGTTGTACTGGTGTGGGTGTGTGTGTTTACGTGTGTGTGTGTTTCATTATATATAATTTCATATATATATATATATATATGTGTGTGTGTGCCTCCTGACTGGGTATCTGCTTTAATTCATATTTGTTTCAGGATCCCCTCTTTTAATTTTATCTTGTATTAATCAGCTGCTCCAGTCTGAGCGGTCCCTCTTTATCGTTAGTAAAAGGTCAGTTGGGCCTGCATGATTGAAAATAAAGCAGTTCTAAAAGGGCCCTCATGGCCTCTATGGCCGAGACCAGTTTTTTATTTCTTGGAATTGGCGAACTTTACCTTTTTCCTTATCCCCTGGTGAAGTCGTAGATGGTTCGGCTCTTTTCAGGATAGACGAACTCCTTCCCTACCATACTAGTTTGGACAACCCCGCCCTACTTCTTCTTACCCCCCTTTAACCATATTGATGTTCGGTTATTCCTACAGACGATTCTGTTCCTTCTTTTCCTTTGGTCCCGGGTCGTTCTGATTTCTGCTTATTCATATAGAAATTATATTGACGTGGTTTTATTTCACCACGATCAGGGTTGACCTGGTATAAAACAGCCATTATTTTGTTTACGTCGCTCCTCCTGTCGTTCCTCCTGGGTCCAAGCGTGCCGCTCCAACCCTTTGGTCAGATGATCACCAGCCTCGCCTTTTTTCACTTCCAATGCCTGGTCACTAAAAACAAGTCTGTCTAATAAAGAGACTAAGACCAGCAATCGGGGGGTTACTGAGGGTGCAAACACAAATAAAATAGACCAAACAAAATTAGAATAAAACATTATAAAAGAGAGAGGACAATAAAAGAGAATGAATTAAGAAGAAAGAACATAACGATTGACATTGTATTTAAATTTGACTGGAAAGCAAGAAGCCGGAAGTGGGTTTCACAAACGAGGAATGCGCTAGAATTAAAACTGGTAGCAGAGAACATAAGGTTGTATCTAGCCATTTCAATTGTAAAATGAGGAGACCGATCCGCTAATCTAGTACTGCGCTTAAATTCATAACGTCTACTTACCAGGAAAGTTCATCTGAACAATTAGCATAAAAATATTTATCAAAGAAGCACGTTACAGCGGTAGGAAAATGACTGAAGCTGAGATATCATCCGAAACATTTATATAAAGAATTTTCTTTGAAAAAGCCTTCTTATTATCCAAAACAATTTTTACCTCTTTGTTTTTTATGCGAATTATCTTTTTCATCTTAATTTTTCAATTTATTGTCTCATATTCTGACTAAAGATCCTCATTGTTCGAAAAAAATAAAAACTCCAAAATAATAATAATAATAATAATTCTTCCCTTTGTTTTAAAAAAAAATAATGATAATCTACCATCAATGCTTAACAAATCTGAATTATAATTATTTTACAGTTATTTTCCGTTTTAAAAATAATAAAATGCAATAGAAATATAAGAAACGAAAAACTAGTCAAAATTAATAGAATACAATGTTTAATGTTAGAAATTCGAATAATATTATTCGTTGATAATCGAATGATAAAATGGGAAAAAAAGGAGCTTTCTACTATTTTTTGCGTTTATAGACCCTCGAAAGGACATATTTCTTCAAACGAAATTCAAAAACTAATAATGGTTTTATTTTCAATAGCATTTCGGATTTTCGATGTCCTCTTATTACTATGTATTTTTGGGGCACTGGAAAAAATAACAACTAAACTGGTTGAACATCGTGAAAGGTTTTGTGTCTCGCCATTTTAAAAAAAAAGGAACGTTTATATCTAAATTTAAATTTTAAATTTTTTAAATTTATTTTTTTTTATTCAAATTATAATGTGTGTGTGTTTAATTCATATTTGTCCCTTGTTTCTGCAGATATCGTTTGATTGATTGAAAATAAAGCTTAAACCGGCGAGACCTGGAATTGTTCTTTTCTAAGTCTGTCTTTCAAGACGATATCCAAGAATTCTACCTATTCATTTGAATATTGTTTTAGAACCTATAAAAACCGTAATCGTTCTTTCACCACAAACAAGGGAATACGGCAAGGGGCACTGAGGTGATAGAATATTTCATTATAAAAAGAGAGAGGACAATAAAAGAGAATTAATGCAAAAATAACGATTGAAGATTAGATAATCAGCCGGAAGTGGGTTTCACAAACGAGGAATGAAATTTAAATGGAAACATTTCGTCCAAATTGTGAGGAGATGATCCAAAGTATGTTAAAATAAAACCAGGAAAGTTCATCTGAACAATTACATAAAAAATTTTAAGCACGTTACAGCGGTAAAAATCTGAGATATCATCCGAAACTATAAAGAATCATTATTCATTACTTATCGAATAATCGCTATTTGAAAGTCCTAGAAACTATATTTAATAAGACTAAACAGCCATCCCTGTCTACAATGTTTAATGTTAGAAATTCGAATAATAAGTGAACTTGTGGCTTACAGTTTGACCCTCGAAAGGACTTCTTCCGACTAATAATGGTTTTATCGTTGGAGCTGTATATGTATTTTTGGGGCACTGGAAGAAACAACAAACTAATATGAAACTGGGATTTTTTTTATTCAAATTTAAGCTGTCCCTGTTTTAAGATATAAAAGGCAAGAAAAAAGTTTTGAACGAAAACCGTAATCGTTCTTTAATGAGGGAATAGTTAATGAAGATTAGATAATCATGCTATGAACGTCATTTAAAAAATGACACAATTATTTAAGCACACAAAAACATCACTCTAATCTCACCTATTTTATTTACTAAGTTTCTAAACAGAAGTGAATGGCCTTTTTTTTTTTACTGGGATTGTTTATGCAGGCAAAAAAATGTAATTAATAAATCACAGTCTAAAAAATGGCTTTAAGATTTTTTTTTTTTAGTTTTGTAATTAATAAATCCATGGAAAGTTTGTTACCGGAAGACCGGAAGAAAATGCCATTGAAGTGCAAAGACGATTCAGAAGGGAATTCGCATAACCGCGACCAACGCGCCGGACCATTGCTCGCATCAGAGACAAATTTGAAGCAGATGGAACCGTCCAGAAACGTTCTGTACGACCACGGACATCCACGATCCCTGGAAAAGAAGAGCAGGTGCAGGAAACACTCCTTC
Source organism: Acanthosepion pharaonis (assembly GCA_903632075.3). Classification (NCBI taxonomy): domain Eukaryota; kingdom Metazoa; phylum Mollusca; class Cephalopoda; order Sepiida; family Sepiidae; genus Acanthosepion; species Acanthosepion pharaonis. The sequence goes on from CAHIKZ030004230.1 coordinate 3,563,827, forward strand.
GATCACCACAGAAATCACTTCGCCAAACTGGTCGGGAAACCCACATCTCAAAAGATAGCGTCTATCGCATCATGAAGCGTCTGCACTGGAAATGCTATATTCCAACACTAATCCATGCTCTCAATGAAGACGATCCTGACCGGAGAGTTCAATTCTCTGAATGGTACCTGGCAAAATGTGCAGAAGATGCAGGGTCTCCACACAAAATTGTGTGGAGCGATGAGGCAACCTTTAAATTAAATGGCTCCATTAATCGCCATAATTGCAGGTACTGGGGTCCTATAAATTCTCATGTGACACGTGAACATCATGTAAACTTACCAGGAGTAACAGGATGGTGTAGGATATCCGCATCGGGCATCATAGGACCATTTTTTTAACGGAACTGTCACTGGGGAGAGTTACCTCAACTTGCTTCAGGAGTTTGTCGGTCCACAATTTTCAGAGATGTTTGGTGATGACGGCGAGATTTACTTTCAGCAAGATGGAGCACCTTCCCACTACCATCGCGATGTACGAGCTCACCTCGATGCAGCTTTTCCAGACACATGGATTGGACGAACGGGTACCATTGAATACCCTGCGCGTTCCCCAGACCTCCCGCCCATGGACTTCTTTTTGTGGGGATATCTCAAAGACAATGTTTATCGCACCAAACCAAGAACAATTGATGCATTGAAATTGGAAATTGAAAGACAATGTCGCGATATTCCTAATGACCTGTTTCGTGTCGTTTGCGAATCTCTTGGTGCGAGTTACCAGCGTTGTCTGGACAATAATGGATATCAATTTGAACATTTGCGAACATGATTCTTCAATTACATTTTTCTTCTGTATTCGAAGCTATTCCATTTCACTCTACGTTCATAAATAAACGTTTTCTCATCATTCAAACTGTCAGTACATTTTTTGAGACACCCTGTATATTGCGGGTTTATTTTTTGTCTGTTTTTTATGTCTATTTTTTAATCACTTTATACATTTATTTTACTTCAGTAAGACTTTGAAAGTGAGGCTTGAAACCGGTTTGCTTATTTCATTTTTATTTTGTCTTTAATTTTTTTTTTGTCTTACTATTGGTGTGTCTCCAGTTTCGTACCAACTACAATAGCCTCGATTTCTTTTCTGTTCTTCACTATTAATCTCTATCTATAAAAGGCGGGATGTGTATGTGTAACGAATGCACGGTCGCAATTTTCGACGGATTTGCACCCAAATTTACATGCACATGTTCCAAGTTAGCGGGAAGGCCGACAGCGATTTTGCATTTCCTAACTCCCATCGATAATGGAAATAATCGATTTTTTCATGTTTCTACTGCAGTTTTCATGTAGTTTGCGGCCATTTTCTTCTGGCCAGAGTGAGAGCCTATAGCTGGCTGCCACAAATAGGCAGAAAGATTCTACTGGCGAGCGTGAGAGCCAACAGCTAACTGACACGAATGTTAACTAGCATGCCAGCATCGATAGCTGCATTCGTCACAAGTGGGAAAAATTTAAATCTGCATGGCACTTTACTCCAATTGGCTCATTCGCTTGCTTAAACTCAACGTTGATTCTGATTCCGTAGAACTGGGGTGGGTGTGAAAAAGTATTTGTTGTTAACATTCTTTTTTCATTCGTTTTTTACAGTTACGAGTCCTTTTTTAAAGCTTATCGTTTTGTGTTCATTTTGTTTAGTTCTTTTTTCGTAACAGATTTAATGTTTAGTATAGCGCTTAGAAAAAAATTCACAGTGTGAGATAGGCAAGAAGTAAGGCATGTAGAAAACATCAGCACGGAAAAGGACACTCCTTTAAAAAAGGCAAGGAAGGGCAAAAAATATTTTAAGTCAAGAGATAGCGATTGCTGTATGAGTCGTACGATTTTTGGATCAAGCACAGGCAACGCCAGGCCATGCTGCTAATTATGTCTATTTTTATTGCTGTAATAAAAGTCTGTACCGATAACAAGGTTTTTATGCCCCAGAAATATTAGAAATGATTCTATGATTTTATTAAATAACGGTTGTTTCGTTCTTGTCCGAAATAAACTGTAATATTATTTATTGTTCGTCAAAAGAATCAACACATTTAACAAATAAGATTATATAACAAGTGTGCTTTATAACTATAACCAGAAGTCAACAGATATATCCTATCACAGTAAGTATCGCTACAGACTAAGTAGAATTATTTAGTCTCGTAATAAAAGAAAGAATCTCCTTTTTGGCATTTGTAGTGTATAAAAACAATGAATAAATTAATAAGTATTAAATGAACTAATTTTACCAGAGTTTTTATCAATCTTGAAGTATTATTTTTTTTCTGAATTCCCGAAACGCTTGTTCGGCAGTAAATTTCAATTTTTCTCTTCATTTCTCGTCCAAATAAACGAAGTCCGGAAAATCAAAATACGGATAATCAACGGACGACTATAATATCTTACATGACCACTTTTGTAAGTGCTGAAAATTGTATAAACATTTTTTTTTTTAGACAGTCAAGAAACACACTAGAAAAAACGCGGGAAAACAGCCTATTGTCTGCAGTTTCAATTGTTAATGACATTTCGTTGCAATTCTTTTGCTTTCCCCCTGTAATCAGCGACATTTTATCATTTTCCTTCATGCAAATGACAAATAATTTTATCACTAATATAAAAAAAAAACTATTCCTTTTTTATTGTTTTTGGAATTGTTTGTTTGGGAATTTTTTCACAGGAAATCAAGTAAAAACACAGCAGATGCTCGAACTATGAGTCGATTTAAATGGTTTCCTGAACTTTCAAAGATAATCTAACGATTAATCAAGGTTAAAATGAAAAGAAAATATACATATAGTTGTCAAACATTTTATGATGATATTGTTTTGTTCTCTTTTATTTAAAAAATCTTCAGGATTTTACAATAAGCAAACGAGGTAAATCAAAAGGAAGCACGCATAACCTTTTTATCAATTTGTATCATTATTATATATATATATATATATATATATATATATATATATATATATATATGCTGTGGATTCAGGATGAAATCCGGTCTCAAATGAATGACAAACGCAGGAATGAAATATAGCAAATAAATGTATTCACGTAATAATACAATTGGTAGATCCAGAAATGCGGTTAGTAGCAATAATAATATATATACAGTCTGGGAAATTCAGTATCGGAGTACGACTTCCTTCTGAGTTTACGTGCTCGCAACTGTGACTCCTACAAAGCGGTTACCTCACACTCTTACTCTTTCACTGTATCAATGTCACCCTTCTCCCGGGTATTCACCGGCAGCAGTACAAGTATAACCTGGGCGAGTCCACTTGTATGAGAAAAGGGTGGACCCCTTAACAATATATATATATATATATATATATATATATATATAGACCCCCACACATACAGACACACACACACACACATATATATATATATATATATATATATATATATATATATATATATATATATATATATATATAATGAAAAGACTTAAATATTCATCATATAGTCGTTTATAAATTTATTTTTTCATATAATCGGTTCTTTTTTATGTGCCATGTCCTTTTATGACGTAGGCGATCATGGCTCTCCACCTCTCTCTATCCCTTACAGCTCTCAACAAGTTCCTTCTCTCTGCTATCTCCCTCAAACCGCGTTCTGTTAACCACTTGCTTAAGCCCGCTGGGTATGTCATGCGTTGTTTTCCCTTGTCTCTCTTTCCCTCTGTTCGACCCGTGAGCATCAGATATTCCAGGCCCTCCTTCCTCATTATGTCTCCCAGAAATTTCAAGTGCCTCTTCCTGACGTTAAGTATAAGCCTGCTCCTTGTTTGCATCCTCTCTAAGACTTCATCGTTGCTCACGCACTCTGTCCAGCCATTCTTCAGTAGAACCACAAATCCGTCGCCTCGAGTCTCTTCTTCATCTTTGAGGAAATCGTCCAACATTCGCTGCCGTAAAGAAGAACAGATGTCACGTAACAGCTCAGTATTCTTTTCTTTGTTACCAAAGAAATCCCCCTGTCTCGCAATACTCTTCCCAGCTTTTGGAATGCGTCCTTGGCTATCCCAATACGTCTACGGGTCTCAGTGTCGCACTTACCGTCCTCTGTCAAGACGCTTCACAGATATTTAGACATCCGCGTCTGCTTGATTCTAATGTTCCCGACTTGAAAATCACATTTCGGGCTCATCCTCTTACTGATGACCAAATGTAAACAAAGCAATTTTTAAAGAAATACAGGATTTTTTTTTATCACGTAAACGTTATTTTTAATGGATACCGATATCTGAGTAGACGTTCCGTTTACATTTATAATCATTATAATTATTATCGTCTTCTGGCCTGAACATTCGAGAAATCTTATTAAAGAAAATTATTCGCCCTTCGTCAAGATACGAATCGTCAGGCAGCAGAAACCTTCGTTAGATCCGACGTTCTTTAAATCAAGTCGCCCACGAAGGGCGTCTCCGATCAAGCAAGTTTTTATTTGGGATGTCATTATTGATTTACGCACGTTGATTAAAAAACATAGCAAATGTTCTGTATTGATTATTTTTTTTTACTTTATTGAGAAATATCGAAAACGTAAATAAATAAAAATTATAAATGAGAAACTTCCGTTAATTTTAATCAAACGTACATACATATATATATATATATATATATATATATATATATATAGAGAGAGAGAGAGAGAGAGAGAGATTGATTTATTTCCGGTTTGGGACGATTGAGAACAATCTATAGTAAAATTCAAAGGAAATCTTGAAAAAAATAGATAGGATTAACAGAAAAGTCTCTGAAAACAGGAAAGCCGTTCACAAAACATTTGACAAAAATATGCAAATAGCACAATTCAAACAAAACATAGATGGAAGCTTGAAAACGCTGTTCAAAACCCGCGAAAAATAAATATGATAAAACTAAAACCTACAACAACACCTCAAATATAGTAACCATTAACTAGAGGAGAAAAATTTAATAATCATTATTCTAGAACAAGATCAACTCCTAAAGATCAAAGGTGGGAAGAAAATAAATTCCTACTATGCTAACTACAACTATATCCTAAATCAAAAGACTAACACCCATAATCTGAATCTAATAAACTCTATTTCAAACAGCGTCATTTATAGCTGAATAAAATATATGAAGGAATTAATAAAGGATATCAGTTAATAAATAAAATAATAAATTTAAAATAATAAACTGTGCAGAGACGATTTCCTCTTCCCTCCACATTCCTTAATCCCCCAATGACCTATATATATAACCAGCTTATGCTGTAATGACACAGTCTGAATATTACTTGAGGAGTGAAAATGAATGTCATCTTGTTGAATACTATGCCCACAATCCCTATAGCAACAAACGCTCTCCCTCCGATAGTATACACCCTTCCTCAATTAATACAGTAAATTCTAATCAATATATTTGTTGTTTGAGAACATACAAGGGGTTAACAGCAATATTTAATAATAAAATTATAATAATATGCTATAAAACTTTTGTTTCGGACAGAAGATTTGTTCTTACTGTTAGACATTTTCATGACGGTCGTCTTCGAGTATAGAATCCAGAGGTTGGCAGTGAATATTTCGGAGACAGTAGGAAAGCGTACTTCAGGTTAGCAGTTGATATCACTGCAAAGTAGCAGAGCGTAGTTCTTCCGTCTGTCATGTTCGCCGGACAAGTTGCCTCTGGTCATTCCGGTAGGGAAAACAAAGATGGCCGCCTTTACACACGACGGATACAGTGTTGTGCGGCTTCTGATTGGTCAACCTTCTATTGGTCGACTATAAAGGGAATTAAGTCATTTTGACTCGCTCACTAGTTACATCTATAATATACACAAAAAACAGTAACACTTACCGTGTATCTTAAACATAATAAGATTAACAAGAATCTAATTAAATAAACGCCAAATTCGGTCTGTCTGTCCATGTGTCTGAAATTCCTTCTAACTCTGACTACATTCTTGGAATCAGGATGATACCGCGAACAGTTTAAAATTCAAATTTTAAAATGACTGAAAAAATTAATAATTATAAAAGTTTTAACTTCTATTGACTTTAAAGTAATTTTATGAATCTAAAATATTTTGTTTTAAATTCAGTTTAAAATATCTCCAAAACTTTGTTAATTGAAGAAAAATCAATTTTATTTGTTGAAAAAAAAAACTAGGAATTGATGCTTTGTGACGTGAAGTTTTGAAGTTTCGTAGAGTTTGTGATTTGAAGAACTTAATTCAGTTGAAGATACACGGAGTTCGTGATTTGAAGAACTCAACTCAGTTGAAGTTCCATTGAGTTAGTGGTTTGAAGAACTCACACCTTCCTGATTTGGTTGAAGATACATTTCCTCAGTTCGGGTTCGTGATTTGAAGAACTCAACTCGTGTTGAAGTTCGTTTGAAGAACACACTGGAGTTCGTGATTTGAAGAACTCAACCCAATTGAAGATACACGGAGTTCGTGATTTGAAGAACTCAACTCAGTTCAAGTTCCACAGATTTCGTGATTTGAAGAACACAACTCAATTGAAGATACACAGTTCAAGTTCGTGATTTGAACTCCAACTCAGTTCAAGATCACAGTTTCGTGATTTGAAGAACACAACTCAATTGAAGATACACAGAGTTCGTGATTTGAAGAACTCAACTCAGTTCAAGTTCCACAGATTTCGTGATTTGAAGAACAGAACTCAATTGAAGATACAGGTTCGTGATTTGAAGACTCAACTCAGTTCAAGTTCCAACTCTTATTAAAGTTTCGTGATTTGAAGAACACAACTCAATTGAAGATACACAGAGTTCGTGATTTGAAGAACTCAACTCAGTTCAAGTTCCACGGTTTCGTGATTTGAAGAACACAACTCAATTGAAGATACACAGAGTTCGTGATTTGAAGAACTCAACTCCAGTTCAAGTTCCACTTTGAGAGTTCGTTAATTTTCGTGATTTGAAGAACACAACTCAATTGAAGATACACAGGTTCGTGATTTGAAGAACTCAACTCAGTTCAAGTTCCACGGATTTCGTGATTTGAAGAACACAACTCAATTGAAGATACACAGAGTTCGTGATTTGAAGAACACAACTCAATTGAAGATACACAAAAGTTCGTGATTTGAAGAACTCAACTCAGTTCAAGTTCCACGGATTTCGTGATTTGAAGAACACAACTCAATTGAAGATACACAGAGTTCGTGATTTGAAGAACTCAACTCAGTTCAAGTCCTAAAGTTTCGTGATTTGAAGAACAAAACTCAATTGAAGATACACAAGTTCGTGATTTGAAAGAACTCAACTCAAGATCCACGGATTTCGTGATTTGAAGACACACAACTCAATAAAAAGATACACAGAGTTCGTGATTTGAAGAACACAAATAAATTGAAAATCGTTCGTGATTTGAACTTCAGTTCAAGTTGCCACAGTTTCGTGATTTGAAGAACAGAACTCAATTGAAGATACACAGGTTCGTGATTTGAAGAACTCAACTCAGTTCAAGTTCCACGGATTTCGTGATTTGAAGAACACAACTCAATTGAAGATGCACAGGTTCGTGATTTGAAGAACTCAACTCAATTGAAGATACACAGATTTCGTGATTTGAAGAACACAACTCAATTGAAGATACACAGGTTCGTGATTTGAAGAACTCAACTCGGATTGAAGTTACACGGTTTCGTGATTTGAAGAACACAACTCAATTGAAGATACACAGAGTTCGTGATTTGAAGAACACAACTCAATTGAAGATACACAGAGTTCGTGATTTGAAGAACTCAACTCAGTTCAAGTTCCACAGTTTCGTGATTTGAAGAACACAACTCAATTGAAGATACACAGGTTCGTGATTTGAAGAACACAACTCAATTGAAGATACACAGAGTTCGTGATTTGAAGAATACAACTCAATTGAAGATACACAGGTTCGTGATTTGAAGAACACAACTCAATTGAAGTTCCACGGATTTTCGTGATTTGAAGACACAACTCAATTGAAGATACACAGAGTTCGTGATTTGAAGAACTCAACTCAATTGAAGATACACAGAGTTCGTGATTTGAAGAACTCAACTCAGTTCGAGTTCCACAGATTTCGTGATTTGAAGAACACAACTCATTTGAAGTTTCAGGTTCGTGATTTGAAGAACACAACTCAATTGAATTTTAAGACACAGAGTTCGTGATTTGAAGAACACAACTCAATTGAAGATACCTGGGTTCATTTGATTTGAAGGGGAACTCAGTTCAAGTTCCAAGTTCACAACTCAATTGAAGTTTCGTGATTTGAAGAACACAGCTCAACTCAATTGAAGATACACAGTTCAAGTTCGTGATTTGAAGAACACAACTCAACAGAGTTCATTTGAAAACTCAAAGTTAGTTCACGGAGTTTCGTGATTTGAAGAACACAACTCAATTGAAGATACACAGAGTTCGTGATTTGAAGAACTCAACTCAGTTCGTGATTTCACACTCGGAGTTCGTGATTTGAAGAACTCAACTCAGTTCAAGTTCCACGGATTTCGTGATTTGAAGAACACAACTCAATTGAAGATACACAGAAGTTCGTGATTTGAAGAACTCAACTCAGTTGAAGATTCACAGAGTTCGTGATTTGAAGAACACAACTCAATTGAAGATACACAGAGTTCGTGATTTGAAGAACACAACTCAGTTGAAGTTACACAGATTTCGTGATTTGAAGAACACAACTCAATTGAAGATACACAGAGGTTCGTGATTTGAAGAACACAACTCAATTGAAGATACAGGTTCGTGATTTGAAGAACTCAACTCGGTTCAAGTTCCACGGATTTCGTGATTTGAAGAACACAACTCAATTGAAGATACACAGGGTTCGTGATTTGAAGAACTCAACTCAGTTCAAGTTCCACATTTCGTGATTTGAAGAACACAACTCAATTGAAGATACACAGGTTCGTGATTTGAAGAACTCAACTCAGTTCAAGTTCCACGGATTTCGTGATTTGAAGAACACAACTCAATTGAAGATACACAGGTTCGTGATTTGAAAGAACTCAACTCAATTGAAGATACACGGAGTTCGTGATTTGATTTGAAGAACACAACTCAGTTCAAGTTCCACGGATTTCGTGATTTGAAGAACACAACTCAATTGAAGATACACAGAGTTCGTGATTTGAAGAACTCAACTCAGTTCAAGTTCCACGGATTTCGTGATTTGAAGAACACAACTCAATTGAAGATACACAGAGTTCGTGATTTGAAGAACACAACTCAATTGAAGATACACAGAGTTCGTGATTTGAAGAACTCAACTCAGTTCAAGTTCCACGGATTTCGTGATTTGAAGAACACAACTCAATTGAAGATACAGAGTTCGTGATTTGAAGAACTCAACTCAATTGAAGATACACAGGTTCGTGATTTGAAGAACAACTCAGTTCAAACTCAGTTGAGAACACAACTCAGTTGAAGTTCGTGATTTGAAGAACACAACTCAATTGAAGATACACAGGTTCGTGATTTGAAGAACTCAACTCAGTTCAAGTTCCACGGATTTCGTGATTTGAAGAACACAACTCAATTGAAGATACACAGAGTTCACAATTTGAAGAACACAGAGTTCTCAATTGAAGAACACAACTCACACAGTTTCGTGATTTGAACACAACTCAATTGAAGATACACAGAGTTCGTGATTTGAAGAACTCAACTCAGTTCAAGTTCCACAGTTTCGTGATTTGAAGAACACAACTCAATTGAAGATACACAGGTTCGTGATTTGAAGAACACATTTGAAGAACTCAACTCAGTTCGTGATTTGAAGTTCAACACAAGTTCAGAGTTGATTTGAAGAACACAACTCAATTGAAGATACACAGAGTTCGTGATTTGAAGAACACAACTCAATTGAAGATACACAGAGTTCGTGATTTGAAGAACTCAACTCAGTTCAAGTTCCACAGTTTTCGTGATTTGAAGAACACAACTCAATTGAAGATACACAGAGTTCGTGATTTGAAGAACTCAACTCAGTTCAAGTTCCACAGTTTCGTGATTTGAAGAACACAACTCAATTGAAGATACACAGGTTCGTGATTTGAAGAACTCAACTCAGTTCAAGTTCCACGGATTTCGTGATTTGAAGAACACAACTCAATTGAAGATACACAGAGTTCGTGATTTGAAGAACTCAACTCAATTGAAGATACACAGAGTTCGTGATTTGAAGAACTCAACTCAATTGAAGTTCCACGGATTTCGTGATTTGAAGAACACAACTCAATTGAGTTACACAGATTTCGTGATTTGAAGAACTCAGTTCAACTCAATTGAAGATACACAGAGTTCGTGATTTGAGAACACAACTCAATTGAAGATACACAAGTTCGTGATTTGAAGAACACAACTCAATTGAAGTTACACAGAGTTCGTGATTTGAAGAACACAACTCAATTGAAGATACACAGAGTTCGTGATTTGAAGAACTCAACTCAATTGAAGATACACAGAGTTCGTGATTTGAAGAACACAACTCAATTGAAGATACACAGAGTTCGTGATTTGAAGAACTCAACTCAGTTCAAGTTCCACAGTTTCGTGATTTGAAGAACACAACTCAATTGAAGATACACAGGTTCGTGATTTGAAGAACTCAACTCAGTTCAAGTTCCACGGATTTCGTGATTTGAAGAACACAACTCAATTGAAGATACACAGGTTCGTGATTTGAAGAACTCAACTCAATTCAAGTTCCAAGTTTCGTGATTTGAAGAACTCAACTCAATTGAAGTTCACAGTTTTCGTGATTTGAAGAACTCAACTCAATTGAAGTTCCACAGAGTTCGTGATTTGAAGAACACAACTCAATTGAAGATACACAGAGTTCGTGATTTGAAGAACACAGCTCAATTGAAGATACACAGAGTTCGTGATTTGAAGAACACAACTCAATTGAAGTTACGGATTTTCGTGATTTGAAGAACACAACTCAATTGAAGATACACAGGTTCGTGATTTGAAGAACTCAACTCAGTTGAAAGTTACACAGAGTTCGTGATTTGAAGAACACAACTCAATTGAAGATACACAGTTTCGTGATTTGAAGAACACAACTCAGTTGAAGATACACAGAGTTCGTGATTTGAAGAACACAACTCAATTGAAGATACACAGAGTTCGTGATTTGAAGAACTCAACTCAGTTCAAGATTCCACGGAGTTCGTGATTTGAAGAACACAACTCAATTGAAGATACACAGAGTTCGTGATTTGAAGAACTCAACTCAGTTGAAGTTCCACAAGTTCCACGGATTTCGTGATTTGAAGAACACAACTCAATTGAAGATACACAGTTCGTGATTTGAAGAACTTCAGTTCTCAAGTTCCACGGATTTCGTGATTTGAAGAACACAACTCAATTGAAGATACACAGAGTTCGTGATTTGAAGAACACAACTCAATTGAAGATACACAGAGTTCGTGATTTGAAAGAACTCCAAGTTTCAGTTCAAAGTTCCATTGAAGATTTCGTGATTTGAAGAACACAACTCAATTGAAGATACACAGAGTTCGTGATTTGAAGAACACAACTCAATTGAAGATACACAGAGTTCGTGATTTGAAG
>CAHIKZ030004231.1:0-56771 GCA_903632075.3 Acanthosepion pharaonis
GTTTAATAATTAAACATGGTTATTATTTTTTCCTTTCTTTATAACTGCTTTAAATTGATAAAATCAGCTAAATGTTAATTTTTTATTTGGGCTATTCTCTTATTGATTAATAAAAAATAGACGCAAATGATTATCACTTATTTCCCTGTTATTTTCTCACTAGTTTCAAGAAAGGGACTTAAATTTTTATTTCTTTTTTGGGGACTTTCCCTTATTGCATTAAAAAACGACAACTACGTATTTCATTTCTTTTTTACTTAAATTCCATTAGAAAAACCATTAAATTTTATTATTTAACCTTGGGTCCTTAACTTTTTCATTTATAAAAGGTAAAGTGTAATTTTCCCCCGTTTTTAATTCTCATAATGTCATAGAATGCAACTCATAAAATAAATTTTTTCTTATTCATTACCGTGATCATTAACTTTCATTCTAAGAAAACTGCAAATGGTGAATTATTTATTACCATGCATGTTTATCCCTTATTTCATTACAGGAAGCTCATTAATTCCTTCATGTTTTATTCTTGGCACTTGAATCTTCACCATTAATTTCATAAAAGGGTGGAAAGTGGACTTTTCTATTTTCTTAGCTTATGCTTATCTGCATTGATGGAAAATCATAAATTATGGTATTTTTTAAAATTCCCTTCTGTGCTTTATTTACCTTTTCCTTAAATGCGGGCATAGGGAAGCAACTCATCTATTCTTTTTATTATTCATTATCGTAAGACCTTAAACGGGAATGCATAATAAAATCGGTGGATAATGTTTCATAGATTCCCTACCGCATTAATCCACTTCTTTAATAAAGGCAGTGGAAACCAAATCCCTCTAATTGTTCATTTCTTTCATTTAATGCTGAAGCATGGATAAATCAATTCAAATTGTCTTTAATTTGTGGACCAGGAGGCATTATTCCTTCTTTATTTCATTAAATCATTGAACGTATGACGAATTTCTCTATCATTAATTACTTAGTCACTAAAGTGAAAGTAATAATCTGCATATTCATATTATTTAAAATGGACATGATTCAACTAAATTCTCGAAAATGTGACTAAATGTTATCTTTTTTTTCATTCGGCATTGAAATTACCTTCTCTTAATGGCAATATGCTAAACTCATGCAAGTGAAATTATTTTTCATTAAGCATTAGGATAAAAACTGCATTAAAGGTGACATCGTAATTCATTTCCAAATTTTTTCCTTTTTTCCTTCTTTTTCTATAATAATCCTTTAAAGTACATAGTGCAAAATTCATAATTATTCTTACTCATTATGCATTAGTCAATAAAAGTGCATTGAGAGGAATTCTTAATATTCCTTCAATGTTATATTTACCTTTCCCTTCTTTAGTCCATTAGAAAGACCTCTCAATAATTTCACTATTATTAGAAACATTATCTAGAACGTGCTTCAACAATCATTAGAAAATGGCTAATTATTCCATTCTTTCCATATTGCAATTTCCTAATGTGATCTTTGTGAAAACTCTATTAATTATTTCATTAAATCATTCACAATCACTGAATATTCAAAATTTCTTAAATAATATTGTAAGTAGTGACACGATATTCTTCATAAAATTTTGTGGCTTAAATGTATTGGAAGTTTCCCTTCATATTGTTAATTTATTTCATTTAATTATTGAGGCAAAAGAATCAAATCTTTATAATTTTTCATTAAATTATGTGGCAATAGGAAGCATATTCAACTACGTGTGATTTCATAAATTGGCGGCGAAAGTGGGTGACATGTAATTCCCTCTCTAATTGCAATTTATTTTCCTTATTTAATGATGAGAGGAAAGCTAGTCAACTGTCTCATTTTAATTATTAATCTTGCAATAATGGACATGTAAATCCATCTCGATTCAACTTACAATCATTATTCATGAAAACTCATGAAATGTCTCTATTTACTTTTCATTTAAATTTTAAGTGCTTAGATTGCATTCATCGTAATTCATTTAAATTAAATTTTATTAGAATCTTGAGGCTAGAACATTAACTTCTTGCATTTCTATTCGTAAAATGCATTGATCAATAGTAACCTATCTCCACATATATTTTATTTCATTCTTCATGTCCTTAGGAAGGCGAACTCATCTAAAACTTTCAAATTATTTTAATAAATTCAGTGGAGAGCGTGAATCTCTCATTCATCAATTGATTTAATAAAATGCGGGGAGCAATGCTAAGCATCCATTTCACTTAAAATTATTTCACTTTAAAATGAGCAAGGCAAATCATTCAACTTTTCAAATTGTTTTATTAAAATTCTTGAGGCAGTGGTATGCATTAATCACTATGCGATTTCCAATTAAAATAGTAGGTGCAAATGAGGGGAATTCTATTTCTCATTTACTTAATTTACCTTTCCTTCATTATGGCCATTGGAAGGAAGCCTCTAAAACTTGCTTCAATTTATTTTAAAAATAGCAATTGGGAAGATATTCCAATGCAATTCTTTCAATAAAAATCGTTCTAAATGGGTGATACCTAATTTCACTCACTCTTGCATATTTTCTTTCACTTTTAATGTATGGGAACAAACCCTCCTAAAACTTTCAAATTATTTCATTGAATTCATTGAGGATAGGTATGATTCAACTGATGCGATTTCAATAAAAATCGTGAAGTGATAATCTATTACTTCATCTCTCTTTATTTCCCTTCTTTTAATGTCATTGGGAAGCAAACCCTCATCAAATTTAAATTAATTTTTTTGAATTCATTGGGGAGCAGCTCAATTCATTTGCTTTCAAATTTAATTGAAATGGGATATGGAATCACTATCATTTCCTCTTCTGTCATTTATATTTACTTTCCATTTTAATAGTGCCTTTAATATCAAACCTTTATTTTCGAATTATTCGGAAGCACTGCATTAGCGTATTCCATTCAAAATGCGTGATAAATGAAATCGTTAATCGTTCTGTATAATTTCCCTTCATTTATGATTCCTTGCTCTTAACTCATTAAACGGAAGAATATCTCACTAAATTCTTGAAGCATTAAATCATTAAGCAGCGAATGCATCCATAATCGAGAATTGCATTTAATTAAAATGTTCCTCTTGTTCATTTTACTTTCCTTCTCTCATGTAAATTGTTACCAAACCCTTCTATTAGATTAGAGCAGTATCTCATTAAATCATTGGGCATCTATAAATGCTGACAGGGTGCATATCAAACTACTTGTTCAAGGTATTCATTAATTTCTGTGAGACTTTATTACTTTCTTCTTTATTTTGCATTCAAAATTCTGAATGTAGAAATACTAACTCATTTCAATAAAATTCATTGGAAATATGGGAGCAAGTTTGCTTCACCTTAAACTCGTCTAATTTGCCTTCAATATTCATTGGATAGGGAACTACATTTCCATACTTTTTATTGTTTACTTTCTTTAATGGCATGCGAATCATTTTCAAACTTCATTAACATAAAATTTTCAAGTGCATTCATTTATACATAGGCTCAATAATTTCATTTATTTAAATCTAGGAAAGGAATTACCTATTCCAATTCTTCTTATATTAACATTCCTTAAACTGTCAATTATTTTCATAAATTATGAGCTAAATATTCATGCTAAGTGGGTCTGATGAGCTGCTAATTCTTCCTTATTTCAATTCCTTGGAAAAATGACCTTTCCATTCTTTATTGTTTATTAGAACATCACTTCTTAGGGTTCGACTTATTATCATCTGCATTAATACATATTTGACTCAATTGGATTGAGCATGGTTTCATTCACTTGGATTATATTTCCTTCTTGATGCTAAAAACGTTTCCTTAAATTTCCATTGGAAATACTCTTCATTAACTATGCATTAGACATAAATTCCTGAGTTCATTTTCAATTATTGCAATCGATTCATAAATTGGTGCTATGCTGCTTTATTTTCCATTACTTGCGTGGCATTAGTGACTCCCTGATTTACATTCGTGTAATTCCTTTCTTCTTAATTTTGAGTAATATCATCATAAAAGCTGCATTTCAATAAATTCTTGAATAATGGGTAGAACACTTCTGTACTATTCATTTCTCTTTAAATGTACTTAGGCTGAAATCCTCTATTCATCCCTTTTCTATCTTCTTTATTATGGGAATTCATAACTTCACCTAAGCTTGCATTCATAAATGATTTTCATAAAATCTTGGGGAAAACTTGCATTCAATACGTTCTTTAATAAATCGTTACCAATGGTAATCCATTGGAACTTAATCCTTATTAAAATTTTCATTTTTTAGTACATTAGTAGCAAACACAAAATTAACTTCAATTCGATTTCAATTCAATGAGCAGGCAAAGTGGATTCACTGAGTATCATTTATTAAATTCTTCTCATAATGGCATAGGAAGTAACCTCATCTAATTTTCTTTTTTATTGATTAAAGGCAAACTCATAATCTGTGCAATTATTTTAAATAAAAATGGGCGGGAATGGTGATCACTGATTTCTTCTTTTGTTTATCTT
This sequence comes from Acanthosepion pharaonis, assembly GCA_903632075.3. NCBI lineage: Eukaryota > Metazoa > Mollusca > Cephalopoda > Sepiida > Sepiidae > Acanthosepion > Acanthosepion pharaonis. Next base: position 4,490 of record CAHIKZ030004231.1, read on the forward strand.
ATTCCTTTCTTATTAAATTAAATTTCCTTTAATTCATTGGAAAAACCTCAAATGTTAAATTATTTGAAAATGGGGCGTAGCTTCACTATTCTTTCAATTAAAATGGCCTAGGATTTTGGTTATATAAATCATGAGACAATCAACAATTGGCAAATTATATTTCCTTGTGAAACTTTTTGTTTCCAAACCCTCTCTCCGGGTTTTTTTTAAGGGTTTACCCCTTTTTTCCCTCAAGTGTAAAAAAGCCAAAAAACCCATAATCAATTTTTTAAAACATTTAAAGGGTTTTTTTTCCTTTAAGGACAAAGATGACAATGGATTCTATTTAATATTTGAGCAATATTCATTCTTAATGTCCATTTCAGCTAAATGCATTTCTGTTTAAATGTATCAAATGGTAGAAATCACTTTCATTCAATTATTTCTTTTAAATCATGAGGCAGGCAAAATGCCTATCCTAATTCAATTTTTCATTAAATTCATTGCATTAGGTGCTGTAATTCAACCTTCCCTTTAATTTATTCATTGGAAGTTGAAGCAGAATCCCTAAACTTTCAGTATTTTTCATTTGACTTCATTAGACGTAGGAGACAATACTCACATGAATTTCATTTTCGTGATATTGGTATATTATTGCCTTACTGAAAACCTCTTCAATGTTGATATTTTCATTAACTTACTAATGGTTAAACATTCATTAAATTAATTGATTCAGTAAATCATTGAACAAAGTGGGATCTTCAACCTATCTGCTATTTTTTATATTATTGGCCTATTGGGAATGAACTCTCATCTAAAATTTGAAATTTTTTCATTAAATTCATTGAGCATGAGGGTCATTAACTTCCTTCAATTTTGCAATTGCATAAAATCATGGACTAATTCTTCTAAATTCTTTGATTGCAATTGCATTCTTTTGAACAAATGTGCCTTAATAAACCTGCATCTTAATTATTACTAGTTATACCTTGGGCATAACACTCCTACTTGTTAATTAAAAGGAAGGTGCATAAATGGTGATATATATTTCAATTGAATTTATTGACATGACTTTATGCCTTAGAACTCAATTCATTAAAAAATGTTGAAATTATTGTAATCATGGCCTCCTTCAAACATTTCAATTTTTCATATTTAATGGCGTAGGGAGAACCTCTCTAAACTTTCGAAATTATTTTACTAAACTATTAAGGCGTTGAAATCATCACTCAAAATTGCGTTTAAATAAAATGGCTGACATAATGGATGACCTATTACTTGCGATTAATAATAGCTTGCTCTTAATCAATAGGAGTAACCTCACTAAAATTGTTCAAATTATTCCTTATATTTCCTTTTATTGATTAGGAAGGCAACTTTCACTAAATGTTTTCATGGAAATAAATCGGGGACAACTGTGACTTATATTTCACTTATGCTTAATCTTCTGTTATTCTTAGATGTAAAACCCTATCTTAAATTTACTTTTCTTCATTAGATTATAGGCACGAGCTGCTGCATTAAACATGCGATTAAATTAAATCTGGCAAAGTAGGTATTTATATTCCTCTTAATTAGATTAACTCTCCTATTTAATGCATTGGAGCAAACTATTAAAACTTTTTCATTTTTATTACATTACCAGCCCTTAAATGCATTCAATCAAAGGTCATTCAAATAATAGTGCAGTCGGTATACTTTTTCTTCTTGGAAATTAAAGAAGTCCTTAAATTCATTGATTTTTCAAAACATTCATTATGCCTTAAATTATTCCTTTGAATACATTGAGTGAAAAGGTATTGTCGTCGACTCATAAACATGGTGGCTAAGTATTCATTTTATTCACATTGGAGTATCCTACTATCTTCTAATTTCCATTAATTATTAACTTTTTAATTGCTTTCTTCTTTAAATTCCATAAGATGCAATCACCATCAACTGCCAATCTTTGCTTAAATAATGCACGTGATTAGTTATGATACCTATAAACCTTCTTCTGTACTGGATTTACTTACATTCTTATGCGTTAAGGGTATACTCCTATAATTATGAAATACTATTAAATTAATTATTTTGAAAATGCTATTACTGTCAAATGCATTGATTCAAGAAAGGCTTTATAATTTCCATATCTTTCTTTAATTTCCTTCCCTTTAATTGCCATTCCATTATATGCCTAAGAATGATAACATATTTCATTAGAATTCATTAGGACTAGAATCAATTTCAAGTAATGGTTCAAATAAAATATTGGTGCAAAGTGATTTAGCTTATTTCTTCTCTGTCTTTACTTCTTTACTTCTTTAATTGCATTGAAGTGCATACATTCCTCAAATTATTTTATTAAATTATTATGAGCAGTATAACTGCATAATCGGGCTTTAAAATAAAATGCGGTGACAAATTTTGGAGTGTATTTCATTTCCTTCTTGTTTAATTCCTTTCTGCTTTAATTGGCATTAGAAAAAGCCCATCTAAAACTTGTTGATTTTTTCTTAGAATTCATTGAGCACGTTAGACCATCAAGGGAATGCGAATCAAAATGTAGACCAAAGTGATTACTTTTTCCCTTTTTTCTTGTAGATACATTTACCTTTCTTTAATGTGCATTGGAAGAAAAGCTGAAACTTGTTCGAAATTATTTTTCATTAGAATTTTGAGGCAGGTAGAAGCACTGCATTCAACTCAGCATTGGATTTCAAATAAAATTGATGAAGAGTGTACTGTTTTTCCCTTCTCTCTGTTCCTTATTTCTTTCATTTTAATGCATTAGGAAAGGCAAAACCTCTCTAAAACTTGTCAAATTGTTTTTCATTAAATTCTTGGAATGGAAACACTGCATAAACGCGTTCTTTCAATAAAAATGCGGTGGAGAATTCGTATCTTAATTTCCTTCAACTGCTTATATTACCTTTCTTTTTAATACATTGAAAGCAAACCCTTAAAATTCTCAAATTTTAATAAAGTGCATTAAACAGGTAGAATTGCATTCACTACGTGGATTTATAAATGCGCTGACTAAAGTTGATCACTGATTTCCCCTTCTAAAACTGTTCTAAATTACTTTCCTTATTAATTCATTAGAAGCGAGCCCTTCAAACTTGAATTATTTTCATAAAAATTCATTAGGCATAAAGGAGTTCACTTAATTCCTTCCGTATTATTTCTTTAAATGCGTGGAAAGTGTGACCTTATTACTTTATCTTTTTATTTAATTTCTTTTAGGTGGATTGGCATGAAACCCTATTAAACTGATAAATGTTCATTATTATTGAGGCAGTAGAAGCACTCATTAACTTCCATTCATTTCAAGAAAAACGTGCACAAAGTGGGTTGCATTATTTTCATTAAATTCATTAAGTGCATTCCTTCTTTAATGGATTAGGGAATAAACCTCATCAAAACTGTTCGAATATTTTTCATTAAATTCATTGAGGCGTTAATTACTCATTCAACTCCATGTTTCAAATAAAAACATGGTCAAAATTTATCAATTTGAATGCCTGATTCTGCTTTATTCCTTTCCTTCTTAGTAAGTGCATTGAGGAATGGCAAACTCATATAAAACTTGTTCGATTATTTTTTGATTCATTAGGGTAGTGCCTTCAATCGAATGCATTCATAAATCAAAAGCGTGTGAGCAAAATGGTGATCAAATTATTTCCTTCATCTGCATTATATTTACCTCCTTCTTTAATTGCCATTGAAAGGAAAACCCTACTAAAACTTGTTAAAATTTTTTCATTAAATTATTGAGCAAATATCTTCATTCATACTAGCAATCATTTCAATAAAATGATGGTATGCTAAAGTGAATGATGAATTTCCTCTCCTGTGCTTTATTACTTTCCGTTCTTTAATTGTGCTTTGGAAACAAAACCTCATCTAAAACTGTTCAAAATTTTTTCATTAAATTCATTGAGGCAGCGTAGGAAGCACGACAACTCAGCAATTGCGATTTCAAATAAAAAATGGGACGAAGGGGTGATCACTTATTTCCCTTTCTCTGTGCTTTATATTTACCTTTCCCTTCTTTAATGTGCCATTAGGAAAGGCAAAACCTCATCTAAAATTGTTCGAATTATTTTTCATTAGAATTCATTGAGGCAGCTAGAAGCTACGCATTCATCAAAATGTTTAACAAAATGCAGTGACTAATGGTGTCTTATATTTCCTTCTCTTTTATTTAAAAACCTCTCTTAATGTGCATTGAGAGGCCAACCTCTTAAAACTGTTCAAATATTTTTCATGGAATTCAAGAAGTGGGAACTGCATTAACTCAGCAATTCATTCATAAAAAATTGCGTGGATTAAGTGTGTGATCTTAATTTCAAACTGTGCTTATATTTCTTCCCTTCTTAAAATCATTGAAGCAAAAACCTCATCTAAAATTGTTCGAAATTATTTTCATTAGAATTCATTGGCGCGTAGTACCTTCTTCAACTCATAATTGCGATTCCAATAAAAATGCGTGGAAAGTGGGAATACTTATTCCCTTCTCTATGCTTTAATTTACTTCCTCTTTAAATTGCATTGGAAAAACCTCATCTAAAACTTGATCAATTATTTCATTATTCTTGGCTGTAATTAACCTTCACTCACGTGTGGATTTCCAAAAAACGGTGGACAAATCGTTATACTTTATTCCTCTGGCTTCTTTAATTACACTTCTTTAAATCAATTGGGAATAACCCATAAAATTGTTCCATATTTTCTTACAATTCTTAGCAGCGTAGAGGCTTGCAAACGTCACAATTCGATTTCAATTAAATCGTGGAGAGGAGTGACCTTTATTTCCCTTCATATTTGCATAAAATTCCTTGCCTCTTAAGTGTCATTGAATGCAACTCTCTCTAAATTGTTCAATATTTTTCATTAAATTCTTAGGCAGCGTAGACTTCATTCAACTCATATGATTTCATTAGAAAATGGTGGACATAAGTGGATCACTTATATTTCCCTTCTCTTGCTTTATTTTACTTTCACTTCTTTAATTGCCATTGGAAAGGAAAACCCTCATCTAAAACTTGTTCAAATTATTTTCTAGAATTCATTGCGGCGTAGAGATGACTATCACAAAATGCTTTGAAATAAAATGGGACCATAGTTGTCACTTATATTTCCTTCTCTCTTATTTCCTTTCATGCTAATGCCTAGGAAGGAAAACCTCATCTAATACTTTTAAGTACTTTTCATTAATTCATTGAGGCGCGTGAAAACACGTTCAACCACATGCGATTTCAATAAAATGCGGTGGACAAATGGGTGATACTTTATTTCCTTCTTATGCATTTAAGGAAACCTTCTCTTGTAATTCATTAGAATCATTAACCCTATCTAAACTTTGAATTATTTCATTAAATTCATTGGGACATATAATTCATAGATTCATTTCAAATTAAAATTTTGACTAAATGGGACACTTAAATTCCCTTACCTTTCTTATATTTCTTTCCTTTTTAATTGGCATTAGGCAAAGGAAAACCACTCATTCAAAACTTGTTCAATTATTTTTCATTAAATTCATTGGCGTAACTTTCTTCAACTCGCAATTGCTTTCCAATAAAAATGCAGTGGAGCAAAAGTGTGAACACGTAATTTCCCTTCTCTTGTGCTTATATTTATTTCTTCTTAATGTGGCATTGGAAACTAAACCCATTAAACTTGTTCGAATTATTTTCTTCTTGAATTCATTAGCAGCTTGAATACTGCATTCAAGGAAGCATACTTTATAAAATGCGTACTAAATGGTATCTGTAATATTTCGCCTACTGCTTAATTACTTTCCTTTTAAAATGGTTAGGAAATGGAACCTCATTAAACTTCGTCATTATTTTCTTAACTTATTAAAGTGGAAGTCATGAAGCAATCCATTACATTTTAAAATTTTATTGAGGATGTGGATAACTCCTTCAACTCAGCTCGATATTACTTTCTTCTTAATGTCATTGGAAGCAAATCCTTCAAATCTTTTTCGAAATTATTTTCCCTTAAATTCATTGAGGCAGTAACCCTTGCATTCAATTACATTCATTTCAATAAAGAAGGACGCACAGTGGTGATCACATTATTTCCCTCTCTCGTGCTTTATTACCTTTCCTTCTTTAATGTGCATTATGCAAAGAACCACCTCATCTAAACTTGTTCAAGTATTTTTCATTAGAATTCATTGAGCTGGACCTTTCAATTCAATTAGGGAGAAACTCATTAAAAATGGGGACCAAAGTGGGTGATCACCTATATTTCCCTTCTCTGTGCTTTATATTTACCTTTCCTTCTTTAACTGCATTAGGGCAAAGCTCAAAACTTTTCGAATTATTTTTCATTAAATTCATTGAGGCAGGTAGGACTGCATTCAACTCAGCAATTGATTTAAATAAAATGCAATTGGAGCAAAAGTGGGTGATCATTATATTTCCCTTCTTTGTTATATTTTGCATTGACGCTTTACAATCCATTCGAAAGCAAAATTTCATTAAATCTTGTTGAATATTTTCATTAGGAATTCATTAACAGCGTAAGTGATTCATTAAACTCAGCGGTGCGATTTCCAATAAAAATGCGTTGGACGCAAGTGGGTGATCACTGTATATTTCCTTCACTCGGCGCTTTATATTTACCTTTTCACTTCTTTATTAACATTAAGGAAAGGCAAAACCATCTCCTAAACTTGTTTCAAAATTTTTCATTAGAATTCATTGTGAGGCGTAGGGCTTTTTAGAATTCAAGGGCAGCGTAGGAGGCTGATTTAAATAAAATGCGGTGGACGATTTTCCACTGTAATTGCGGTCTCTCAACTGAATTTACCTGTCCCTTCTTATATTTCCCTTCTCTCTGACCCTCATATAAAACTTGTTCAACCTTTTTTCATTTTCATTGTGCCGTAGGTAGTACTGCTTCAAAACGAATTCGATTTCCAATAAAACTGCGGTGGACGCAAAGTGGGTGATCATTTTTCCATTCTCTCTGCGCTTTTATTTACCTTTCCAGCTTTAATGTGCCATTGAATTCTTTGTTCGAAATTATTTTTCATTAAATTCATTGAGGCAGCGTAACCTGCATTCAACTTGGGTGATTTCAAATAAAAATGCGGTGGACCCTTGGAGTTGCTCACTGTATATTTCCCTTTACTCTCGGTGCTTTATATTTACCTTTCCCTTCTTTAATGTGCCATTGGGATGCAAAACCCTCATCAAAAACTTGTTCGAAATTATTTTTCATTAAATTCATTGAGGCAGCGTAGGAAGCCTGCCATTCAACTCAGCGAATTGCGATTTCCACTAAAAATGCGGTGGACGCAAATTGGGTGATCACTGTATATTTCCCTTCTCTCGGTGCTTTATATTTACCTTTCCTTCTTTTAATGTGCCATTGGGAATGCAAAACCCTCATCTAAACTTGTTCGAAATTATTTTTCATTAAATTCAAAGGCAGCGAAGGCACTGCATTCAACTCAGCGAATTGCGATTTCAAAAAAAATGCGGTGGACAAAGTGGGTGATCACTGTATATTTCCCTTCTCTCAATGCTTTATATTTACCTTTTCCCTTCTTTAATGTGCCATTAAGGGAAAGCAAAACCCTCATCTAAAACTTGTTCGAAATTATTTTTCATTTAGAATTCATTGAGGCAAAGTAAAGCACTGCATTCAATTTGCGATTTCAAAAAAAATGCGGTGGACGCAAAGTGGGTGATCACTGTATATTTCCTTCTCTCTGTGCTTTATATTTACCTTTCCTTCTTTAATGTGCCATTGGGGGAAGGCAAAACCCTCATCTAAAACTTGTTCGAAATTATTTTTTCATTTAAATTCATTGAGGCAGCGTAGGAAGCACTGCATTCAACTCAGCAATTGCGATTTTCAATAAAAAAAATGCGGTGGACGCAAAGTGGGTGATCACTGTATATTTCCTTCTCTCTGTGCTTTTATTTACCTTTCCTTCTTTAATGTGGCATTAGGAAAGACAGAAACCTCATCTAAAACTTGTTCAAAATTATTTTTTCATTTAGAATTCATTGAGGCAGCGTAATTCATTCAACTCATTGCGATTTTAAATAAAAAATGCGGTGGAAACAAAATTGGTGATCACGATTTCACTCTCTCTGTGCTTTATTTTACCTTTCCTTCTTTAATGTCACTGTATATTTCCCTTCTAAAACTTAATTTCGAAATTATTTTTCATTAAATTCTTTAGGCAGCGTGCCCATAAGGAAAAGCCAAAACGATTTCAAATAAAAACAGTTATTTCAGTGGGTGATCACTGTATATTTTTTCTCTCTGTGCTTTCATTTACCTTTCCCTTCTTTAATGTGCCATTAGGGGAAAATTAAAACCCTCATCAAACATGTTCCGAGAATTATTTTCCACTAAAATTCATTGTGGACGTAAGTGGCACTGCATTCAACTCAGCAATTGCGATTTCCTTCTGCCGTGGACTTTATGATTTACCTTTCCCTTCTTTGCTTTATATTTACCTTTCCTTTCTTTAATGCCATTAAATGCAAAACCCTCATCTAAAACATTCCAAAATTATTTTTTATTAGGAATTCATTGTGGCAGCGAAGGAAGCTGCATTCAACTCAGCAGTGCGATTTCACTAAATGCGGTGGACACAAAGTGGTGACGATCACTGTATATTTCCCTTCTCTCTGTGCTTTATATTTACCTTTCCCTTCTTTAATGTGCCATTAGGAAAGGCAAAGCCCCTCATCTAAAACTTGTTCGAAATTATTTTTTCATTACAATTCATTGTGGCAGCGTAGGGAAGCACTGCATTCAACTCAGCGAATTACGATTTCCACTAAAATTGGACATAAAGTCGGGTTATCACTGTATATTTCCCTTCTCTCTTAGCACATATTTACCTTTCCCTTCTTTAATGTGCCATTGGGAAAGGCAAAACCCTCATCTAAAACTTGTTTCATTTATTTTTCATTAGAATTCATTGGTGGCATGGAATCACCCGTTCAACTCAGCGCGATTTCAATAAAAATGCGGTGGACTCAAGTGGGTGATCACTGTTTTATGTTCCTTTCTCTCTGTTCTTTATTTTTACCTTCCCTTTCTTTAATGTGCCATTGGAAGAGCAAAAACCCTCTTCTAAAAGTTGTTCGAGAGTATTTTTCATTAGAATTCATTGAGGCGGCGGGAGGCTTAATTCATTTCAACTCAGCAATTGCGTTTACTAAAAATTCGCTGGACGCAAGTGGGTGATCACTGTATTTTCCTTCTGGTACTGTCTTCCTTTCCCAACCTTTAATGTGCCATTGGGGGAAAGGCAAAACCCTCATCTAAAGCGATGAAATTATTTTCATTAGAATTCGTGAGGCAGCGGGCTTACTGCGTTAGCTCAAGCGGGTGCAATTTTACTAAAATTCGCTGGACACCAAAGTGGGTGATCACTGTACTTCCTTCTCAGTGCTGTTGCATTTCCCTTCTTTAATGTGCCATTAGTGAAAACCAAGCCTGTCTGAACATTCAGTGGCATTAAATTCATTGGGCAGCGTAAGGCCACTGCTTTAAATCAGCAGTGCGATTTCAACTAAAAATGCGGTGGACGCAAAGTGGGTGATCACTGTATATTCCCTTCTCTCTGTGCTTTATATTTACCTTTCCCTTCTTTAATGTGCCATTAGGAAATGCAAAACCCTCATCTAAAACTTGTTCGAAATTATTTTTCATTAGAATTCATTGAGGCAGCGTAGGAAGCACTGCATTCAACTCAGCAATTGCGATTTCAAATAAAAATGCGGTGGACAAAGTGGGTGATCACTGTATATTTCCCTTCTCTCAGTTGCTTTATATTTACCTTTCCCTTCTTTAATGTGCCATTGGGAAAAGGCAAAACCCTCATCTAAAACTTGTTCGAAATTATTTTTCATTTAAATTCATTGAGGCAGCGTAGGGCACTGCATTCAACTCAGCAATTGCGATTTCCAATAAAAATGCGGTGGACGCAAAGTGGGTGATCACTGTATATTTCCCTTCTCTCTGTGCTTTATATTTACCTTTCCCTTCTTTAATGTGCCATTAGGGGAAGGCAAAACCCTCATCTAAAACTTGTTCGAAATTATTTTTCATTAGGAATTCATTGAGGCAGCGTGGGCACTGCATTCAACTCAGCGAATTACGATTTCCAATAAAAATGCGGTGGACACAAAAGTGGGTGATCACTGTATATTTCCCTTCTCTCTGTGCTTTATATTTACCTTTCCCTTCTTTAATGTGCCATTAGGGAAGGCAAAACCCTCATCTAAAACTTGTTCGAAATTATTTTTCATTAGAATTCATTGGGCAGCGTAGGAAGCACTGCATTCAACTCAGCGAATTGCGATTTCCAATAAAAATGCGGTGGACATAATGGGTGATCACTGTATATTTCCCTTCTCTCTGTGCTTTATATTTACCTTTTCCTTCTTTAATGTGCCCATTGGGAAGGCAAAACCCTCATCTAAAACATGTTCGAAATTATTTTTCATTAGAATTCATTGAGGCAGCGTAGGAAGCACTGCATTCAACTCAGCGAATTGCGATTTCAAATAAAAATGATGTGGACGCAAAGTGGGTGATCACTGTATATTTCCCTTCTCTCTGTGCTTTATATTTACCTTTCCCTTCTTTAATGTGCCATTAGGGAAAGGCAAAACCCTCATCTAAAACTTGTTCGAAATTATTTTTCATTAGAATTCATTGAGGCAGCGTAGGAAGCACTGCATTCAACTCAGCGAATTGCGATTTCAACTAAAAATGCGGTGGACGCAAAGTGGGTGATCACTGTATATTTCCCTTCTCTCTGTGCTTTATATTTACCTTTCCCTTCTTTAATGTGCCATTAGGGAAGGCAAACCCTCATCTAAAACTTGTTCGAAATTATTTTTCATTAGAATTCATTGAGGGGCACTGCATTCAACTCAGCGAATTGCGATTTCCAATAAAAACCTTTATATTTACCTTTCCCTTAACATGTATGTGCCCATTTAAAAGGGCAAAACCCCTCATCTAAAAATTATTTTTCATTAGAATTCATTGAGGCAGCGTAGGAAGCATTGCGTTCAAACAGCAACAGTGCGATTTCAATAAAAATGCGGTGGACGCAAGTGGGTGATCACTGTATATTTCCCCTTCTCTCGGTGCTTTTATGTTTCCCTTTCCCTTCTTTAATATACCGTGGGGAAAGGCAAAACCCTCATCTAAAAGTTGTTCGAAATTATTTTTCATTAGAATTCGTGTTGAGGGCAGCATGAGCACTGCATTAACTCAGCGAATTGCGTTTTATACTAAAATGCAGTGTGGAGCGCAAAGTGGGTGATCACTGTATATTTCCCTTCTTTTTGAAATTGCTTTTATATTTACCTTTCCCTTCTTTAATGTGCCATTAGGGAAGGCAAAACCCTCATCTAAAACTTGTTCGAAATTATTTTTCATGGAAATTCATTTAGGCAGCATGGAAGCACTTGCATTCAACTCAGCAATTGCGATTTCAATAAAAATGCGGTGCAAAGTGGGTGATCACTGTATATTTCCCTTCTCTCGGTGCTTTATATTTACCTTTCCCTTCTTTAATGTGCCATTAGGGAAGGGCAAAATCCTCATCTAAAACTTGTTCAAATTATTTTTTCATTAGAATTCATTGAGGCAGCGTAGGAAGCACTGCATTCAACTCTCAGCGAATTGCGATTTCCAATAAAAATGCGGTGGACAAAAGTGGGTGATCACTGTATATTTCCCTTCTCTCTGTGCTTTATATTTACCTTTCCTTCTTTAATGTGCCATTAGGAAAGGCAAAACCCTCATCTAAAACTTGTTCGAAATTATTTTTCATTAGAATTCATTGAGGCAGCGTAGGAAGCACTGCATTCAACTCAGCGAATTGCGATTTCCAATAAAAAATGCGGTGGACGCAAAGTGGGTGATCACTGTATATTTCCCTTCTCTCTGTGCTTTATATTTACCTTTCCTTCTTTGTGCCATTAGGGAAAGGCAAAACCCTCATCTAAAACTTGTTCGAAATTATTTTTTCATTAGAATTCATTGAGGCAGCGTAAGGAAGCACTGCATTCAACTCAGCAATTGCGATTTCAAATAAAAATGCGGTGGACGCAAAGTGGGTGATCACTGTATATTTCCCTTCTCTCTGTGCTTTATATTTACCTTTCCCTTCTTTAATGTGCCATTAGGGAAAGGCAAAACCCTCATCTAAAATTTGTTCGAAATTATTTTTCATTAGAATTCATTGAGGCAGAGAAAGGAAGCACTGCATTCAACTCAGCGAATTGCGATTTCAAATAAAAATGCGGTGGACGCAAAGTGGGTGATCACTGTATATTTCCCTTCTCTCTGTGCTTTATATTTACCTTTCCCTTCTTTAATGTGCCATTAGGGAAAGGCAAAACCCTCATCTAAAACTTGTTCGAAATTATTTTTCATTAGAATTCATTGAGGCAGCGTGGAAGCACTGCATTCAACTCAGCAATTGCGATTTCCAATAAAAATGCGGTGGACGCAAAGTGGGTGATCACTGTATATTTCCCTTCTCTCTGTGCTTTATATTTACCTTTTCCTTCTTTAATGTGCCATTAGGGAAAGGCAAAACCCTCATCTAAAACTTGTTCGAAATTATTTTTCATTAGAATTCATTGAGGCAGCGTAGGAAGCACTGCATTCAACTCAGCGAATTGCGATTTCCAATAAAAATGCGGTGGACGCAAAGTGGGTGATCACTGTATATTTCCCTTCTCTCTGTGCTTTATATTTACCTTTCCCTTCTTTAATGTGCCATTAGGGAAAGGCAAAACCCTCATCTAAAACTTGTTCGAAATTATTTTTCATTAGAATTCATTGAGGCAGCGTAGGAAGCACTGCATTCAACTCAGCAATTGCGATTTCCAATAAAAATGCGGTGGACGCAAAGTGGGTGATCACTGTATATTTCCCTTCTCTCTGTGCTTTATATTTTTTCCCTTCTTTAATGTGCCATTAGGGAAAGGCAAAACCCTCATCTAAAACTTGTTCGAAATTATTTTTCATTAGAATTCATTGAGGCAGCGTAGGAAGCACTGCATTCAACTCAGCGAATTGCGTTTTCAAATAAAAATGCGGTGGACGCAAAGTGGGTGATCACTGTATATTTCCCTTCTCTCTGTGCTTTATATTTACCTTTCCCTTCTTTAATGTGCCATTAGGGAAAGGCAAAACCCTCATCTAAAACTTGTTCGAAATTATTTTTCATTAGAATTCATTGAGGCAGCGTAGGAAGCACTGCATTCAACTCAGCGAATTGCGATTTCAATAAAAATGCGGTGGACGCAAAGTGGGTGATCACTGTATATTTCCCTTCTCTCTGTGCTTTATATTTACCTTTCCCTTCTTTAATGTGCCATTAGGGAAAGGCAAAACCCTCATCTAAAACTTGTTCGAAATTATTTTTTTCATTAGAATTCATTGAGGCAGCGTAGGAAGCACTGCATTCAACTCAGCGAATTGCGATTTCCAATAAAAATGCGGTGGACGCAAAGTGGGTGATCACTGTATATTTCCCTTCTCTCTGTGCTTTATATTTACCTTTTCCTTCTTTAATGTGCCATTAGGGAAGGCAAAACCCTCATCTAAAACTTGTTCGAAATTATTTTTTCATTAGAATTCATTGAGGCAGCGTAGGAAGCACTGCATTCAACTCAGCAATTGCGATTTCCAATAAAAATGCGGTGGACGCAAAGTGGGTGATCACTGTATATTTCCCTTCTCTCTGTGCTTTTATTTACCTTTCCCTTCTTTAATGTGCCATTAGGAAAGGCAAAACCCTCATCTAAAACTTGTTCGAAATTATTTTTCATTAGAATTCATTGAGGCAGCGTAGGAAGCACTGCATTCAACTCAGCAATTGCGATTTCCAATAAAAATGCGGTGGACGCAAAGTGGGTGATCACTGTATATTTCCCTTCTCTCTGTGCTTTATATTTACCTTTCCCTTCTTTAATGTGCCATTAGGGAAAGGCAAAACCCTCATCTAAAACTTGTTCGAAATTATTTTTCATTAGAATTCATTGAGGCAGCGTAGGAAGCACTGCATTCAACTCAGCGAATTGCGATTTCCAATAAAAATGCGGTGGACGCAAAGTGGGTGATCACTGTATATTTCCCTTCTCTCTGTGCTTTATATTTACCTTTCCCTTCTTTAATGTGGCAATAGGAAAGGCAAAACCCTCATCTAAAACTTGTTCGAAATTATTTTTCATTAGAATTCATTGAGGCAGCGTAGGAAGCACTGCATTCAACTCAGCGAATTGCGATTTCCAATAAAAATGCGGTGGACGCAAAGTGGGTGATCACTGTATATTTCCCTTCTCTCTGTGCTTTATATTTACCTTTTCCTTCTTTAATGTGCCATTGGGAAAAGGCAAACCCTCATCTAAAACTTGTTCGAAATTATTTTTCATTAGAATTCATTGGCAGCGTAGGGCACTGCATTCAACTCAGCGAATTGCGATTTCCAATAAAAATGCGGTGGACGCAAAGTGGGTGATCACTGTATATTTCCCTTCTCTCTGTGCTTTATATTTACCTTTCCCTTCTTTAATGTGCCATTAGGAAAGGCAAAACCCTCATCTAAAACTTGTTCGAAATTATTTTTCATTAGAATTCATTGAGGCAGCGTAGGAAGCACTGCATTCAACTCAGCAATTGCGATTTCAAATAAAAATGCGGTGGACGCAAAGTGGGTGATCACTGTATATTTCCCTTCTCTCTGTGCTTTATATTTACCTTTCCCTTCTTTAATGTGCCATTAGGGAAAGGCAAAACCCTCATCTAAAACTTGTTCGAAATTATTTTTCATTAGAATTCATTGAGGCAGCGTAGGAAGCACTGCATTCAACTCAGCGAATTGCGATTTCCAATAAAAATGCGGTGGACGCAAAGTGGGTGATCACTGTATATTTCCCTTCTCTCTGTGCTTTATATTTACCTTTCCCTTCTTTAACGTGCCATTAGGGAAAAGCAAAACCCTCATCTAAAACTTGTTCGAAATTATTTTTCATTAGAATTCATTGAGGCAGCGTAGGAAGCACTGCATTCAACTCAGCGAATTGCGATTTCCAATAAAAATGCGGTGGACGCAAAGTGGGTGATCACTGTATATTTCCCTTCTCTCTGTGCTTTATATTTACCTTTCCCTTCTTTAATGTGCCATTAGGGAAAGGCAAAACCCTCATCTAAAACTTGTTCGAAATTATTTTTCATTAGAATTCATTGAGGCAGCGTAAGGCACTGCACTGCATTCAACTCAGCGAATTGCGATTTCCAATAAAAATGCGGTGGACGCAAAGTGGGTGATCACTGTATATTTCCCTTCTCTCTGTGCTTTATATTTACCTTTCCCTTCTTTAATGTGCCATTAGGGAAAGGCAAAACCCTCATCTAAAACTTGTTCGAAATTATTTTTCATTAGAATTCATTGAGGCAGCGTAGGAAGCACTGCATTCAACTCAGCAATTGCGATTTTCAATAAAAATGCGGTGGACGCAAAGTGGGTGATCACTGTATATTTCCCTTCTCTCTGTGCTTTATATTTACCTTTCCCTTCTTTAATGTGCCATTAGGGAAAGGCAAAACCCTCATCTAAAACTTGTTCGAAATTATTTTAATTAGAATTCATTGAGGCAGCGTAGGAAGCACTGCATTCAACTCAGCGAATTGTGATTTCCAATAAAAATGCGGTGGACGCAAAGTGGGTGATCACTGTATATTTCCCTTCTCTGTGCTTTATATTTACCTTTCCCTTCTTTAATGTGCCATTAGGGAAAGGCAAAACCCTCATCTAAAACTTGTTCGAAATTATTTTTCATTAGAATTCATTGAGGCAGCGTAGGAAGCACTGCATTCAACTCAGCGAATTGCGATTTCCAATAAAAATGCGGTGGACGCAAAGTGGGTGATCACTGTATATTTCCCTTCTCTCTGTGCTTTATATTTACCTTTCCCTTCTTTAATGTGCCATTAGGGAAGGCAAAACCCTCATCTAAAACTTGTTCGAAATTATTTTTCATTAGAATTCATTGAGGCAGCGTAGGAAGCACTGCATTCAACTCAGCAATTGCGATTTCAATAAAAAATGCGGTGGACGCAAAGTGGGTGATCACTGTATATTCCCTTTCTCTCTGTGCTTTATATTTACCTTTCCCTTCTTTAATGTGCCATTAGGGAAAGGCAAAACCCTCATCTAAAACTTGTTCGAAATTATTTTTCATTAGAATTCATTGAGGCAGCGTAGGAAGCACTGCATTCAACTCAGCAATTGCGATTTCCAATAAAAATGCGGTGGACGCAAAGTGGGTGATCACTGTATATTTCCCTTCTCTCTGTGCTTTTATATTTACCTTTCCCTTCTTTAATGTGCCATTAGGGAAAGGCAAAACCCTCATCTAAATCTTGTTCGAAATTATTTTTCATTAGAATTCATTGAGGCAGCGTAGGAAGCACTGCATTCAACTCAGCGAATTGCGAATTCCAATAAGTGGGTGATCACTGTATATTTCCCTTCTCTGTGCTTTATATTTACCTTTCCCTTCTTTAATGTGCCATTAGGGAAAGGCAAAACCCTCATCTAAAACTTGTTCGAAATTATTTTTCATTAGAATTCATTGAGGCAGCGTAGGGCACTGCATTCAACTCAGCGAATTGCGATTTCCAATAAAAATGCGGTGGACGCAAAGTGGGTGATCACTGTATATTTCCCTTCTCTCTGTGCTTTATATTTACCTTTCCCTTCTTTAATGTGCCATTAGGAAAGGCAAAACCCTCATCTAAAACTTGTTCGAAATTATTTTTCATTAGAATTCATTGAGGCAGCGTAGGAAGCACTGCATTCAACTCAGCGAATTGCGATTTCCAATAAAAATGCGGTGGACGCAAAGTGGGTGATCACTGTATTTCCCTTCTCTCGGTGCTTTATATTTACCTTTCCCTTCTTTAATGTGCCATTAGGGAATGGCAAAACCCTCATCTAAAACTTGTTCGAAATTATTTTTTCATTAGAATTCATTGAGGCAGCGTAGGAGGCACTGAATTCAACTCAGCGAATTGCGATTTCCAATAAAAATGCGGTGGACGCAAAGTGGGTGATCACTGTATATTTCCCTTCTCTCTGTGCTTTATATTTACCTTTCTCTTCTTTAATGTGCCATTAGGAAAGGCAAAACCCTCATCTAAAACTTGTTCGAAATTATTTTTCATTTAAATTCATTGAGGCAGCGTAGGAAGCACTGCATTCAACTCAGCAATTGCGATTTCCAATAAAAAATGCGGTGGACGCAAAGTGGGTGATCACTGTATATTTCCCTTCTCTCTGTGCTTTATATTTACCTTTCCCTTCTTTAATGTGCCATTAGGGAAAGGCAAAACCCTCATCTAAAACTTGTTCGAAATTATTTTTCATTAGAATTCATTTAGGCAGCGTAGGAAGCACTGCATTCAACTCAGCAATTGCGATTTCCAATAAAAATGCGGTGGACAAAGTGGGTGATCACTGTATTTCCCTTCTCTCTCTGTGCTTTATATTTACCTTTCCCTTCTTTAATGTGCCATTAGGGAAAGGCAAAACCCTCATCTAAAACTTGTTCGAATTATTTTTCATTAGAATTCATTGAGGCAGCGTAGGAAGCACTGCATTCAACTCAGCAATTGCGATTTCCAATAAAAATGCGGTGGACGCAAAGTGGGTGATCACTGTATATTTCCCTTCTCTCTGTGCTTTATATTTACCTTTTCCCTTCTTTAATGTGCCATTAGGGAAAGGCAAAACCCTCATCTAAAACTTGTTTCGAAATTATTTTTCATTAGAATTCATTGAGGCAGCGTAGGAAGCACTGCATTCAACTCAGCGAATTGCGATTTCCAAATAAAAATGCGGTGGACGCAAAGTGGGTGATCACTGTATATTCCCTTCTCTCTGTGCTTTATATTTACCTTTCCCTTCTTTAATGTGCCATTAGGGAAAGGCAAAACCCTCATCTAAAACTTGTTCGAAATTATTTTTCATTAAATTCATTGAGGCAGCGTAGGAAGCACTGCATTCAACTCAGCGAATTGCGATTTCCAATAAAAATGCGGT
This sequence comes from Acanthosepion pharaonis, assembly GCA_903632075.3. NCBI lineage: Eukaryota > Metazoa > Mollusca > Cephalopoda > Sepiida > Sepiidae > Acanthosepion > Acanthosepion pharaonis. The sequence goes on from CAHIKZ030004231.1 coordinate 22,575, forward strand.
GGACGCAAAGTGGGTGATCACTGTATATTTCCCTTCTCTCTGTGCTTTATATTTACCTTTCCCTTCTTTAATGTGCCATTAGGGAAAGGCAAAACCCTCATCTAAAACTTGTTCGAAATTATTTTTCATTAGAATTCATTGAGGCAGCGTAGGAAGCACTGCATTCAACTCAGCGAATTGCGATTTCCAATAAAAATGCGGTGGACGCAAAGTGGGTGATCACTGTATATTTCCCTTCTCTCTGTGCTTTATATTTACCTTTCCCTTCTTTAATGTGCCATTAGGGAAAGGCAAAACCCTCATCTAAAACTTGTTCGAAATTATTTTTCATTAGAATTCATTGAGGCAGCGTAGGAAGCACTGCATTCAACTCAGCAATTGCGATTTCCAATAAAAATGCGGTGGACGCAAAGTGGGTGATCACTGTATATTTCCCTTCTCTCTGTGCTTTATATTTACCTTTCCTTCTTTAATGTGCCATTAGGAAAGGCAAAACCCTCATCTAAAACTTGTTCGAAATTATTTTTCATTAGAATTCATTGAGGCAGCGTAGGAAGCACTGCATTCAACTCAGCGAATTGCGATTTCCAATAAAAATGCGGTGGACGCAAAGTGGGTGATCACTGTATATTTCCCTTCTCTCTGTGCTTTATATTTACCTTTCCCTTCTTTAATGTGCCATTAGGGAAGGCAAAACCCTCATCTAAAACTTGTTCGAAATTATTTTTCATTAGAATTCATTGAGGCAGCGTAGGAAGCACTGCATTCAACTCAGCAATTGCGATTTCCAATAAAAATGCGGTGGACGCAAAGTGGGTGATCACTGTATATTTCCCTTCTCTCTGTGCTTTATATTTTACCTTTCCTTCTTTAATGTGCCATTAGGGAAAGGCAAAACCCTCATCTAAAACTTGTTCGAAATTATTTTTTCATTAGAATTCATTGAGGCAGCGTAGGAGGCTTTTCATTCAACTCAGCAATTGCGATTTCCAATAAAAATGCGGTGGACGCAAAGTGGGTGATCACTGTATATTTCCCTTCTCTCTGTGCTTTATATTTACCTTTCCCTTCTTTAATGTGCCATTAGGGAAAGGCAAAACCCTCATCTAAAACTTGTTCGAAATTATTTTTCATTAGAATTCATTGAGGCAGCGTAGGAAGCACTGCATTCAACTCAGCAATTGCGATTTCCAATAAAAATGCGGTGGACGCAAAGTGGGTGATCTGTATATTTCCCTTCTCTCTGTGCTTTATATTTACCTTTCCTTCTTTAATGCCATTAGGGAAAGGCAAAACCCTCATCTAAAACTTGTTCGAAATTATTTTTCATTAGAATTCATTGAGGCAGCGTAAGGAAGCACTGCATTCAACTCAGCAATTGCGATTTCCAATAAAAATGCGGTGGACGCAAAGTGGGTGATCACTGTATTTCCCTTCTCTCTGTGCTTTATATTTACCTTTCCCTTCTTTAATGTGCCATTAGGGAAGGCAAAACCCTCATCTAAAACTTGTTCGAAATTATTTTTCATTAAATTCATTGAGGCAGCGTAGGAAGCACTGCATTCAACTCAGCAATTGCGATTTCCAATAAAAATGCGGTGGACGCAAAGTGGGTGATCACTGTATATTTCCCTTCTCTCTGTGCTTTATATTTACCTTTCCCTTCTTTAATGTGCCATTAGGGAAGGCAAAACCCTCATCTAAAACTTGTTCGAAATTATTTTCATTAGAATTCATTGAGGCAGCGTAGGAAGCACTGCATTCAACTCAGCGAATTGCGATTTCCAATAAAAATGCGGTGGACGCAAAGTGGGTGATCACTGTATATTTCCCTTCTCTCTGTGCTTTATATTTACCTTTCCCTTCTTTAATGTGCCATTAGGGAAAGGCAAAACCCTCATCTAAAACTTGTTCGAAATTATTTTTCATTAGAATTCATTGAGGCAGCGTAGGAAGCACTGCATTCAACTCAGTGAATTGCGATTTCCAATAAAATGCGGTGGACGCAAAGTGGGTGATCACTGTATATTTCCCTTCTCTCTGTGCTTTATATTTACCTTTCCCTTCTTTAATGTGCCATTAGGGAAAACGCAAAACCCTCATCTAAAACTTGTTCGAAATTATTTTTCATTAGAATTCATTGAGGCAGCGTAGGAAGCACTGCATTCAACTCAGCAATTGCGATTTCCAATAAAAATGCGGTGGACGCAAAGTGGGTGATCACTGTATATTTCCCTTCTCTCTGTGCTTTATATTTACCTTTCCCTTCTTTAATGTGCCATTAGGGAAAGGCAAAACCCTCATCTAAAACTTGTTCGAAATTATTTTTCATTAGAATTCATTGAGGCAGCGTAGGAAGCACTGCATTCAACTCAGCAATTGCGATTTCCAATAAAAATGCGGTGGACGCAAAGTGGGTGATCACTGTATATTTCCCTTCTCTCTGTGCTTTATATTTACCTTTCCCTTCTTTAAATTTGCCATTAGGGAAAGGCAAAACCCTCATCTAAAACTTGTTCGAAATTATTTTTCATTAGAATTCATTGAGGCAGCGTAGGAAGCACTGCATTCAACTCAGCGAATTGCGATTTCCAATAAAAATGCGGTGGACGCAAAGTGGGTGATCACTGTATATTTCCCTTCTCTCTGTGCTTTATATTTACCTTTCCCTTCTTTAATGTGCCATTAGGGAAAGGCAAAACCCTCATCTAAAACTTGTTCGAAATTATTTTTCATTAGAATTCATTGAGGCAGCGTAGGAAGCACTGCATTCAACTCAGCAATTGCGATTTTCAATAAAAATGCGGTGGACGCAAAGTGGGTGATCACTGTATATTTCCCTTCTCTCTGTGCTTTATATTTACCTTTCCCTTCTTTAATGTGCCATTAGGGAAAGGCAAAACCCTCATCTAAAACTTGTTCGAAATTATTTTTCATTAGAATTCATTGAGGCAGCGTAGGAAGCACTGCATTCAACTCAGCGAATTGCGATTTCAATAAAAATGCGGTGGACGCAAAGTGGGTGATCACTGTATATTTCCCTTCTCTCTGTGCTTTATATTTACCTTTCCCTTCTTTAATGTGCCATTAGGGAAAGGCAAAACCCTCATCTAAAACTTGTTCGAAATTATTTTTCATTAGAATTCATTGAGGCAGCGTAGGAAGCACTGCATTCAACTCAGCGAATTGCGATTTCCAATAAAAATGCGGTGGACGCAAAGTGGGTGATCACTGTATATTTCCCTTCTCTCTGTGCTTTATATTTACCTTTCCCTTCTTTAATATGCCATTAGGGAAAGGCAAAAACCCTCATCTAAAACTTGTTCGAAATTATTTTTCATTAGAATTCATTGAGGCAGCGTAGGAAGCACTGCATTCAACTCAGCAATTGCGATTTCCAATAAAAATGCGGTGGACGCAAAGTGGGTGATCACTGTATATTTCCCTTCTCTCTGTGCTTTATATTTACCTTTCCCTTCTTTAATGTGCCATTAGGGAAAGGCAAAACCCTCATCTAAAACTTGTTCGAAATTATTTTTCATTAGAATTCATTGAGGCAGCGTAGGAAGCACTGCATTCAACTCAGCGAATTGCGATTTCCAATAAAAATGCGGTGGACGCAAAGTGGGTGATCACTGTATATTTCCCTTCTCTCTGTGCTTTATATTTTTCTTTCCCTTCTTTAATGTGCCATTAGGGAAAGGCAAAACCCTCATCTAAAACTTGTTCGAAATTATTTTTCATTAGAATTCATTGAGGCAGCGTAGGAAGCACTGCATTCAACTCAGCGAATTGCGATTTTCAATAAAAATGCGGTGGACGCAAAGTGGGTGATCACTGTATATTTCCCTTCTCTCTGTGCTTTATATTTACCTTTCCCTTCTTTAATGTGCCATTAGGGAAAGGCAAAACCCTCATCTAAAACTTGTTCGAAATTATTTTTCATTAGAATTCATTGAGGCAGCGTAGGAAGCACTGCATTCAACTCAGCGAATTGCGATTTCCAATAAAAATGCGGTGGACGCAAAGTGGGTGATCACTGTATATTTCCCTTCTCTCTGTGCTTTATATTTACCTTTCCCTTCTTTAATGTGCCATTAGGGAAGGCAAAACCCTCATCTAAAACTTGTTCGAAATTATTTTTCATTAGAATTCATTGAGGCAGCGTAGGAAGCACTGCATTCAACTCAGCGAATTGCGATTTCCAAAAAAAATGCGGTGGACGCAAAGTGGGTGATCACTGTATATTTCCCTTCTCTCTGTGCTTTATATTTACCTTTCCCTTCTTTAATGTGCCATTAGGGAAGGCAAAACCCTCATCTAAAACTTGTTCGAAATTATTTTTCATTAGAATTCATTGAGGCAGCGTAGGAAGCACTGCATTCAACTCAGCAATTGCGATTTCCAATAAAAATGCGGTGGACGCAAAGTGGGTGATCACTGTATATTTCCCTTCTCTCTGTGCTTTATATTTACCTTTCCCTTCTTTAATGTGCCATTAGGGAAAGGCAAAACCCTCATCTAAAACTTGTTCGAAATTATTTTTCATTAGAATTCATTGAGGCAGCGTAGGAAGCACTGCATTCAACTCAGCGAATTGCGATTTCCAATAAAAATGCGGTGGACGCAAAGTGGGTGATCACTGTATATTTCCCTTCTCTCTGTGCTTTATATTTACCTTTCCCTTCTTTAATGTGCCATTAGGGAAAGGCAAAACCCTCATCTAAACTTGTTCGAAATTATTTTTCATTAGAATTCATTGAGGCAGCGTAGGAAGCACTGCATTCAACTCAGCGAATTGCGATTTCCAATAAAAATGCGGTGGACGCAAAGTGGGTGATCACTGTATATTTCCCTTCTCTCTGTGCTTTATATTTACCTTTCCTTCTTTAATGTGCCATTAGGGAAGGCAAAACCCTCATCTAAAACTTGTTCGAAATTATTTTTCATTAGAATTCATTGAGGCAGCGTAGGAAGCACTGCATTCAACTCAGCGAATTTCGATTTCCAATAAAAATGCGGTGGACGCAAAGTGGGTGATCACTGTATATTTCCCTTCTCTCTGTGCTTTATATTTACCTTTCCCTTCTTTAATTGGCCATTAGGGAAAGGCAAAACCCTCATCTAAATCTTATTCGAAATTATTTTTCATTAGAATTCATTGAGGCAGCGTAGGAAGCACTGCATTCAACTCAGCGAATTTCGATTTCCAATAAAAATGCGGTGGACGCAAAGTGGGTGATCACTGTATATTTCCCTTCTCTCTGTGCTTTATATTTACCTTTCCCTTCTTTAATGTGCCATTAGGGAAAGGCAAAACCCTCATCTAAAACTTGTTCGAAATTATTTTTCATTAGAATTCATTGAGGCAGCGTAGGAAGCACTGCATTCAACTCAGCGAATTGCGATTTCCAATAAAAATGCGGTGGACGCAAAGTGGGTGATCACTGTATATTTCCCTTCTCTCTGTGCTTTATATTTACCTTTCCCTTCTTTAATGTGCCATTAGGGAAAGGCAAAACCCTCATCTAAAACTTGTTCGAAATTATTTTTCATTAGAATTCATTGAGGCAGCGTAGGAAGCACTGCATTCAACTCAGCAATTGCGATTTCCAATAAAAATGCGGTGGACGCAAAGTGGGTGATCACTGTATATTTCCCTTCTCTCTGTGCTTTATATTTACCTTTCCCTTCTTTAATGTGCCATTAGGGAAGGCAAAACCCTCATCTAAACTTTGTTCGAAATTATTTTTCATTAGAATTCATTGAGGCAGCGTAGGAAGCACTGCATTCAACTCAGCAATTGCGATTTTCAATAAAAAATGCGGTGGACGCAAAGTGGGTGATCACTGTATATTTCCCTTCTCTCTGTGCTTTATATTTACCTTTCCCTTCTTTAATGTGCCATTAGGGAAAAGGCAAAACCCTCATCTAAAACTTGTTCGAAATTATTTTTCATTAGAATTCATTGAGGCAGCGTAGGAAGCACTGCATTCAACTCAGCGAATTGCGATTTCCAATAAAAATGCGGTGGACGCAAAGTGGGTGATCACTGTATATTTCCCTTCTCTCTGTGCTTTATATTTACCTTTCCCTTCTTTAATGTGCCATTAGGGAAAGGCAAAACCCTCATCTAAAACTTGTTCGAAATTATTTTTCATTAGAATTCATTGAGGCAGCGTAGGAAGCACTGCATTCAACTCAGCGAATTGCGATTTCCAATAAAAATGCGGTGGACAAAGTGGGTGATCACTGTATATTTCCCTTCTCTCTGTGCTTTATATTTACCTTTCCCTTCTTTAATGTGCCATTAGGGAAAGGCAAAACCCTCATCTAAAACTTGTTCGAAATTATTTTTCATTAGAATTCATTGAGGCAGCGTAGGAAGCACTGCATTCAACTCAGCAATTGCGATTTCCAATAAAAATGCGGTGGACGCAAAGTGGGTGATCACTGTATATTTCCCTTCTCTCTGTGCTTTATATTTACCTTTCCCCTTCTTTAATGTGCCATTAGGGAAAAGGCAAAACCCTCATCTAAAACTTGTTCGAAATTATTTTTCATTAGAATTCATTGAGGCAGCGTAGGAAGCACTGCATTCAACTCAGCGAATTGCGATTTCCAATAAAAATGCGGTGGACGCAAAGTGGGTGATCACTGTATATTTCCCTTCTCTCTGTGCTTTATATTTACCTTTCCCTTCTTTAATGTGCCATTAGGGAAAGGCAAAACCCTCATCTAAAACTTGTTCGAAATTATTTTTCATTAGAATTCATTGAGGCAGCGTAGGAAGCACTGCATTCAACTCAGCGAATTGCGATTTCCAATAAAAATGCGGTGGACGCAAAGTGGGTGATCACTGTATATTCCCTTCTCTCTGTGCTTTATATTTACCTTTCCCTTCTTTAATGTGCCATTAGGGAAAGGCAAAACCCTCATCTAAAACTTGTTCGAAATTATTTTTCATTAGAATTCATTGAGGCAGCGTAGGAAGCACTGCATTCAACTCAGCAATTGCGATTTCCAATAAAAATGCGGTGGACGCAAAGTGGGTGATCACTGTATATTTCCCTTCTCTCTGTGCTTTATATTTACCTTTCCCTTCTTTAATGTGCCATTAGGAAAAGGCAAAACCCTCATCTAAAACTTGTTCGAAATTATTTTTCATTAGAATTCATTGAGGCAGCGTAGGAAGCACTGCATTCAACTCAGCAATTGCGATTTCCAATAAAAAATGCGGTGGACGCAAAGTGGGTGATCACTGTATATTTCCCTTCTCTCTGTGCTTTATATTTACCTTTCCCTTCTTTAATGTGCCATTAGGGAAAGGCAAAACCCTCATCTAAAACTTGTTCGAAATTATTTTTCATTAGAATTCATTGAGGCAGCGTAGGAAGCACTGCATTCAACTCAGCGAATTGCGATTTCCAATAAAAATGCGGTGGACGACAAAGTGGGTGATCACTGTATATTTCCCTTCTCTCTCTGTGCTTTATATTTACCTTTCCCTTCTTTAATGTGCCATTAGGGAAAGGCAAAACCCTCATCTAAAACTTGTTCGAAATTATTTTTCATTAGAATTCATTGAGGCAGCGTGGAAGCACTGCATTCAACTCAGCAATTGCGATTTCCAATAAAAATGCGGTGGACGCAAAGTGGGTGATCACTGTATATTTCCCTTCTCTCTGTGCTTTATATTTACCTTTCCCTTCTTTAATGTGCCATTAGGGAAAGGCAAAACCCTCATCTAAAACTTGTTCGAAATTATTTTTTCATTAGAATTCATTGAGGCAGCGTAGGAAGCACTGCATTCAACTCAGCGAATTGCGATTTCCAAATAAAAATGCGGTGGACGCAAAGTGGGTGATCACTGTATATTTCCCTTCTCTCTGTGCTTTATATTTACCTTTCCCTTCTTTAATGTGCCATTAGGGAAAGGCAAAACCCTCATCTAAAACTTGTTCGAAATTATTTTTCATTAGAATTCATTGAGGCAGCGTAGGAAGCACTGCATTCAACTCAGCGAATTGCGATTTCCAATAAAAATGCGGTGGACGCAAAGTGGGTGATCACTGTATATTTCCCTTCTCTCTGTGCTTTATATTTACCTTTCCCTTCTTTAATGTGCCATTAGGGAAAGGCAAAACCCTCATCTAAAACTTGTTCGAAATTATTTTTCATTAGAATTCATTGAGGCAGCGTAGGAAGCACTGCATTCAACTCAGCGAATTGCGATTTCCAATAAAAATGCGGTGGACGCAAAGTGGGTGATCACTGTATATTTCCCTTCTCTCTGTGCTTTATATTTACCTTTCCCTTCTTTAATGTGCCATTAGGGAAAGGCAAAACCCTCATCTAAATCTTGTTCGAAAATATTTTTCATTAGAATTCAATGAGGCAGCGTAGGAAGCACTGCATTCAACTCAGCGAATTGCGATTTTCACTAAAAATGCGGTGGACGCAAAGTGGGTGATCACTGTATATTTCACTTCTCTCTGTGCTTTATATTTACCTTTCCGTTCTTTAATGTGCCATTAGGGAAAGGCAAAACGCTCATCTAAAACTTGTTCGAGAATATTTTTTCATTAGAATTCATTGAGGCAGCGTAGGAAGCAGGCATTCAACTCAGCGAATTGCGATTTCCAATAAAAATGCGGTGGACGCAAAGTGGGTGATCACTGTATATTTCCCTTCTCTCTGTGCTTTATATTTACCTTTCCCTTCTTTAATGTGCCATTAGGGAAAGGCAAAACCCTCATCTAAAACTTGTTCGAAAATATTTTTCATTAGAATTCATTGAGGCAGCGTAGGAAGCACTGCATTCAACTCAGCAATTGCGATTTCCAATAAAAATGCGGTGGACGCAAAGTGGGTGATCACTGTATATTTCCCTTCTCTCTGTGCTTTATATTTACCTTTCCCTTCTTTAATGTGCCATTAGGAAAGGCAAAACCCTCATCTAAAACTTGTTCGAAATTATTTTTCATTAGAATTCATTGAGGCAGCGTAGGAAGCACTGCATTCAACTCAGCGAATTGCGATTTCCAATAAAAATGCGGTGGACGCAAAGTGGGTGATCACTGTATATTTCCCTTCTCTCTGTGCTTTATATTTACCTTTCCCTTCTTTAATGTGCCATTAGGGAAAGGCAAAACCCTCATCTAAAACTTGTTCGAAATTATTTTTCATTAGAATTCATTGAGGCAGCGTAGGAAGCACTGCATTCAACTCAGCCAATTGCGATTTCCAATAAAAATGCATGTAGACGCAAAGTGGGTGATCACTGTATATTTCCCTTCTCTCTGTGCTTTATATTTACCTTTCCCTTCTTTAATGTGCCATTAGGGAAAGGCAAAACCCTCATCTAAAACTTGTTCGAAATTATTTTTCATTAGAATTCATTGAGGCAGCGTAGGAAGCACTGCATTCAACTCAGCGAATTGCGATTTCCAATAAAAATGCGGTGGACGCAAAGTGGGTGATCACTGTATATTTCCCTTCTCTCTGTGCTTTATATTTACCTTTCCCTTCTTTAATGTGCCATTAGGGAAAGGCAAAACCCTCATCTAAAACTTGTTCGAAATTATTTTTTCATTAGAATTCATTGAGGCAGCGTAGGAAGCACTGCATTCAACTCAGCGAATTGCGATTTCCAATAAAAATGCGGTGGACGCAAAGTGGGTGATCACTGTATATTTCCCTTCTCTCTGTGCTTTATATTTACCTTTCCCTTCTTTAATGTGCCATTAGGGAAAGGCAAAACCCTCATCTAAAACTTTTTCGAAATTTTTCATTAGAATTCATTGAGGCAGCGTAGGAAGCACTGCATTCAACTCAGCGAATTGCGATTTCAATAAAAATGCGGTGGACGCAAAGTGGGTGATCACTGTATATTTCCCTTCTCTCTGTGCTTTATATTTACCTTTCCCTTCTTTAATGTGCCATTAGGGAAGGCAAAACCCTCATCTAAAACTTGTTCGAAATTATTTTTCATTAGAATTCATTGAGAGGCGTAGGAAGCACTGCATTCAACTCAGCAATTGCGATTTCCAATAAAAAATGCGGTGGACGCAAAGTGGGTGATCACTGTATTTCCCTTCTCTCTGTGCTTTATATTTACCTTTCCCTTCTTTAATGTGCCATTAGGGAAAGGCAAAACCCTCATCTAAAACTTGTTCGAAATTATTTTTCATTAGAATTCATTGAGGCAGCGTAGGAAGCACTGCATTCAACTCAGCAATTGCGATTTCCAATAAAAATGCGGTGGACGCAAAGTGGGTGATCACTGTATATTTCCCTTCTCTCTGTGCTTTATATTTACCTTTCCCTTCTTTAATGTGCCATTAGGAAAGGCAAAACCCTCATCTAAAACTTGTTCGAAATTATTTTTCATTAGAATTCATTGAGGCAGCGTAGGAAGCACTGCATTCAACTCAGCGAATTGCGATTTCCAATAAAAATGCGGTGGACGCAAAGTGGGTGATCACTGTATATTTCCCTTCTCTCTGTGCTTTTATTTACCTTTCCCTTCTTTAATGTGCCATTAGGGAAAGGCAAAACCCTCATCTAAAACTTGTTCGAAATTATTTTTCATTAGAATTCATTGAGGAGGCGTAGGAAGCACTGCATTCAACTCAGCAATTGCGATTTCCAATAAAAATGCGGTGGACGCAAAGTGGGTGATCACTGTATATTTCCCTTCTCTCTGTGCTTTATATTTACCTTTCCCTTCTTTAATGTGCCATTAGGGAAAGGCAAAACCCTCATCTAAAACTTGTTCGAAATTATTTTTCATTTAGAATTCATTGAGGCAGCGTAGGAAGCACTGCATTCAACTCAGCAATTGCGATTTCAATAAAAATGCGGTGGACGCAAAGTGGGTGATCACTGTATATTTCCCTTCTCTCTGTGCTTTATATTTACCTTTCCCTTCTTTAATGTGCCATTAGGGAAAGGCAAAACCCTCATCTAAAACTTGTTCGAAATTATTTTTCATTAGAATTCATTGAGGCAGCGTAGGAAGCACTGCATTCAACTCAGCGAATTGCGATTTCCAATAAAAATGCGGTGGACGCAAAGTGGGTGATCACTGTATATTTCCCTTCTCTCTGTGCTTTATATTTACCTTTCCCTTCTTTAATGTGCCATTAGGGAAAAGGCAAAACCCTCATCTAAAACTTGTTCGAAATTATTTTTCATTAGAATTCATTGAGGCAGCGTAGGAAGCACTGCATTCAACTCAGCGAATTGCGATTTCAAATAAAAATGCGGTGGACGCAAAGTGGGTGATCACTGTATATTTCCCTTCTCTCTGTGCTTTATATTTACCTTTCCCTTCTTTAATGTGCCATTAGGGAAAGGCAAAACCCTCATCTAAAACTTGTTCGAAATTATTTTTCATTAGAATTCATTGAGGCAGCGTAGGAAGCACTGCATTCAACTCAGCTAATTGCGATTTCCAATAAAAATGCGGTGGACGCAAAGTGGGTGATCACTGTATATTTCCCTTCTCTCTGTGCTTTATATTTACCTTTCCCTTCTTTAATGTGCCATTAGGGAAAGGCAAAACCCTCATCTAAAACTTGTTCGAAATTATTTTTCATTAGAATTCATTGAGGCAGCGTAGGAAGCACTGCATTCAACTCAGCAATTGCGATTTTAAAAAATGCGGTGGACGCAAAGTGGGTGATCACTGTATATTTCCCTTCTCTCTGTGCTTTATATTTACCTTTCCCTTCTTTAATGTGCCATTAGGGAAGGCAAAACCCTCATCTAAAACTTGTTCGAAATTATTTTTCATTAAATTCATTGAGGCAGCGTAGGAAGCACTGCATTCAACTCAGCGAATTGCGATTTCCAATAAAAATGCGGTGGACGCAAAAGTGGGTGATCACTGTATATTTCCCTTCTCTCTGTGCTTTATATTTACCTTTCCCTTCTTTAATGTGCCATTAGGGAAAGGCAAAACCCTCATCTAAAACTTGTTCGAAATTATTTTTCATTAGAATTCATTGAGGCAGCGTAGGGGGCACACTGCATTCAACTCAGCGAATTGCGATTTCCAATAAAAATGCGGTGGACGCAAAGTGGGTGATCACTGTATATTTCCCTTCTCTCTGTGCTTTATATTTACCTTTCCCTTCTTTAATGTGCCATTAGGGAAAGGCAAAACCCTCATCTAAAACTTGTTCGAAATTATTTTTTTTTTAGAATTCATTGAGGCAGCGTAGGAAGCACTGCATTCAACTCAGCAATTGCGATTTCCAATAAAAATGCGGTGGACGCAAAGTGGGTGATCACTATATTTCCCTTCTCTCTGTGCTTTATATTTACCTTTCCCTTCTTTAATGTGCCATTAGGGAAGGCAAAACCCTCATCTAAAACTTGTTCGAAATTATTTTTCATTAGAATTCATTGAGGCAGCGTAGGAAGCACTGCATTCAACTCAGCAATTGCGATTTCAATAAAAATGCGGTGGACGCAAAGTGGGTGATCACTGTATATTTCCCTTCTCTCTGTGCTTTATATTTACCTTTCCCTTCTTTAATGTGCCATTAGGGAAAGGCAAAACCCTCATCTAAAACTTGTTCGAAATTATTTTTCATTAGAATTCATTGAGGCAGCGTAGGAAGCACTGCATTCAACTCAGCAATTGCGATTTCCAATAAAAATGCGGTGGACGCAAAGTGGGTGATCACTGTATATTTCCCTTCTCTCTGTGCTTTATATTTACCTTTCCTTCTTTAATGTGCCATTAGGGAAAGGCAAAACCCTCATCTAAAACTTGTTCGAAATTATTTTTCATTAGAATTCATTGAGGCAGCGTAGGAAGCACTGCATTCAACTCAGCGAATTGCGATTTCCAATAAAAATGCGGTGGACGCAAAGTGGGTGATCACTGTATATTTCCCATCTCTGTGCTTTATATTTACCTTTCCCTTCTTTAATGTGCCATTAGGGAAAGGCAAAACCCTCATCTAAACTTGTTCGAAATTATTTTTCATTAGAATTCATTGAGGCAGCGTAGGAAGCACTGCATTCAACTCAGCGAATTGCGATTTCCAATAAAAATGCGGTGGACGCAAAGTGGGTGATCACTGTATATTTCCCTTCTCTCTGTGCTTTATATTTACCTTTTCCTTCTTTAATGTGCCATTAGGGAAAGGCAAAACCCTCATCTAAAACTTGTTCGAAATTATTTTTCATTAGAATTCATTGAGGCAGCGTAGGAAGCACTGCATTCAACTCAGCGAATTGCGATTTCCAATAAAAATGCGGTGGACGCAAAGTGGGTGATCACTGTATATTTCCCTTCTCTCTGTGCTTTATATTTACCTTTCCCTTCTTTAATGTGCCATTAGGGAAAGGCAAAACCCTCATCTAAAACTTGTTCGAAATTATTTTTCATTAGAATTCATTGAGGCAGCGTAGGAAGCACTGCATTCAACTCAGCGAATTGCGATTTCCAATAAAAATGCGGTGGACGCAAAGTGGGTGATCACTGTATATTTCCCTTCTCTCTGTGCTTTATATTTACCTTTCCCTTCTTTAATGTGCCATTAGGGGAAAGGCAAAACCCTCATCTAAAACTTGTTCGAAATTATTTTCATTAGAATTCATTGAGGCAGCGTAGGAAGCACTGCATTCAACTCAGCAATTGCGATTTCCAATAAAAATGCAGTGGACGCAAAGTGGGTGATCACTGTATATTTCCCTTCTCTCTGTGCTTTATATTTACCTTTCCCTTCTTTAATGTGCCATTAGGGAAAGGCAAAACCCTCATCTAAAACTTGTTCGAAATTATTTTTCATTAGAATTCATTGAGGCGCGTAGGAAGCACTGCATTCAACTCAGCAATTGCGATTTCCAATAAAATGCGGTGGACGCAAAGTGGGTGATCACTGTATATTTCCCTTCTCTCTGTGCTTTATATTTACCTTTCCCTTCTTTAATGTGCCATTAGGGAAAGGCAAAACCCTCATCTAAAACTTGTTCGAAATTATTTTTCATTAGAATTCATTGAGGCAGCGTAGGAAGCACTGCATTCAACTCAGCGAATTGCGATTTCCAATAAAAATGCGGTGGACGCAAAGTGGGTGATCACTGTATATTTCCCTTCTCTCTGTGCTTTATATTTACCTTTCCCTTCTTTAATGTGCCATTAGGGAAAGGCAAAACCCTCATCTAAAACTTGTTCGAAATTATTTTTCATTAGAATTCATTGAGGCAGCGTAGGAAGCACTGCATTCAACTCAGCAATTGCGATTTCCAATAAAAATGCGGTGGACGCAAAGTGGGTGATCACTGTATATTTCCCTTCTCTCTGTGCTTTATATTTACCTTTCCCTTCTTTAATGTGCCATTAGGAAAGGCAAAACCCTCATCTAAAACTTGTTCGAAATTATTTTTCATTAGAATTCATTGAGGCAGCGTAGGAAGCACTGCATTCAACTCAGCAATTGCGATTTCCAATAAAAAATGCGGTGGACGCAAAGTGGGTGATCACTGTATATTTCCCTTCTCTCTGTGCTTTATATTTACCTTTCCCTTCTTTAATGTGCCATTAGGGAAAGGCAAAACCCTCATCTAAAACTTGTTCGAAATTATTTTTCATTAGAATTCATTGAGGCAGCGTAGGAAGCACTGCATTCAACTCAGCGAATTGCGATTTCCAATAAAAATGCGGTGGACGCAAAGTGGGTGATCACTGTATATTTCCCTTCTCTCTGTGCTTTATATTTACCTTTCCCTTCTTTAATGTGCCATTAGGAAAGGCAAAACCCTCATCTAAAACTTGTTCGAAATTATTTTTCATTAGAATTCATTGAGGCAGCGTAGGAAGCACTGCATTCAACTCAGCGAATTGCGATTTCCAATAAAAATGCGGTGGACGCAAAGTGGGTGATCACTGTATATTTCCCTTCTCTCTGTGCTTTATATTTACCTTTCCCTTCTTTAATGTGCCATTAGGGAAAGGCAAAACCCTCATCTAAAACTTGTTCGAAATTATTTTTCATTAGAATTCATTGAGGCAGCGTAGGAAGCACTGCATTCAACTCAGCGAATTGCGATTTCCAATAAAAATGCGGTGGACGCAAAGTGGGTGATCACTGTATATTTCCCTTCTCTCTGTGCTTTATATTTACCTTTCCCTTCTTTAATGTGCCATTAGGGAAAGGCAAAACCCTCATCTAAAACTTGTTCGAAATTATTTTTCATTAGAATTCATTGAGGCAGCGTAGGAAGCACTGCATTCAACTCAGCAATTGCGATTTCAAATAAAAATGCGGTGGACGCAAAGTGGGTGATCACTGTATATTTCCCTTCTCTCTGTGCTTTATATTTACCTTTCCCTTCTTTAATGTGCCATTAGGGAAAGGCAAAACCCTCATCTAAAACTTGTTCGAAATTATTTTTCATTAGAATTCATTGAGGCAGCGTAGGAAGCAATGCATTCAACTCAGCCAATTGCGATTTCCAATAAAAATGCGGTGGACGCAAAGTGGGTGATCACTGTATATTTCCCTTCTCTCTGTGCTTTATATTTACCTTTCCCTTCTTTAATGTGCCATTAGGGAAAGGCAAAACCCTCATCTAAACTTGTTCGAAATTATTTTTCATTAGAATTCATTGAGGCAGCGTAGGAAGCAATGCATTCAACTCAGCCAATTGCGATTTCCAATAAAAATGCATGTAGACGCAAAGTGGGTGATCACTGTGTATTTCCCTTCTCTCTGTGCTTTATATTTACCTTTCCCTTCTTTAATGTGCCATTAGGGAAAGGCAAAACCCTCATCTAAAACTTGTTCGAAATTATTTTTCATTAGAATTCATTGAGGCAGCGTAGGAAGCAATGCATTCAACTCAGCGAATTGCGATTTCAAATAAAAATGCGGTGGACGCAAAGTGGGTGATCACTGTATATTTCCCTTATCTCTGTGCTTTATATTTACCTTTCCCTTCTTTAATGTGCCATTGGGGAAGGCAAAAACCCTCATCTAAAACTTGTTCGAAATTATTTTTCATTAGAATTCATTGAGGCAGCGTAGGAAGCACTGCATTCAACTCAGCAATTGCGATTTCCAATAAAAATGCGGTGGACGCAAAGTGGGTGATCACTGTATATTTCCCTTCTCTCTGTGCTTTATATTTACCTTTCCCTTCTTTAATGTGCCATTAGGGAAAGGCAAAACCCTCATCTAAAACTTGTTCGAAATTATTTTTCATTAGAATTCATTGAGGCAGCGTAGGAAGCACTGCATTCAACTCAGCAATTGCGATTTCCAATAAAAAATGCGGTGGACGCAAAGTGGGTGATCACTGTATATTTCCCTTCTCTCTGTGCTTTATATTTACCTTTTCCCTTCTTTAATGTGCCATTAGGGAAGGCAAAACCCTCATCTAAAACTTGTTCGAAATTATTTTTCATTAGAATTCATTGAGGCAGCGTAGGAAGCACTGCATTCAACTCAGCGAATTGCGATTTCCAATAAAAAAAATGCGGTGGACGCAAAGTGGGTGATCACTGTATATTTCCCTTCTCTCTGTGCTTTATATTTACCTTTCCCTTCTTTAATGTGCCATTAGGGAAAGGCAAAACCCTCATCTAAACTTGTTCGAAATTATTTTTCATTAGAATTCATTGAGGCAGCGTAGAAGGCACTGCATTCAACTCAGCAATTGCGATTTCCAATAAAAATGCGGTGGACGCAAAGTGGGTGATCACTGTATATTTCCCTTCTCTCTGTGCTTTATATTTACCTTTCCCTTCTTTAATGTGCCATTAGGGAAAGGCAAAACCCTCATCTAAAACTTGTTCGAAATTATTTTTCATTAGAATTCATTGAGGCAGCGTAGGAGGCACTGCATTCAACTCAGCGAATTGCGATTTCCAATAAAAATGCGGTGGACGCAAAGTGGGTGATCACTGTATATTTCCCTTCTCTCTGTGCTTTATATTTACCTTTCCCTTCTTTAATGTGCCATTAGGGAAAGGCAAAACCCTCATCTAAAACTTGTTCGAAATTATTTTTCATTAGAATTCATTGAGGCAGCGTAGGAAGCACTGCATTCAACTCAGCGAATTGCGATTTCCAATAAAAATGATGTGGACGCAAAGTGGGTGATCACTGTATATTTCCCTTCTCTCTGTGCTTTATATTTACCTTTCCCTTCTTTAATGTGCCATTAGGGAAAGGCAAAACCCTCATCTAAAACTTGTTCGAAATTATTTTTCATTAGAATTCATTGAGGCAGCGTAGGAAGCACTGCATTCAACTCAGCGAATTGCGATTTCAAATAAAAATGCGGTGGACGCAAAGTGGGTGATCACTGTATATTTCCCTTCTCTCTGTGCTTTATATTTACCTTTCCCTTCTTTAATGTGCCATTAGGGAAAGGCAAAACCCTCATCTAAAACTTGTTCGAAATTATTTTTCATTAGAATTCATTGAGGCAGCGTAGGAAGCACTGCATTCAACTCAGCGAATTGCGATTTCCAATAAAAATGCGGTGGACGCAAAGTGGGTGATCACTCTATATTTCCCTTCTCTCTGTGCTTTATATTTACCTTTCCCTTCTTTAATGTGGCATTATGTAAAGGCAAAGCCATCTTCTAAAACTTGTTCTAAATTATTTTTCATTAGAATTCATTGAGGCAGCGTAGGAAGCACTGCATTCAACTCAGCGAATTGCGATTTCAAATAAAAATGCGGTGGACGCAAAGTGGGTGATCACTGTATATTTCCCTTCTCTCTGTGCTATATATTTACCTTTCCCTTCTTTAATGTGCCATTAGGGAAAGGCAAAACCCTCATCTAAAACTTGTTCGAAATTATTTTTCATTAGAATTCATTGAGGCAGCGTAGGAAGCACTGCATTCAACTCAGCAATTGCGATTTTCAATAAAAATGCGGTGGACGCAAAGTGGGTGATCACTGTATATTTCCCTTCTCTCTGTGCTTTATATTTACCTTTCCCTTCTTTAATGTGCCATTAGGGAAAGCAAAACCCTCATCTAAAACTTGTTCGAAATTATTTTTTCATTAGAATTCATTGAGGCAGCGTAGGAAGCACTGCATTCAACTCAGCAATTGCGATTTCCAATAAAAATGCGGTGGACGCAAAGTGGGTGATCACTGTATATTTCCCTTCTCTCTGTGCTTTATATTTACCTTTCCCTTCTTTAATGTGCCATTAGGGAAAGGCAAAACCCTCATCTAAAACTTGTTCGAAATTATTTTTCATTAGAATTCATTGAGGCAGCGTAGGAAGCACTGCATTCAACTCAGCAATTGCGATTTCAAATAAAAAATGCATGTGGACGCAAAGTGGGTGATCACTGTATATTTCCCTTCTCTCTGTGCTTTATATTTACCTTTCCCTTCTTTAATGTGCCATTTAGGGGAAAGGCAAAACCCTCATCTAAAACTTGTTCGAAATTATTTTTCATTAGAATTCATTGAGGCAGCGTAGGAAGCACTGCATTCAACTCAGCAATTGCGATTTCCAATAAAAATGCGGTGGACGCAAAGTGGGTGATCACTGTATATTTCCCTTCTCTCTGTGCTTTATATTTACCTTTTCCTTCTTTAATGTGCCATTAGGGAAAGGCAAAACCCTCATCTAAAACTTGTTCGAAATTATTTTTCATTAGAATTCATTGAGGCAGCGTAGGAAGCACTGCATTCAACTCAGCAATTGCGATTTCAAATAAAAAAATGCGGTGGACGCAAAGTGGGTGATCACTGTATATTTCCCTTCTCTCTGTGCTTTATATTTACCTTTCCCTTCTTTAATGTGCCATTAGGGAAAGGCAAAACCCTCATCTAAAACTTGTTCGAAATTATTTTTCATTAGAATTCATTGAGGCAGCGTAGGAAGCACTGCATTCAACTCAGCGAATTGCGATTTCCATTAAAAATGCGTTTGGACGCAAAGTGGGTGATCACTGTATATTTCCCTTCTCTCTGTGCTTTATATTTACCTTTCCCTTCTTTAATGTGCCATTAGGGAAAGGCAAAACCCTCATCTAAAACTTGTTCGAAATTATTTTTCATTAGAATTCATTGAGGCAGCGTAGGAAGCACTGCATTCAACTCAGCAATTGCGATTTCCAATAAAAATGCGGTGGACGCAAAGTGGGTGATCACTGTATATTTCCCTTCTCTCGGTGCTTTATATTTACCTTTCCCTTCTTTAATGTGCCATTAGGGAAAGGCAAAACCCTCATCTAAAACTTGTTCGAAATTATTTTCATTAGAATTCATTGAGGCAGCGTAGGAAGCACTGCATTCAACTCAGCAATTGCGATTTCCAATAAAAAAAATGCGGTGGACGCAAAGTGGGTGATCACTGTATATTTCCCTTCTCTCGGTGCTTTATATTTACCTTTCCCTTCTTTAATGTGCCATTAGGGAAAGGCAAAACCCTCATCTAAAACTTGTTCGAAATTATTTTTCATTAGAAATCATTGAGGCAGCGTAGGAAGCACTGCATTCAACTCAGCGAATTGCGATTTTCAATAAAAATGCGGTGGACGCAAAGTGGGTGATCACTGTATATTTCCCTTCTCTCTGTGCTTTATATTTACCTTTCCCTTCTTTAATGTGCCATTAGGGAAAGGCAAAACCCTCATCTAAAACTTGTTCGAAATTATTTTTCATTAGAATTCATTGAGGCAGCGTAGGAAGCACTGCATTCAACTCTCAGCAATTGCGATTTCAAAAAAAATGCGGTGGACGCAAAGTGGGTGATCACTGTATATTTCCCTTCTCTCTGTGCTTTATATTTACCTTTCCCTTCTTTAATGTGCCATTAGGAAAAGGCAAAACCCTCATCTAAAACTTGTTCGAAATTATTTTTCATTAGAATTCATTGAGGCAGCGTAGGAAGCACTGCATTCAACTCAGCGAATTGCGATTTCCAAAAAAAATGCGGTGGAAGCAAAGTGGGTGATCACTGTATATTTCCTTCTCTCTGTGCTTTATATTTACCTTTCCCTTCTTTAATGTGCCATTAGGGAAAGGCAAAACCCTCATCTAAAACTTGTTCGAAATTATTTTTCATTAGAATTCATTGAGGCAGCGTAGGAAGCACTGCATTCAACTCAGCGAATTGCGATTTCCAATAAAAATGCGGTGGACGCAAAGTGGGTGATCACTATATATTTCCCTTCTCTCTGTGCTTTATATTTACCTTTCCCTTCTTTAATGTGCCATTAGGGAAAGGCAAAACCCTCATCTAAAACTTGTTCGAAATTATTTTTCATTAGAATTCATTGAGGCAGCGTAGGAAGCACTGCATTCAACTCAGCAATTGCGATTTCCAATAAAAATGCGGTGGACGCAAAAAAGTGGGTGATCACTGTATATTTCCCTTCTCTCTGTGCTTTATATTTACCTTTCCCTTCTTTAATGTGCCATTAGGAAAGGCAAAACCCTCATCTAAAACTTGTTCGAAATTATTTTTCATTAGAAATTCATTGAGGCAGCGTAGGAAGCACTGCATTCAACTCAGCAATTGCGATTTCCAATAAAAATGCGGTGGACGCAAAGTGGGTGATCACTGTATATTTCCCTTCTCTCTGTGCTTTATATTTACCTTTCCCTTCTTTAATGTGCCATTAGGGAAAGGCAAAACCCTCATCTAAAACTTGTTCGAAATTATTTTTCATAAGAATTCATTGAGGCAGCGTAGGAAGCACTGCATTCAACTCAGCGAATTGCGATTTCCAATAAAAATGCGGTGGACGCAAAGTGGGTGATCACTGTATATTTCCCTTCTCTCGGTGCTTTATATTTACCTTTCCCTTCTTTAATGTGCCATTAGGGAAAGGCAAAACCCTCATCTAAAACTTGTTCGAAATTATTTTTCATTAGAATTCATTGAGGCAGCGTAGGAAGCACTGCATTCAACTCAGCGAATTGCGATTTCAAATAAAAATGCGGTGGACGCAAAGTGGGTGATCACTGTATATTTCCCTTCTCTCTGTGCTTTATATTTACCTTTCCCTTCTTTAATGTGCCATTAGGAAAGGCAAAACCCTCATCTAAAACTTGTTCGAAATTATTTTTCATTAGAATTCATTGAGGCAGCGTAGGAAGCACTGCATTCAACTCAGCGAATTGCGATTTCAATAAAAATGCGGTGGACGCAAAGTGGGTGATCACTGTATATTTCCCTTCTCTCTGTGCTTTATATTTACCTTTCCCTTCTTTAATGTGCCATTAGGGAAAGGCAAAACCCTCATCTAAAACTTGTTCGAAATTATTTTTCATTAGAATTCATTGAGGCAGCGTAGGAAGCACTGCATTCAACTCAGCGAATTGCGATTTCCAATAAAAATGCGGTGGACGCAAAGTGGGTGATCACTGTATATTTCCCTTCTCTCTGTGCTTTATATTTACCTTTCCCTTCTTTAATGTGCCATTAGGGAAAGGCAAAACCCTCATCTAAAACTTGTTCGAAATTATTTTTCATTAGAATTCATTGAGGCAGCGTAGGAAGCACTGCATTCAACTCAGCAATTGCGATTTCCAATAAAAATGCGGTGGACGCAAAGTGGGTGATCACTGTATATTTCCCTTCTCTCTGTGCTTTATATTTACCTTTCCCTTCTTTAATGTGCCATTAGGGAAAGGCAAAACCCTCATCTAAAACTTGTTCGAAATTATTTTTCATTAGAATTCATTGAGGCAGCGTAGGAAGCACTGCATTCAACTCAGCAATTGCGATTTCCAATAAAAATGCGGTGGACGCAAAGTGGGTGATCACTGTATATTTCCCTTCTCTCTGTGCTTTATATTTACCTTTCCCTTCTTTAATGTGCCATTAGGGAAAGGCAAAACCCTCATCTAAAACTTGTTCGAAATTTTTTTCATTAGAATTCATTGAGGCAGCGTAGGAAGCACTGCATTCAACTCAGCGAATTGCGATTTCCAATAAAAATGCGGTGGACGCAAAGTGGGTGATCACTGTATATTTCCCTTCTCTCTGTGCTTTATATTTACCTTTCCCTTCTTTAATGTGCCATTAGGGAAAGGCAAAACCCTCATCTAAAACTTGTTCGAAATTATTTTTCATTAGAATTCATTGAGGCAGCGTAGGAAGCACTGCATTCAACTCAGCAATTGCGATTTCCAATAAAAATGCGGTGGACGCAAAGTGGGTGATCACTGTATATTTCCCTTCTCTCTGTGCTTTATATTTACCTTTCCCTTCTTTAATGTGCCATTAGGGAAAGGCAAAACCCTCATCTAAAACTTGTTCGAAAATATTTTTCATTAGAATTCATTGAGGCAGCGTAGGAAGCACTGCATTCAACTCAGCAATTGCGATTTCCAATAAAAATGCGGTGGACGCAAAGTGGGTGATCACTGTATATTTCCCTTCTCTCTGTGCTTTATATTTACCTTTCCCTTCTTTAATGTGCCATTAGGAAAGGCAAAACCCTCATCTAAAACTTGTTCGAAAATATTTTTCATTAGAATTCATTGAGGCAGCGTAGGAAGCACTGCATTCAACTCAGCGAATTGCGATTTCCAATAAAAATGCGGTGGACGCAAAGTGGGTGATCACTGTATATTTCCCTTCTCTCGGTGCTTTATATTTACCTTTCCCTTCTTTAATGTGCCATTAGGGAAAGGCAAAACCCTCATCTAAAACTTGTTCGAAATTATTTTTCATTAGAATTCATTGAGGCAGCGTAGGAAGCACTGCATTCAACTCAGCAATTGCGATTTCCAATAAAAATGCGGTGGACGCAAAGTGGGTGATCACTGTATATTTCCCTTCTCTCGGTGCTTTATATTTACCTTTCCCTTCTTTAATGTGCCATTAGGGAAAGGCAAAACCCTCATCTAAAACTTGTTCGAAATTATTTTTCATTAGAATTCATTGAGGCAGCGTAGGGAAGCACTGCATTCAACTCAGCAATTGCGATTTCCAATAAAAAATGCGGTGGACGCAAAGTGGGTGATCACTGTATATTTCCCTTCTCTCGGTGCTTTATATTTACCTTTCCCTTCTTTAATGTGCCATTAGGAAAAGGCAAAACCCTCATCTAAAACTTGTTCGAAATTATTTTTCATTAGAATTCATTGAGGCAGCGTAGGAAGCACTGCATTCAACTCAGCAATTGCGATTTCCAATAAAAAATGCGGTGGACGCAAAGTGGGTGATCACTGTATATTTCCCTTCTCTCGGTGCTTTATATTTACCTTTCCCTTCTTTAATGTGCCATTAGGGAAGGCAAAACCCTCATCTAAAACTTGTTCGAAATTATTTTTCATTAGAATTCATTGAGGCAGCGTAGGAGGCACTGCATTCAACTCAGCGAATTGCGATTTCAAATAAAAAATGCGGTGGACGCAAAGTGGGTGATCACTGTATATTTCCCTTCTCTCTGTGCTTTATATTTACCTTTCCCTTCTTTAATGTGCCATTAGGGAAAGGCAAAACCCTCATCTAAAACTTGTTCGAAATTATTTTTCATTAGAATTCATTGAGGCAGCGTAGGAAGCACTGCATTCAACTCAGCAATTGCGATTTCCAATAAAAATGCGGTGGACGCAAAAAGTGGTGATCACTGTATATTTCCCTTCTCTCGGTGCTTTATATTTACCTTTCCCTTCTTTAATGTGCCATTAGGGAAAAGGCAAAACCCTCATCTAAAACTTGTTCGAAATTATTTTTCATTAGAATTCATTGAGGCAGCGTAGGAAGCACTGCATTCAACTCAGCAATTGCGATTTCCAATAAAAATGCGGTGGACGCAAAGTGGGTGATCACTGTATATTTCCCTTCTCTCGGTGCTTTATATTTACCTTTCCTTCTTTAATGTGCCATTAGGGAAAGGCAAAACCCTCATCTAAAACTTGTTCGAAATTATTTTTCATTAGAATTCATTGAGGCAGCGTAGGAAGCACTGCATTCAACTCAGCGAATTGCGATTTCCAATAAAAATGCGGTGGACGCAAAGTGGGTGATCACTGTATATTTCCCTTCTCTCTGTGCTTTATATTTACCTTTCCCTTCTTTAATGTGCCATTAGGGAAAGGCAAAACCCTCATCTAAAACTTGTTCGAAATTATTTTTCATTAGAATTCATTGAGGCAGCGTAGGAAGCACTGCATTCAACTCAGCAATTGCGATTTCCAATAAAAATGCGGTGGACGCAAAGTGGGTGATCACTGTATATTTCCCTTCTCTCTGTGCTTTATATTTACCTTTCCCTTCTTTAATGTGCCATTAGGAAAGGCAAAACCCTCATCTAAAACTTGTTCGAAATTATTTTTCATTAGAATTCATTGAGGCAGCGTAGGAAGCACTGCATTCAACTCAGCGAATTGCGATTTCCAATAAAAATGCGGTGGACGCAAAGTGGGTGATCACTGTATATTTCCCTTCTCTCTGTGCTTTATATTTACCTTTCCCTTCTTTAATGTGCCATTGGGAAAAGCAAAACCCTCATCTAAAACTTGTTCGAAATTATTTTTCATTAGAATTCATTGAGGCAGCGTAGGAAGCACTGCATTCAACTCAGCGAATTGCGATTTCAAATAAAAATGCGGTGGACGCAAAGTGGGTGATCACTGTATATTTCCCTTCTCTCTGTGCTTTATATTTACCTTTCCCTTCTTTAATGTGCCATTAAGGAAGGCAAAACCCTCATCTAAAACTTGTTCGAAATTATTTTTCATTAGAATTCATTGAGGCAGCGTAGGAAGCACTGCATTCAACTCAGCGAATTGCGATTTCCAATAAAAATGCGGTGGACGCAAAGTGGGTGATCACTGTATATTTCCCTTCTCTCGGTGCTTTATATTTACCTTTCCCTTCTTTAATGTGCCATTAGGGAAAGGCAAAACCCTCATCTAAAACTTGTTCGAAATTATTTTTCATTAGAATTCACCCTTCTCTCTGTGGACTTTTTATTCTCTCGGTGGCTATATTTACCTTTCCTTCTTTAATTTGCCACCATTAGGGAAAGGCAAAACCCTCATCTAAAAACTTGTTCAATTATTTTTCATTAGAATTCATTGAGGCAGCGTAGGGCACTGCATTCCAGCTCAGCGAATTGCGATTTCCAATAAAAATGCGGTGGACAAAGTGGGTGATCACTGTATATTTCCCTTCTCTCGGTGCTTTTATTTACCTTTCCCTTCTTTAATGTGCCATTAGGGAAGGCAAAACCTCATCTAAACTTGTTCGAAATTATTTTCATTAGAGATTCATTGAGGCAGTAGGAGGCACTGCATTCAACTCAGCGAATTGCGATTTCCAATAAAAATGCGGTGGACATAAAGTGGGTGATCACTGTATATTTCCCTTCTCTCGGTGCTTTATATTTACCTTTCCCTTCTTTAATGTGCCATTAGGGAAAGGCAAAACCCTCATCTAAAACTTGTTCGAAATTATTTTCATTAGAATTCATTGAGGCAGCGTAGGGCACTGCATTCAACTCAGCAATTGCGATTTCCAACTAAAAATGCGGTGGACGCAAAGTGGGTGATCACTGTATATTTCCCTTCTCTCTGTGCTTTATATTTACCTTTCCCTTCTTTAATGTGCCATTAGGGGAAGGCAAAACCCTCATCTAAAACTTGTTCGAAATTATTTTTCATTAGAATTCATTGAGGCAGCGTAGGAAGCACTGCATTCAACTCAGCGAATTGCGATTTCCAATAAAAATGCGGTGGACGCAAAGTGGGTGATCACTGTATATTTCCCTTCTCTCTGTGCTTTATATTTACCTTTCCTTCTTTAATGTGCCATTAGGAAAGGCAAAACCCTCATCTAAAACTTGTTCGAAAATATTTTTCATTAGAATTCATTGAGGCAGCGTAGGGAAGCACTGCATTCAACTCAGCGAATTGCGATTTCCACTAAAAATGCGGTGGACGCAAAGTGGGTGATCACTGTATATTTCCCTTCTCTCTGTGCTTTTATTTACCTTTCCCTTCTTTAATGTGCCATTAGGAAAGGCAAAACCCTCATCTAAAACTTGTTCGAAATTATTTTTCATTAGAATTCATTGAGGCAGCGAAGGAGGCACTGCATTCAACTCAGCAATTGCGATTTCCACTAAAAATGCGGTGGACGCAAAGTGGGTGATCACTGTATATTTCCCTTCTCTCTGTGCTTTATATTTACCTTTCCCCTTCTTTAATGTGCCATTAGGGAAAGGCAAAACCCTCATCTAAACTTGTTCGAAATTATTTTTCATTAGAATTCATTGAGGCAGCGTAAGGAAGCACTGCATTCAACTCAGCAATTGCGATTTCCACTAAAAATGCGGTGGACGCAAAGTGGGTGATCACTGTATATTTCCCTTCTCTCTGTGCTTTATATTTACCTTTCCCTTCTTTAATGTGCCATTAGGGAAAGGCAAAACCCTCATCTAAAACTTGTTCGAAATTATTTTTCATTAAATTCATTGAGGCAGCGTAGGAAGCACTGCATTCAACTCAGCGAATTGCGATTTCCACTAAAAATGCGGTGGACGCAAAGTGGGTGATCACTGTATATTTCCCTTCTCTCTGTGCTTTATATTTACCTTTCCCTTCTTTAATGTGCCATTAGGAAAGGCAAAACCCTCATCTAAAACTTGTTCGAAATTATTTTTCATTAGAATTCATTGAGGCAGCGTAGGAAGCACTGCATTCAACTCAGCAATTGCGATTTCCACTAAAAAATGCGGTGGACGCAAAGTGGGTGATCACTGTATATTTCCCTTCTCTCTGTGCTTTATATTTACCTTTCCCTTCTTTAATGTGCCATTAGGGAAAGGCAAAACCCTCATCTAAAACTTGTTCGAAATTATTTTTCATTAGAATTCATTGAGGCAGCGTAGGAAGCAATGCATTCAACACAGCGAATTGCGATTTCCACTAAAAATGCGGTGGACGCAAAGTGGGTGATCACTGTATATTTCCCTTCTCTCTTGGCTTTATATTTACCTTTCCCTTCTTTAATGTGCCATTAGGGAAAGGCAAAACCCTCATCTAAAACTTGTTTCGAAATTATTTTTCATTAGAATTCATTGAGGCAGCGTATGAAGCACTGCATTCAACTCAGCGAATTGCGATTTCCACTAAAAATGCGGTGGACGCAAAGTGGGTGATCACTGTATATTTCCCTTCTCTCTGTGCTTTATATTTACCTTTCCTTCTTTAATGTGCCATTAGGGAAGGCAAAACCCTCATCTAAAACTTGTTCGAAATTATTTTTCATTAGAATTCATTGAGGCAGCGTAGGAAGCACTGCATTCAACTCAGCGAATTGCGATTTCCACTAAAAATGCGGTGGACGCAAAGTGGGTGATCACTGTATATTTCCCTTCTCTCTGTGCTTTATATTTACCTTTCCTTCTTTAATGTGCCATTTAGGGAAGGCAAAACCCTCATCTAAAACTTGTTCGAAATTATTTTTTCATTAGAATTCATTTGAGGCAGCGTAGGAAGCACTGCATTCAACTCAGCGGTGCGATTTCCACTAAAAATGCGGTGGACGCAAAGTGGGTGATCACTGTATATTTCCTTCTCTCTGTGCTTTATATTTACCTTTCCCTTCTTTAATGTGCCATTAGGAAAGGCAAAACCCTCATCTAAACTTGTTCGAAATTATTTTTCATTAGAATTCATTTGAGGCAGCGTAGGAAGCACTGCATTCAACTCAGCGAATTGCGATTTCCACTAAAAATGCAGTGTGGACGCAAAGTGGGTGATCACTGTATATTTCCCTTCTCTCTGTGCTTTATATTTACCTTTCCCTTCTTTAATGTGCCATTAGGGAAAGGCAAAACCCTCATCTAAAACTTGTTCGAAATTATTTTTCATTAGAATTCATTGAGGCAGCGTAAGGCACTGCATTCAACTCAGCAATTGCGATTTCCACTAAAAATGCGGTGGACATAAAGTGGGTGATCTTCCTTTCCCTTCACTCGGTGCCTTTATATTTACCTTTCCCTTCTTTAATGTGCCATTAGGAAAGTCAAAACCCTCATCTAAGAATTATGAAATGATTTTTCATTAGAATTCATTAGGGAAGCTGCGTAGAAAGCACTGCATTCAACTCAGCGAATTGCGATTTCCACTAAAAATGCGGTGGACACAAAGTGGGTGATCCTGTATATTTCCCTTCTCTCTGTGCTTTATATTTACCTTTCCCTTCTTTAATGTGCCATTAGGGAAAGGCAAAACCCTCATCTAAAACTTGTTCGAAATTTTTTTTTTTTAGAATTCATTGAGGCAGCGTAGGGCTTACTGCATTCAACTCAAAAGAATCAAGATTCCAATAAAAAATGCAGTGGACGCAAAGTGGGTGATCTGTATGTTTCCCTTCTCTCTGTGCTTTTATATTTACCTTTCCCTTCTTTTAACGTGCCATTAGGTAAAGTCAAAACCCTCATCTAAAACTTGTTCGAAATTATTTTCATTAGAATTCATTGAGGCGGCGTAAGGCACTGCATTCAACTCGGCAGTGCGATTTCCAATAAAAATGCGGTGGACATAAATTGGGTGATCTGTATATTTCCCTTCTCTCTGTGCTTTATATTTACCTTTCCCTTCTTTAACGTGCCATTAGGAAAGAATAAAACCCTCATCTAAAACTTGTTCGAAATTATTTTCATTTGAATTCATTGAGGCGGCGTAGGGAAGCACTGCATTCAACTCAGCGAAGTGCGATTTCAATAAAAAATTCGGTGGACGCAAAGTGGGTGATCACTGTATATTTCCCTTCTCTCTGTGCTTTATATTTTACCTTTTCCCTTCTTTAATGTGCCATTAGGAAAGGCAAAACCCTCATCTAAAACTTCTTCGAAATTATTTTCATTAAAATTCGACGAGGGCGTAAGGGCACTGCATTCAACTCCAGCGAATTGCGATTTCCACTAAAATGCGGTGGACGCAAAAGTGGGTGATCACTGTATATTTCCCTTCTCTCTGTATGCTTTATATTTACCTTTCCCTTCTTTAATGTGCCATTAGGGAAGGTAAAACCCTCCTCTAAAACTTGTTCGAAATTATTTTTTCATTAAATTCATTGAGGCGGCGTAGGAGCACTGCATTCAACTCAGCGAATTGCAATTTCCAATAAAAAATGCGGTGGACGCAAAGTGGGTGATCACTGTATATTTCCCTTCTCTCAGTGCTTTATATTTACCTTTCCTTCTTTAATGTGCCATTGAGGAAAGGCAAAACCCTCATCTAAAACTTGTTCGAAATTATTTTTCATTAAATTCATTGAGGCAGCGTAGGGGAAGCACTGCATTCAACTCAGCGAATTGCGATTTCCACTAAAATGCGGTGGACACAAAGTGGGTGATCACTGTATATTTCCCTTCTCTCGGTGCTTTATATTTACCTTTCCCTTCTTTAATGTGCCATTAGGAAAAGGAAAAAACCCTCATCTAAAACTTGTTCGAAATTATTTTTCATTAGAATTCATTGAGGCAGCGTAGGAAGCACTGCATTCAACTCAGCAAATTGCGATTTCCAATAAAAAAAATGCCGTGGACGCAAAGTGGGTGATCACTGTATATTTTCCCTTCTCTCGGTGCTTTATATTTACCTTTCCCTTCTTTAATGTGCCATTTAGGGAAATGCAAAACCCTCATCTAAAACTTGTTCGAAATTATTTTTCATTAAAATTCATTTAGGCAGCGTAGGAAGCACTGCATTCAACTCAGCGAATTGCGATTTCCAATAAAAATGCGGTGGACGCAAAGTGGGTGATCACTGTATATTGCCCTTCTCTCGGTACTTTATATTTACCTTTCCCTTCTTAATGTGCCATTAGGGAAAGGCAAAACCCTCACCTAAAACTTGTTCGAAATTATTTTTCATTAGAATTCATTTAGGCGGCGTAGGGAAGCACTGCATTCAACTCAGCAATTGCGATTTCCAATAAAAATGGTGTGGACGCAAAGTGGGTGATCACTGTATATTTCCCTTCTCTCGGTGCTTTATATTTACCTTTCCCTTCTTTAATGTGCCATTAGGGAAGGCAAAACCCTCATCTAAAACTTGTTCGAAATTATTTTTCATTAGAATTCATTGAGGCAGCGTAAGGCACTGCATTCAACTCAGCGAAGTGCGATTTCCAATAAAAATGCGGTGGACGCAAAAGTGGGTGATCACTGTATATTTCCCTTCTCTCGGTGCTTTATATTTACCTTTCCCTTCTTTAATGTGCCATTAGGGAAAGGCAAAACCCTCATCTAAAACTTGTTCGAAATTATTTTTCATTAGAATTCATTGAGGCAGCGTAGGAAGCACTGCATTCAACTCAGCGAATTGCGATTTCCAATAAAAAATGCGGTGGACGCAAAGTGGGTGATCACTGTATATTTCCCTTCTCTCTGTGCTTTATATTTACCTTTCCTTCTTTAATGTGCCATTAGGGAAGGCAAAACCCTCATCTAAAACTTGTTCGAAATTATTTTTCATTAGAATTCATTGAGGCAGCGTAGGAAGCACTGCATTCAACTCAGCGAATTGCGATTTCCAATAAAAATGCGGTGGACGCAAAGTGGGTGATCACTGTATATTTCCCTTCTCTCTGTGCTTTATATTTACCTTTCCTTCTTTAATGTGCCATTAGGGAAAGGCAAAACCCTCATCTAAAACTTGTTCGAAATTATTTTCATTAAATTCATTGAGGCAGCGTAGGAAGCACTGCATTCAACTCAGCGAATTGCGATTTCCAATAAAAATGCGGTGGACGCAAAGTGGGTGATCACTGTATATTTCCCTTCTCTCTGTGCTTTATATTTACCTTTCCCTTCTTTAATGTGCCATTAAGGAAAGGCAAAACCCTCATCTAAAACTTGTTCGAAATTATTTTTCATTAGAATTCATTGAGGCAGCGTAGGAAGCACTGCATTCAACTCAGCAATTGCGATTTCCAATAAAAATGCGGTGGACGCAAAGTGGGTGATCACTGTATATTTCCTTCTCTCTGTGCTTTTATTTACCTTTCCTTCTTTAATGTGCCATTAGGGAAGGCAAAAACCCTCATCTAAAACTTGTTCGAAATTATTTTTCATTAGAATTCATTGAGGCAGCGTAGGGCACTGCATTCAACTCAGCAAATTGCGATTTCCACTAAAAATGCGGTGGACGCAAAGTGGTGATCACTGTATATTTCCCTTCTCTCTGTGCTTTATATTTACCTTTCCCTTCTTTAATGTGCCATTAGGAAAGGCAAAACCCTCATCTAAAACTTGTTCGAAATTATTTTTCATTAGAATTCATTGAGGCAGCGTAGGAAGCACTGCATTCAACTCAGCGAATTGCGATTTCCACTAAAAATGCGGTGGACGCAAAGTGGGTGATCACTGTATATTTCCCTTCTCTCGGTGCTTTATATTTACCTTTCCCTTCTTTAATGTGCCATTAGGGAAAGGCAAAACCCTCATCTAAAACTTGTTCGAAATTATTTTTCATTAGAATTAATTTAGGCAGCGTAGGAAGCACTGCATTCAACTCAATTGCGATTTCCAATAAAAATGCGGTGGACGCAAAGTGGATGATCACTGTATATTTCCCTTCTCTCTGTGCTTTATATTTACCTTTCCCTTCTTTAATGTGCCATTAGGGAAAGGCAAAACCCTCATCTAAAACTTGTTCGAAATTATTTTTCATTAGAATTCATTGAGGCAGCGTAGGAAGCACTGCATTCAACTCAGCGAATTGCGATTTCCAATAAAAAATGCGGTGGACGCAAAGTGGGTGATCACTGTATATTTCCCTTCTCTCTGTGCTTTATATTTACCTTTCCCTTCTTTAATGTGCCATTAGGGAAGCAAAACCCTCATCTAAAACTTGTTCGAAATTTTTTCATTAAATTCATTGAGGCAGCGTAGGAAGCACTGCATTCAACTCAGCAATTGCGATTTCCACTAAAAATGCGGTGGACGCAAAGTGGGTGATCACTGTATATTTCCTTCTCTCTGTGCTTTATATTTACCTTTCCTTCTTTAATGTGCCATTAGGAAGGCAAAACCCTCATCTAAAACTTGTTCGAAATTATTTTTCATTAAATTCATTGAGGCAGCGTAGGAAGCACTGCATTCAACTCAGCGAATTGCGATTTCCAATAAAAATGCGGTGGACGCAAAAGTGGGTGATCACTGTATATTTCCCTTCTCTCGGTGCTTTATATTTACCTTTCCCTTCTTTAATGTGCCATTAGGAAAGGCAAAACCCTCATCTAAAACTTGTTCGAAATTATTTTTTCATTAGAATTCATTGAGGCAGCGTAGGAAGCACTGCATTCAACTCAGCAATTGCGATTTCCACTAAAAATGCGGTGGACGCAAAGTGGGTGATCACTGTATATTTCCCTTCTCTCTGTGCTTTATATTTACCTTTCCCTTCTTTAATGTGCCATTGGGAAAGGCAAAACCCTCATCTAAAACTTGTTCGAAATTATTTTTCATTAGAATTCATTGAGGCAGCGTAGGAAGCACTGCATTCAACTCAGCGGTGCGATTTCCAATAAAAATGCGGTGGACGCAAAGTGGGTGATCACTGTATATTTCCCTTCTCTCTGTGCTTTATATTTACCTTTCCCTTCTTTAATGTGCCATTAGGAAAGGCAAAACCCTCATCTAAAACTTGTTCGAAATTATTTTTCATTAGAATTCATTGAGGCAGCGTAGGGGCACTGCATTCAACTCAGCAAATTGCGATTTCCACTAAAAATGCGGTGGACGCAAAGTGGGTGATCACTGTATATTTCCCTTCTCTCGGTGCTTTATATTTACCTTTCCCTTCTTTAATGTGCCATTAGGGAAAGCCAAAACCCTCATCTAAAACTTGTTCGAAATTATTTTTCATTAGAATTCATTGAGGCAGCGTAGGAAGCACTGCATTCAACTCAGCGGTGCGATTTCCAATAAAAATGCGGTGGACGCAAAGTGGGTGATCACTGTATATTTCCCTTCTCTCGGTGCTTTATTTTACCTTTCCTTCTTTAATGTGCCATTTGGGAAGGCAAAACCCTCATCTAAAACTTGTTCGAAATTATTTTTTCATTAGAATTCATTGAGGCAGCGTAGGAGGCACTGCATTCAACTCAGCAATTGCGATTTCCAATAAAAATGCGGTGGACGCAAAGTGGGTGATCACTGTATATTTCCCTTCTCTCTGTGCTTTATATTTACCTTTCCCTTCTTTAATGTGCCATTAGGGAAAGGCAAAACCCTCATCTAAAACTTGTTCGAAATATTTTTCATTAGAATTCATTGAGGCAGCGTAGGAAGCTGCATTCAACTCAGCAATTGCGATTTCCACTAAAAAATGCGGTGGACGCAAAGTGGGTGATCACTGTATATTTCCTTCTCTCTCTGTGCTTTATATTTACCTTTCCCTTCTTTAATGTGCCATTAGGAAAGGCAAAACCCTCATCTAAAAACTTGTTCGAAATTATTTTCATTAGAATTCATTGAGCAGCGTAGGGAAGCACTGCATTCAACTCAGCAGTGCGATTTCCAATAAAAATGCGGTGGATGCAAAGTGGGTGATCACTGTATATTTCCCTTCTCTCTGTGCTTTATATTTACCTTTCCCTTCTTTAATGTGCCATTAGGGAAAGGCAAAACCCTCATCTAAAACTTGTTCGAAATTATTTTTCATTAGAATTCATTGAGGCAGCGTAGGAAGCACTGCATTCAACTCAGCAGTGCGATTTCCACTAAAAATGCGGTGGACGCAAAGTGGGTGATCACTTTATATTTCCCTTCTCTCTGCGCTTTTATATTTACCTTTCCCTTCTTTTAATGTGCCATTAGGGAAGGCAAAACCCTCATCTAAACTTGTTCGAAATTATTTTTCATTAGAATTCATTGAGGCGGCGTAAGGCTTACTGCATTCAACTCTTTAAAGTGCCATTAGGGGAAAATCAAAAGCCCCCATCTAAAAACCCTTTTTCGAAATTATTTTATTAAATTATTGAGGGGAGCGTAGGGCACTTCATTCCAACCCCTCAATTGCGATTTTAAAAAAAAATGGGTGGATGCAAAATAAAATGATCACTGTTTTTTTTCTTCGTGTTTATTTTGTTTTCCCCTTTAATGTTATTAGGGAAAAGGGAAAAACCCCCATCTCAAACTTATTCGAAATTATTTTTCATTAGAAAATTATTGAAAAGGGAGCAGGAAACACTTCTTTCCCCCCAGCAATTGCGATT
>CAHIKZ030004232.1:5000-48603 GCA_903632075.3 Acanthosepion pharaonis
GGGTAATGCACTCTCTTAAAGTTTGTATAACTCGTATAAAAGGTTGCGGATGAAATTAAGTAAGTAGAAATGTTCGAATACCATCGGCATTTTTGCTCGGTACGTAAACACAAGTCATCGTGGCCGAAGGTTTGAACGTATTGGATCTGTCCAACTACTGATCACACCAGTTTAAGCAGCCCCACCACCTCCCGTTACACACACACACACACACACACACACACACACACACACACACACACTCTCTCTCACACACACACACTGAAAGTATTACTAATTCCGTTCAGTATCAACCGCATTAACTGAGATTATTTGAAAACCGTTGTATAGTAGAATATCGGAAACGAGCAGTCATTATCATTATTGTTGCTGTTGTTATTGTTGCTGTTGTTATTGTTGTTGTTATTATTGTTGTTATTATTATTGCTAGTTTTGTTATTGTTATTATTATTTTTGTTATTATTGATTTTGTTATCATTTTGTTTCTGTTATTAATAGTGTTAGTGTCGTTGTTATTATCATTGTTGTTGTTATTATTGTTCTGGTTGTTATTATTCCTCTCAGAGTGCTTGATGTTTCGGCCAGGTGTTGAGCATTATATCTCAGCTCTTAGCCACAGCTTATAGACGCAACACTGACCATAGCACAACAACTGTTCTAAGCAGTGCTGTCATCTTTGCCCTCCCAACAATACCAGGTATTTCCAATGCGTTCTACATCTGACTGCTCCAACCACAAAAATGGAAAACTAGAGCTGTTGCTTAGTATATTTCTCTGATTTTTCCCTGTCAGGTCTTGGTGCCTCTGGATTTATGCCTTCCCCAACGTTATGATGTTCTTCAGTGTACCGCAACGTCGATCAGACGTCATTCATGACTGCTTTTTCTGCACAAGTGTGATATCAAGGCGATCGT
Source organism: Acanthosepion pharaonis (assembly GCA_903632075.3). Lineage (NCBI taxonomy): Eukaryota > Metazoa > Mollusca > Cephalopoda > Sepiida > Sepiidae > Acanthosepion > Acanthosepion pharaonis. The sequence goes on from CAHIKZ030004232.1 coordinate 5,915, forward strand.
TTTCCAAGCGTTTGTTATTCAAGATAGTCGTATCCCACATGAGATTTGCTTGAACGGTCTCGTCTACTAACGCTGGTGAATTCCTGTACCACTTCTCTGCACATTCGAGACTTTACTTTCTACATAGGTACCAATGAATTCTACGACCTAATTTATTATGACATCGTCTGTAATCTTTTACTGCATGCTGAGTGCAGCCACTGGAAATGTGTTGTACATTTTCACTAACTTTATAATTATTATTATTAGTAGCAGTAATAATAGTAGTAGAAGTTTTCATCTTAATTATTTTAAAGAAATTCTGTGGTGAACGCTGCTAAGCAAAGAGTTTTTAACAAAACAGAGAATAGGAGAACTTTTTTTTTACACATATTATGCTGCGTTTGGTGCAATTTTTTCTAACACGATATATGCCATATGAACCTAAGAACACGAATTATGTTTTTAAATAACCGTGGCAGATCCAGACTCTCTTAAGAGTTTATGGAATTGAAAAACCCTACTTTTCTGAAAAATAAGTTTTAAGAGAAATATTTTATAGATTTCAACCGACATCTATTTTAATTGTTTAGTCAATGAATGATGAAAATTTCCTTGTGAAGGAACGGTTAACCTTACTGCCACCATTACGAAAATTACCTTTGCTGGTGAATTGTTTACTACTGGATAGATATCTGTCTAGGTACACAGATAAGAAAATACTGTGGTTGCTAGCTAGGTAGATAGATAAAAACAGATTGAAATAGATAGACAGATAGATATATAACAAAACGAAAGAAGAAATAGATACTGAATTTAAATTCAATAGAATAAAACAAGACAGGACCATAAAAATATTCTGTAGAGATTTACACCAACAAAAGAGAAATAAGGAAGTTCAACCGGTAAAAGAATCATTCGTACTATAAAAAATGATTGATTATCGACAGATCAGCAGTTTTCAAACCTCAAACGATATTTAACTTTTGATAAACTGATATATGAGGAAAAAAACCTCACTGCCAAAGTATGATGATCGTCAGTATTACTTGTAACTATTGCTTATTTAAAATTATTTAATACTAATCATAAACTTCAGATTTAATGTAATTCTTGCGTAAAAACAAATAAAAAAAGAAAATTTATTTGTAAAATGTGGTCGAACTCTGTATGACTATTTAAAATCAGTTTTCCAATTTGCTGATGGAAACAAAATCAATTTTAATATAAGTTTTAGATCTTATTCAATGGATTATTCTCATCTGATTTGCTCTGGGGAAAATGTCTCAGTGTCTTCCATTTTTTTTTTAGTACAACTAATTTAGTTCTTATACTTTATCCCTACCAGATGTGACACAAATATCCATGTATTTCGAAAACTTTTGTCGTAACAATTGACAAAATGACAGAGAGAAAGAAAACTGGTTGATATTATTCACAAGATTGTATTTCCATTAAATCAAACACCGCTATTGTGAATGTATCTATACAGTTTGTAATTTTACAATGTATTTTTCCAAACAATCGCTATTCTGTAAAAGCATTTACTAAGCTCAGATTATCTTATCTAACTCCATAAACGTCGGGTTCTAATAAATTACAAAAAGATTGTCATTAATAAAATAAAATAAAAATTAATTTATCGTTTCAAATGGCCTCTTCACAACCACATGTCCATGTTGCATCTTCTGGAAATCTTATTAAATAAGAAATCCTGCTTGATGTTCTTTTATTAGATTTCCCGAATATTCAGGCCGATAGACGAAAATAAATAAAGTGTTTTTAAATAAAGTAACACACATAATATATATATATATATATATATATATATATATATATATGTATATTGATTTAAAGAAAATAAATTTCTTTTTTATGACCATTGTTTTTTTTTTTTTGCAGGACTTAGGTACCTTTCGGCCAACGCTTCATCAGGGTCTTTCGTTGGCAAATGGTTTTAAACAAATAATGAAAATGAAAAGAACGCCAAAATGATATGGTTGGAACACGTCTAAAATTTTACGAAGATATATATACGTAAAATTAAAATAAATTTACGATTAAAATAAATGCGTAAATAATGAATTAATAATAATGAACCAACCTGAGCAGTAAAATAGAAAAATAAGTTGCTCATATATCAAAAAATAAATTTAGCGATCGTGAAAAATTCTCCTTTTGTTTAGAAAACGATGGTTTAAATAATTTGAGGCAGATGGCTTCCAAAATAGACAGATGATATTTGGACCTGCCTACGCATATAATTGAAAACGAGTCCATTGTGAAACGTTTTGAGCATGACTCATTTTCTAATAGGTGTTGCCCGATCGCCGAATCGTGAGCTGATTGCGAAACACGAGTGCGATTATCCAAATTTAATCTAATGTGTCTGGGTACATGTTGTCCGATTCTTGTTTCCAAACGAAGACATGTTCGCCCTATGTATTCAGCTTCACACTGACATTTAAATTTATATATAATCGAACTTTTATTATGATAGGGCAAACGATCCTTGGAAAAAGACGGAAAAACAGTACGAGTACCAAAGACAACACGTACTTTGGCCGAAAAGAAGGTAGCAGAAACAACATTTGAAACTTTATCAGTCAAAAGTTTACATTTTCTGCCTAGCCAAGGTAATTTCAGATAAATAGGGCAAAGACCTGGGCCAAATTTTGGGGGCATATTGAAATTCTCTATTTTCCGCTTCATTGTGCGGTCAACAATGTTGGCCGGAAAAACATTGTTGATGAGAATATCTCGAATTTTGTTCAACTCTTGTTGAAGTGTGCTAGAGGAACAAATTTCTGATAAGAAAAGATCGACCGAATTTGTTGGTGAGGAGGCAGTGCTGCCCAGGTTCAAGAGGTTTGCTGTTGGAAAACCCTATATCTGGTCACATAATTCTGCACAATGCCATACAGCCACACTGCAATCCACTTGATTATTATGCGTGATGCGCAGTTGAGCGGGGGAAAAGCAGAACTCATTTTAACCCCAAAGATGAGCGTAATGTAATAATTATGGCAGCATTGACCAACTTAAACAAGCGGACCGACCGTCCAGAAGAAGAGTTGCAGGAGATTCCGTAATCGTTTGATGTTGAGGCCGAAGCCAATGACGATTTTGTTGAATAAAGTTACTCTTTAGTATTTCAAAATAGTGTTGTGTAATTTTTGTAAATATATGTTCAAATGTGATGTCAGTATTATTTTCATTTTTATGTAATTTAGACGATAATTTATCCAATAGCACCCTGTACATACATAACTATATTAAGTTTAAATCTATAACATATCAACATACGAGACTCAAAACAGTAACTAACTAGAAAGAAAGAAGCAGATATAAAACACATTTTAGAAAAGTTACACTATTTCTTCTTACCAAAGTTCCTGGAATATACTACAGTCAAAATCCCAATGCGTATCGGAGTAGCAAAAATTTATTCCGAAAGGTAAAGTACTAAGAAAAAAATCGTTATACAAGAAAAGAGTGATGAATTGCGATGTAATATCAATCCTCTGGTATGGCACTGAATGCTGGACAATCTCAGTACTAATGGAGATAAAACTGAAGGCAATCAAAACGAGGCTCTACAGAAGGATGAAACAAGGAAGCAACGAGAAAATGGCATCAAAAAGGACGCGCATAAAATCCGTTGGACATATATAAGATGTAGGACTTAAACCTATCTCTCAAAACTTAAAACTCACCATCTGACGATCTTGAATGAATGGAAGTAAGGCATCAAGGGGCTCTTGTCAAAAGGTGAAATGCTAGTAAGGGTCACTGTCCATAGGATGTTGTGGAGATTCATGATCCTTTAAAGAAAATATTTTTGTGAATTCTTTTTCGGATATACTAATTGCAGGTGTCATTAATCTTGCAATGTGCTGCATTTAAGTGAAAAGCATATAAAGCAGATGATATTATTTGGTTAACACTGCGTTAGTCACCTCGGATTTCCGAAATTCGTTTGTCACCTTGTGTCAGTCTCGCAAGACAACTGAGCTAAAACTGCATGACACCGTGTGCTACATATCCTCATTGAGCCAGGAGGGATGTGAGAGAGAACAAAAGAAACAAGTTTCAACTAGGAGTTACAACTACTGTAAAGGTTTTTGTTTGATGGGGGGAACAAATCACCTTATGTGAGTAACGCAAGGTTAAATAAAAGTCAGACAGAATTAAGCGTTATCAGCTGGAATGAAAGGAATCACCCATCCTCATATGAATTTCCATATTCACTTTTGATTCTTTTAATCAATGTTATCAATACACACCTTTCTTCTCTCTGTCGACAATATCTCTTGTCACTGGTATGTTTTGACAGCTGAAAGAAAACAACGTGATAGAGGGACTGAACAACTGAGGTAACCTTTCTATAACTATCTTAGCTACTCAACTAGTAGGTCTGCAATAGATTGGTACTTATATTTGTGAACGCAAAGAAATATTAAAGATTACGATGCATATATTATAAAAAGCATGAACTTCAGTCAAAAGTGTATTAACACACTTCATTTTAAAAGCAAAGGCTCATAATATAGTGTTATTTATTGAGCCTGTAACAAACAGGTCTTGTGTGCTTCATCCTCCTCCTCCTCCTCCTCCTTCTTGCGCTTTTTAAGGCACGAGGTGGCGGCATTTCCTCCACCTCCATCTTTGTATTTTGTTACTCCTTTTGTCTCTGTTGCTGTTTCGAGGGTTGTTTTTTTGGGGGTCTCCTGGTAAGTCTTCTGCGACTGCTTGACTTGCTTCCTAGGGCTGCTATACACCTCCTATAGGTTTCGCCTGCTTTGGTCGCTCCTGCAGCTACCTTTCCTGCTTCCCGGGATTTCGTTTCGGCTTCGCCTCGTTTGGCCGCTCCTGCGGTGGCCGCTGCTGATCTGGGGACAGCACATCCCGTTTTTGACGAGAGGGCATTGGTCTTCTTAGCGAAGACTTTCAAGTAAAGCGATTCCGAATTTAATGTGGGGTTCCCGAGCCCGTAGGCTCGGCAAAAAATTCCCGTAGTTCCTGCATAAACGGGATTGGGTCGGTCTACCTCCCCGAATGAGACTCTGCTCTCAAACATGGTCTGTACCAAACCCATAGTAGCGCAACACAAAATAAGTTTATCGTAATCCTAATGATAACAGGCACCAAGAACAGATTGAAATAGGAAATTATATTACAAAATAAAAATTTAGCTTGAATACTGCTGGGGAATGTCTTCTCTTCGTGGCTTCTTATTAATGGAAGACAAACCAAAACTACCAAGAAAGATAGAAGTACTCTATTTATTATACAGAGTAGGGCGTAAAATATGAAAGTAAATCCGAAGGCGCATTGCTACAGCGTTAGATGACTTTCAAAAGCTAATCAAAGTATTGTTAGCAATAATTTCTTTAGCTGAACTATTATGTAACGTCGGTCTTCTTATATGACAGCGAATACGAGAGAATATTCTCATAGATACAAAAGAAATGTTGCTCTACAGAATGATGCTGAGAATGCTATTGACTGAATGTATGAGCCACGACGAAGTTTAAAGGAAAATGTAAACAAAAAGGAGAGCCAGAGGAAAACAACGAATAACCTCCATAATATGCTTGTGTAAAAAATGAAATCTGAGGAATAGCAAAAAGATAAAACTTACTCAGAGCTACAAAAGACAGGAAGTTGTGGAGAGTCATGATCGCCCAAATCCTGAAAGCACACGTCCTATACAAATGAAGAATGGTTGATGTGAGAGAAAGATAGAGATAGAGGGAGAGTGAGAAAGGAAAAAAAAATTAGCAAGTAATTCTATATGGTGAAATTAAAGCCAGGCTTGGTAAATGTTTCCAGTGCAGATCGAAAGAAGCAACCAAACTCATTTGAATTTTTGACCAAGACTTTTCATATTCCCGATGAGTTACTCTTAGGAAAGGTATGAATGCAAGTTTCCTTTCACTCAGTTCTATCGTTTCGTGTTTTGAAAATAAGTGATCACTCTCTCTGATCTTTTGTCTCCTTCTCCCTACATCTCTCTTCCTCCCTATTTCTTATCATGTTCTGCCTCTCTCTCTCTCCACTATCTTTCGCTCCATGTATCTCCTTCCTTAAATGCCCTTCCTTTCTATCCTTTATCTGTTTTCTCTTTACTCTCTGCTTCACTGATCATAAATGTGAGATATTATTAATTCTCTCCTTCCTGCTCCCTCTTTACATCTCTACTTCTCTTCCCTCCTTTCTCTCTATATTTCATTATCTCTCTTTCTCACATACTCTTCCTCTCACTTTCGTTCTTTTATTCTCTCCACTTTCTCACTCTCTCTACTCCTCTCACCATCGTCGACCCAGCATGGGTATAAAATGGATTACATTTTTGTATATATTTTAAAAATTATTTTATGGCTACAATCACTTTTACTTGGCTGTGTCCTGGAAGTTTAATAAAGACCGAATAATTTCCCGCCTGGCTCGCAGGAAAATTAGATAAAGAAACAGTCATTTGTATGACATAAGAAAATGAAATTAGAGCATTGGTAGACAGATTCCATCTCCTTATAATAAATAATGATCTTGGAAATTAATTTACTAATCAATGTTTTATTCAGCCACTGTACATCTACTGCAAAACAGTGACCGGCCTTGATGCTAAGACAACATCTCTTTTTCCACTATTATCGATAAGAACCAGTAAACCGGTAGTAATAACCATGATTTTAAAAAAAAATGGTCGCCAGATATCCAGGATTCACTCAAAGTAGAGAGTTATTAAAATAAAATGGTAGAAGGGAGTGTGTGGAGGGTGAAAGAGATGCATATTAACAGAATATGTAGAATAGATAATAGTTGGACCTCGAAGATTTTAAGAGGGTAGTTATCGAGTTCGTTCCATAGTGCAACAGTTCTGGGGAACAAGATGCCTGAACAAAGACTTCGTACTCACATATGGAATACGAAAGCCATGAAGATGATTCGACGTGGATTGTCAGATCATACTTGTGAAATGGAAATCTGAACTGCTCGAACCGAAGAACTTTAATTCGCCAGAACAACTCCCACTAAAATAACGACATAGTAGCGTGAAGCTAGTAACGTTAGGTCAGTAGGAAAGGGTTGTGGGAAAACAATTCATCAACCAAAATGCTGCGTAAAAACTTTTGAAAGAGGCTGAGAACTGAGGACTTGGGAGATCCAACACAATATTTGGCTCTTGTATATATAGTGCATAGCAGGATTACAAAGCGACGATCTGGAGCGGTACAGCGTATCGACCACTTTTCCAGCGTATTTATATACAATTCAACTTGTGGTTTGTTTCGAGGTTTAATTCCAGTAGACGTTTCAAACAAAGAGTCACATTGAGATTGCAACCGTTTAATATAAATAGAGAAAAGTATTGGTCTGTATTATGATGATGATGATGATGATGATATATGTTATTTAGAATTATACAAGGCTGCATTCATTGGAGAGTACATTTTCTGCTTCGTATTTGAGTTAAATTTGTATTTCCCCTTAGTGCTTGTCGTTGGTGTTTAAAATTCGTAAATTGTCAATTCAGAAGGCACATATATTCAAGATTGTTACTTTCTACAAGTAAATTTGGTGTAATTTTTTTACCAAATGGACTTGATATATATATATATATGTATGTATCATATATATATATGTATCATATATATATATATCATATATATATATATATATATATATATGATATATATGATATATATATATATCATATATATGATATATATATATATATATGATATATATATATATATATATATATATATATGATATATATATATATATATATGATATATATATATATATACCTTTATAACTTGCGCAGACATCCCAGTAAAATCCTTGAGAACTGTTTACGTTGTCTCCTTGATAGTATTTTGACAACACATCTGGTTGTATTTCTGGCTGATGCGTTAGACGATGAATTCTATATCATTTTTGGTTACTTATTATTCACATTTTCTCAGAGTCAATATAAATTGCGAATTTATTTCTCAGGCGGAGATTCTTGCTCATTTTAATCTGGAATCTGCTTGTGAGATCATCAATATCGAATTAAATCCAACCGATTTCTATGCTACAGAAAAAAACAGTAAATCTTAAGGATTAAATATTCATATCACCATGGCTGCCAATAGTCATTAATTGTTGGGAAACTTAGTGGACTGGTTTATTATTGTCTTCTACATGCTTTTGATTTTGAAGTGGTCTTTTTTCCAGGCTGGATCTTATCCAAGACTTTACAGTCCACTTTTCCCTCATATTAAATCCATCCATTGCAAGGGCGTTTGTGCGGAATTTGAACTCGGATCAAAGATTACAATTTTCGCACCAATAACGGCTACCTTCAAATCTTAAATTATATAAATATCAGGGAAAAAAGGAGAAATCTGGAATTTTGTCTATAAATTTCCTTCTTTATATTTAATTATTTAGCTCTTAACACAATTGAGGTAATTCATTTATGTGATTCTTGATTTTGTAAAGAGAATGGCTGTCGAAAGAGATTTCTTTTTAGCATTAAATTTCTTTTTTCACAATCCTAGGTATATCCAACTGTGTAAAAATAGAGAAACAATTGACAACCTTGTATCAGGTTTCACGGTGATAGAAGGAACTTGCCAGAAAAGGGTTTGAATATTACCCAGAACCACTTAACCTGTAACAATTTTATAGAAAATAACAACACATACACAGAGATATATTAAAAAGAATCGCCAAGACATCGTGATGAAAGACTACAAAACCAGAATGTGCTTTCTTATTTGACATGGCATTTCCTGCAGATTCTAAGGTTTCTTCAAAAACTATCAAAGTACAAGAATCTTGAAGTGGAAAATCTAAAAATGTGACACATGAGGACATCAATAGATTCTGTTGTAGCTGAAGCATTCGGATTGATGGGGAAAGGTTCCGAGACACTAAATGAAGGCATTCTTGGTAGCCCATGTCTTAAAGAAATGCAAAAAATTGTACTTAAATGTATAGCTCACACATTAGGAAGAGCTTATTCTATGTAAAATGTATGGGTGTGTGTGTTTTTTCTTTTTACATAAAAGATAACTGGAAAATGTCATTGAGTCATTTTTGAGCTCAGGTCTCTTTTTTGTTAATCTGAAGGAAATATGTATATAACAAAAATCAAAGAAAATAATAATATTAATAATAAATGGGCGCAGAAATATTAGTAAAACAAAAATACACTGACTGAAGCTGCAAAATACTTAAAAAAAGAGAGCAAAGACAAATGCAACCAACCAGATACAGAAACAATGTCAAGAAAAACCGCTTCATGGCCAATAATCTGCCCGAACCAAACGAGCTGATGTAGACAAGCCCCATACCCATCAGTGGCTAAGTAATGCAGGGGTAAAAGCTGAAACGAAAGGTTTTATCCTTGCCGTACAGGATCAGTGCTTTTTAACTAGAAATTATCAAGCACATATACTAAAATATTCTGTTAGCCAAAAATGCAGATTCTGTGATAAATATCCAGAAACAATTGATCATCTTGTATCAGGTTGCACGATATTGACACCCACGGAATATAAAACCTGGCATGATAGAATTGGTCAATATACGCAATGGAAAATATGCATCTTCTACGGGATGGAAACTGAAAGAAATTGGTATGAGCATCATCCAGACCCGGTTACGGAGATATGACCTGTTACAATTTTATGGGACAACAAAATACACACAGACAGAACAATCAAAGTTAAATGCCCAGACATTGTTATTAAGGACCGCAAACAAAGAAGTGTCTTCTTATTGATATGTCAGTCCCTGAAGACTGCAATGTATCTTGGAAGATCTTCAAAAAGCTATCAAAATACAAGGACCTTGAAATGGAAATCTCAAAAGTGGCACGTGGGAGCATCAGCAATCCTTGTTTTAGTTGGAGCCCTCGGATTGGTTAGAAAAGCTTCCAACAGACTAATTGAAGGGATTCCTGAAAGCCCATGCTTTAAAGAAATAGAAAAAAATGTTCTCATGAGTATAGCCCACACCTTACGAAGGGCTTTATCGATGTTAAGTATGTTTGTGTTTTTTGGGTTTTTTTTTTTTAAATTGGTCACTTTTTTTTAAATTCATATGTCACTTAGGGAACTGTAATCCTGATCGATCCATATTCATAAATAGTTTTATTTGATATAGTAGAACATGCCTAAGAAGAAGACTCATTACATTTCTCTCATATTTGGGAGCTAAGGGCAGGCACTTAATATCAGAGACCAAATGAACTTGGTATGCATAACCTTGGCTACGTGGTGAGTGTATTGCATAGGCATGTTCAGGAACCATTTCACGAAGATTAGAATGCCTTCGAGTATTCGGAATTGATTGAAAATTAAAAGCAATCATGTTATGCTCTCGAGGTGTCGAAAAGAGAAACAAAGTTTAAATTTGTGATATAAAACATTACCTTAATTTTCCTTTAGTTAATGGCTAGATATTTTTTCCACCAACTGTATATACTTTAAGAGAAATTCTAAAATTTGCGTCTTTTACAAAGGAATTCGTGAAATTGAATTCAGACTTTAATCCTATGTGGCTATCACAAAAGGGAGGACATATAAGTAAATATATAATGCTAATAAAATATGCGGATAAAGATAACACTGGGTAATATTGCTTTTTTTATTATTGAGAGAAAAAATGTGAATGTACGTGGGTGAGTGAACACGTATATATATATATATGTATATATATATATATATATATATATATATTGAACAATAAAAAATATTAAAAAATTAAAATCTTCAGACACACTGGGTTGTATATTAATATTCTTTCGTTTTTTTTATTATTATTTCATTTAGATTCCTCGACTAGTTTCGGCCAAAATGGCCATCATCAGGAGAAGAAATATTTCTGCTTGCTGGTAGAAGTAAACTAAAAAAATGAATGTCTTGATGGAGAAAACGAACTTTTGTCAGTAGTTTTCATTTGTTTGTTTTATATTTTTTTATCTTTTAAACATGAATCTTTTAACATCCGCTGTGTTGGTCAAACAGTTTCTTTTAAGTTGTTATCTGATATAAGAGCTGGATGGATTTATGCTTCTCTGAATTCCCTTGGTCAGTTTGACAGTTTTATTGATAATGGAGAGGGGATGTGTCTCTGTTTAACGTTTGTGTGTGTATGTTATTTGGTTCTTAGGGAGTGAGTGAGTATGATGTGTGTAAGTGTGTATATAAGTGTGGGTGTGTTTATAAGTGTAAGGGCTCAACACCTCCGTAAGCATGTCTGTCTTGTGTGGGTGAGAAATGTGGGTAGGTTTTGATTTGTTGGGTTATATATTAGTACTGTCTATATTGTTAAATTTATGGTTTAACCCGGCTGGGTATTTTGTTTTTAGACGTTGTATCCACTTATTTTCATGGAACTCTAAAATCTTTCTAATGTTATCTGCTCTGAACTTTTCTATTCTCTCAATTATAGTAAATTTGGCATGGGTTTTGAAATCGTGTTTTTCCAGGTGGAAATGTTGTTCTACAGATAATAATTTTTCATGGGGAGTCGACTTCAGATTTTCCTACATATTGTTTCTGGCATAGTGTTCATTCTAAGAGGTAATTTATGTTATGACTTCTACAGTTAGAATCGTGGTAGAATTTGAAAGTAGATTTAGTGATTGAGCTAGTGAATGAATTCGTGTGTTTAATATGGTTGCAACATAAACTTCTTTTCTTGTTACATGGTTGAGAAAATCCTGTTGTTTTTGTTCTTAGTTTATTAAGGATTACCTTGTCCCCTGAAATGTGGTTATTACTTATGTTTTCTTTTAGGTTCTTAGGTCTAAGATATGCAAGAAGGCCGGGTTCCTTAAACAATTTTTTAGGTCTGGTTTCAGATGTAGTATTTCCCAGCGACTTTTGATTATTTGGGATAGTGGAGGCAGAGTGGGATTGAAAGTGGTTACTAGAGGGATGCGGCTAGATTTATTTTAATCTTGTACATTAGGGTGTTTTCTCTAGGTATGGAAATTGCTTTATTTATTTGTTCCCTGATTAGGTGTTGTTTATAGCCACGTGTTGTGAATTGATGCTCCAAATTTTTAATGTGTTTATTTAATTCTTCATTGTTTGAACATATCCTTCTGAATCTAAGTGCTTGTGAATAGGGAAGGTTCACTTTGAGATGTTTAGGGCGGGAAGACTTAAATGTAGATAGTTGTGGGTGTCGGGGATTTTAGTGTGTAGTGTCGTTTGTAGTTTCCTGTTTTCATCTATTTAAATGCGGCTGTCTAAAAATGTTACTGATGTTGTGGATTTTTCATAGTCAAACTTAATTGAGTCGTGCACTGTGTTTAGGGTCATAAGGAATTGGATAAGTTTGTAAACACTACCCGTGTATACAAAAAATATATCATCGATATATCTTGCATAGAATACGCAGTCGCTACCAATGATTGGATAGATATGGGTCTCCTCAAATTTTCCCATGAATATTGTAGCATATGATGGAGCTGCAATGGTGCCCATGGCACAACCTCTTATTTGAAGGTAGTGTTCTCCATTGAAGGTGAAAGTATTCAATGTAAGGACATGCTCCCTGAGTTTTATGATTGATAACTTTTTTTAGGGGGGGTCGTGTTTTCTTCTGTTAGTAAGTGCTTCCTGAAGGGCGGTTAGCCGTTCGATGTGTTTAATGTTTGAATAGAGTGACATAACGTCCATAGTCACTAGAATAGCATTCTCTGGTATTGTTTGTATGTGATTAATTTTGTTCAGTAGATCTGTTGTGTCTCTGATGTAGGATTTTACTTCCTTAGCTAGCGGTTGTATGTAATGGTCTATGTATTTAGAAATTTTTGTCGTATGGCAGTTGAACGATGAAATAACCGGCCTTTCTGGGTTGTTGCTTTTGTGTATTTTAGAAAGGAGATGGAAACGATCAGGTGTAATGTTTGTGGGTGTAAGTGCTGTGCATGTTTCCTTTTCGATTAGATTGTTGCGAAGCATTATGTTTAGTGAGCTAGTTAATTCTTTTTGGTATTCGGGAAGGGGATCTGTAGGTAAGCTTTTATAGGTTTCTTTGTCGGCTAGCTGTTTGTTGGCATCTTTAATGTATTCTTCGATTCCCCAGATCACTGTCGCACCGCCTTTGTCAGCCTGTGTTATGATTAGGTCATCTCTATATGTCAGCGTATCGAGGGCTATACGTTCCCCTTCAGTAATATTGTCACGTGGCAGCTTACGTGCTATTGTTTTCTTTGTCATTTGCTACGGCTAGTTCAAATGTCTGTATAGTAATGTCTGTGTTTTGTGGGGTGTAGGTCGTGTCATTCTCTTTTAATGTATCAAGTATGGAAGGTGTGTGATCATTGTCCTCGTTGTGGGCTTTTAACCGTATTCTTCTGAAGAAGGATTTCACGTCCTTTGCCAAGGTGTCTTTATCAAACCTTGGGGGACTAGCTTAGTCCTTTATTTAATACCCTGAATGTATTGAATATATATATATATGTATGTATATATGTGCGTGTGTATGTTTATGCGTGTTTACATAATTCTATTTGCATTTGTGTGTATGTAAGTTTGCAATGGTTAAGTTGTCATCTAAAATACGGAAAAATGAAAATAACTTAGACATCTCATTTTAAGAAAAGTATTTACGAAAATTACACAAAAATAACTTGAAATACTAAATATAAATGTATTTAATAAAATCACCATTGACTTCTACCACAGTCACCAGACGACCTATCACCTGTATCTCTTCTGGTCATTGTCATGTTTAAATTGGTGAATGCAGCCGTAATCGTTGGCTTCATTTTATCTTTGGTGTTACAAGGAATGTTTGCGTCTCTTGATCAACAAGGCTGACACATAATAATCAAGATGGGGGAGTTAGGTGGCCATATTTAAGGCATGATGTCGTCGTAATAATTATATAAAAACCATGACTGGATTCTTCTGCTTGTGTGCCATATTACAGTGTCCTGTTGCCAGATATAGGGTCTTCCAGCAGACAACATTTCGACCCATGGCAACACTAACTGCTCAAGCTCGATGTAATTTTTCAAGATGCAATATATTGGTAATCAGCATTAGACTCATACAACTCTTTCCAGATGCTCTGCACTGTTCTCAGATTTAAACACAATCACTTTGAAATGTTCGTATTGGGACTACCGGTGGGTATACCAAGCAGTACATCATACCGTTTTCAAATTTCTGTGGAAGTGAATCGTGCATGGTGCTCGGTTTCTCACAGAAGGTGCCCAACTGACCCTACTATACTGTGCAATCAAAAACAAACCAGGCACATGCGCGAAACGAAAAATCTAAAAAAGCGATACTTTACCAATCGCACGGACTCTCTCTCTCTCTCATCATATAATGATTTTCCAAGTGTAGCTTAAATGTGCCACAAGGCCTAAAGTATGGGGCGCCCAGTGAGGATCGAACTAACTACTCAGTCGTATTTTTTTGTTCTAGCGAGACAAGCTTGCAAACCATTACACCGACGCGGGGTGCCCTCTCTCTCTTTATATAAATATTCATATACATATATGTGAGTGCGATTTCATATATATATATATATATATATATATATATGTGTGTGTGTGTGTGTGTGTGTGTAATAGCCTATCATAAATTGTCTGTTGCTTATATGCAAACTCCCCGTAGTGTAACGTCTTCGATAATTTTCATTGATATTTGCACTTCTTAAAGAGATTGAAAAAAAGAAAATATATTTGTCTCTTCGTTGAACATAAGTCTGCTATCTTTGAATAAGACAAAGCTGAAATGTAGACGTAGTTCAAACAAAAATCATGATGATTTCTTTTCATATTGTTTTCCTTAAAAAACTGTATGAGCAGTATATCAGTATTTGTAAATTTCCTACAGCTGCGCTTACACCTTCTCTCAGCCAAGTACAACCATCTCATATATTGAATTGTCTCCTCTCTTTTACGCTTCTTCTCGCTCTACCACTCATTTATCTAGGACAGGTTTTAGATTTGTGATCAGTTTTAAAAGTCGAACTATGTTAGCTTTAATCACATTTTTGGTTTTTCCTTTCCAATTTATCGTTTCCAACTAATCGATCAACTAAAACAATATTACTGTCTCACAGAATACTGCTGATTAGCCATTCACGCAAGTAAAATGTTTTAATGGAGTTAACAATATAAAATTTATGATTCAATTAAGTCAGAAGAATCCATGTGGTTTCATTCTAAATTACAAGAGAGTGCGCTTTCCTTTTTATAATTGTAGACGTTTTCTTATCAAATTAAATAAAAATCTGTCATTTTATTGTCTTTTACTATCATTTTATTGTCTTTTACTATCATTTTATTGTGTTCATTCAAATCAGTTTTATATCAAAACTCTTTTAGAAATCAAGATCGTTTTATATTGAATACTACGCTTAGAAAGTGATAATCGTTTTTCCTACGGACAAAATTGATCTGCCTGATAGTTAAATAGATAACTTATTATTTTTAATATTAAATTGCGAATCATTTTGTAAATGTTTTGGTGATTTTAACTTACCGTAGAAGCCGACTTCATGCACAGATCCCGTCCCATGATTTTTTGATTTTTGCATGGATTTAACCCCTTCAGAAAAAAATCCCTTATAGTGCAACTGGTCAGCGAAACTGCATGATTGTTAATCTCTTCAACGAAATTGCATGTGTTTAGTGAGACAACCTATTTATTTGTGTAAAAATAGGATTAAAAAAATACGTAATATACTTGAGCATATGCGGTATGTATAATGCAATTCTGTTTGTGCATCCTTTTCCAGGGTCAAATTCTACACTTTTTCTCAGATTTAAACAAACCAATTTATAAAATTAAAATAATTCTACAGTTATTTGAGCTTTCAATCAAGACGCATAAAAACTATATTTTATTAATAGTGTTCATCTCCAACAAAAACATGAATTTCAAAACAAAAGATAGAAGATTACTAAATGGGAAAGCTTTAAAGCTATGTTGGAAGACAGTAAAGGTTTCATATTAGAAGGATATGTAGGATAGATAAGGATTGAGTCTCAGCTTGAAGAAGTTAAGAGTTGAGTGATCAGGGAAGCATCTTCTCCGGAATCGCTTCCATATGGCAATATTTCTAAGAAAGAACTTGTCAGAGTGTAACTTTTTCATAAGAATCGAATATGAATGGAATGAAGAAGAGTCAAGGTAGCGTAAATGGCAAGACAGGTCCTAGCTATGAAGGTCTGGATTGATGGAAACATAGAATGTAGCTTATCCGATATCAGCAGCGGTAGAGCAGCGAAAGGCTAGCAACTACTATCCGTCTGTCAGAAAGCGGTTGAAAATTTTTCATCATCTAAATGCTTGTTTACTCGGCTGGAAAGAACGGATTGGGAAGTTCCGGCCCAGACATAGAATTAATACATCATTTGTGGTATGATCTGTACGTTTTAATGATAGTATATGACAACTGATTGTTGGATTTTCTTAAGCTTATCGCCCATTTTTTAGCGAAGATCAAAATGTAGTATCTGTTCTTATCAGCTTATCTGATCGGATCTTTCGGAGCCTTATATTTCTGGACTGTACCTGGATTATACTGTGACATTTTGGATTACTTTTACCACTTGGGACATGTCTGACACAAGGTCAGTAAAAAGGGATCAGGCGGACAGGCCGGATAGAGCTGGTAAGTTTGTAGGTAACTCACGGAAAAAGAGGCACTTGCCCAACCAGGTTTCTACCAACGACATTGATGGAAGATCTCGTTCTCCACTCAAGACCTTGTCTCCTGAAAACACCAAATTCAACCATTTGCCTCCTTAAGAGGCATCCAACTCAGACTAAAGGCTACTTCCTGAAGGGTTAACCAAACCAGAACCTCTGCTTTCCAAAGAGAAAACGTTCTGGATTGTAATTATTATTCTTTATTGCGACTGAATTTTACATTAAAAATTATTCAATCTTTTTAGAATAACGATGCAAATCGTAGTAGTTAACACAATGCTGGGGAGGGGTTAAGATTGTTTATGTCTTTCTCTAGGGTCAAGATAGCAAAATCGATTGGATTCGAATTTGATTCTCCGATTCTCATTTCAAGCCGCTATCCATTACATCACCCACACATCTTATAGCATGGTAAGCGGAATCAGGTACTTTCTCAAGCGGTACCGATCATTATTGCATATTCTTTAGAGATTGACTGCGTATACGCGTTTTTTTTTCTTGTGGTTCGCTGGTGCGAACTTAAATCACATTAAACTTTCCATGCATTAAGCTTCATTGAAAGTACAACCGTTCATCATGACCGGAGATAATTCAGGAGCTCCTCCCTGGTGATGAAACATTATTGGCTTGCTTTTACAACATATTATATATAGAGACAAAAATTATCTTAGGAATACTAATTTAACATGTTGGTATTTTTAATATTAGAAATAATTCTAATTATTTAATTTAATTTTATTTCTTTTTTTTCAAATAATATTAAAGAATTAAAAAAAATCTAAAATTACATTTAACATTATTATAAGTTCCATTACATTTTATTAACACTGATGTAAAATGAACATTTAATATCCATCAGCGCTAAATTATGTTCTAATAATTAAAACTGCTTTTAACTTTAAAAAAAAAATAATATTGTAATGTTACTATTCTTAAAGATTCGGTTCATTCCCTTCTTTTTTTCTATTTTTCTTTCTTTCTTTCTTTCGTATTAATACATTTGAACTGTACAGTGATTATATTGATGAATTGTATTGCATTTTGAGAGTCGATTTATGGAATTACTTATTTTATTTTTGATCATTTGTAAGTTGTAAAACTATTTTCTGTCATATAGGAAGCTTTATCTACTCACAAGCGGAATACCAGACTAAATAGCAAGTCAGTAGAAAAGCTGAGGTAATGCAACAAATGACGTCTAATAAAACGAATCAATCAAATATAGCTAAATCATCAGTTGTGTTCAAATTATACTAGTTAAAAAAGGTGTTTTGTTCAATTAATTTTCTTATGTGTTAGTGTACTAAAACATTTATGCAAACATTTCTTGACAATAATTTTAGTCTCTTCCAAAACCATAAGATTGTTACTCCCTCTATAGTTCCGTGGAAATTATTGTATAAGGCGATTGGTTTATTGGAAACTCATGTCTTCATTGTAATTAAGTGACAATGTAAAATTTATTGATTGATATATACATGGCGCATTAGGTAAGAATATAAAGTACATCTTAAAACCACTAAATATATTGGCGCAAAATCAGTACACAGATACAGTAATGGTTGAATTTCATGTTTATTCTATGTAACCACCTTCAGACACAATGAGAGAAACTGATATGGTTGACACGCACACATCACATAGCCTGTATTGATATCGGACTTTACTCGATTAATGGCAGTTTTCAGTGAATCAATCGTATTGTGGGAACCTTGATTAGTCTTCTGTTCAACGACTCACATGTAATATTCCAAGGGATGTTGCTCCGGTTAGTAGCCACATATTTGGCGTGTTGTGGTCATACATATTGGCCGTCATTCAATGATGAGTCACTACAACTTTGTGAGCAGATGCAGAGGCCTGCAGAAACACATGCGCCCTTTTACGGCATACACGGTCTATCCAGAGCTTTCCAACTGTTTCCAGTACATCAGTGTAGTAAGCAGCATTCAACGGAAGACCCTGTTGAATGATATGTGGTGGTATGACATATCCTTCAATACTCACCACTCTTAAAACGATCATAGATGCGGGAAACTTAATGAGAATAACACGAGTGACATATGAAGGATCAGCTGCCACCTGTCATTTTTCCGGTTTCCTTTTCGTTTCTAGTCGAATTCTTTAAAAATAAACAAAAACAAAACAAAACAGAGTGCCTTAGATTGTTCTGGATGATTCAACTTGTTCAGTAATAATTATGAATTGTACCAAATGTCTTCATGCACCACATTGCAGATTGTACTCTACGACACATTAACATGACTAAACAAAGACCCTAATGAAGGTTTCAGGATTTGCGTTGGTAAGGTTCTGCACTGGCTGTACAGATTATGGTAGCCTGATAGTACGAAAAATATTGCATTAATATTTCTCGTACTATCGGGATGAAGTAGAGACGACTATTTCCCCATGTAGGCTTCCAGCCTTCTAAAATTTATGACAAAACGACCTGGCGACTTTCGAAAACATCACAAAATCGCTGTGCTTCGCCTGTATCGCAAAAATGGCAGCATGTTGTTTCATCTCATGTATAGCTGATACTTCGGCATTGATTCTCTGTATAGATAAATGCACATTGATTGACTACAGTGGCACAATAACATGTTTTTATATACCTTACCCACCTTGTATATCAGAGAAATATTATTCTTCTACTTTCACACATTTTGTACAGTTATGAATATGTTTGTTCTAAGTGACGTCAGGATTCAACTAAAGCTGGACATTCAGTGAATTTAGGCAATAACAAAATTTCGCAAGAAACCTGTTAGAAAAGATTTGCCTGATAATATTAATTTTTTTGTTGCTTATTTAAGAAAATACGCAGGTTTTCAGAGAATTCAGTTGAAACTGATTACTGTCACCTTTTATGATAGTTTAAGAATAAAGTATACGGCATTCAGTTTGCATGATTTAATTAGAATTCGTACCATTTGCTGGGGTCCACCACATAGATTTATACGTATGTATAAATGGTTGTTGAGGATAATTTCGGTTGCTAAAGCAAATATAATTCTCTTTGCTACACTTTTTTTATATATAATTGCACGTGTAACATTATTGCTCAATACCTGTAATCACAGGTCAAGGTTCAGCTAGATTTAGTAAGGAATGAAATAAGGAATGGGATCTTAAATGAATTTAAACCACAATTAAAAGAATAAGACCATACGAGGAAAGGATAAAAAGAGCAAAAACGACATGAAATAATCGAAAATATTTGTAAAAAAAAGTGATTATAACACATTGCATAACTGAGCACGAATATATAGGTAGTTATTGTAAAAGGAAGGCAAAAAGGTTAGACGAAATATTGTAGACATATAACAGTGTGTAGAAAGTGTATGGGGCGCATCAAGAACCGCGGTAAGTTCAATGAAAAAATAAGAAGGAAACATCAACAATGTCGCTAAGGAACAGATCAGATCCAATGAAACATAAATGAATAATGTCAGCCGTATATCTGTCACATTATTTAGAAACAGACCCAGTGCAATAAAAGAAAAATGAATGAAGAACAGGAAGCAGTATATCAAGAACCGTAATACATTTTTCTTTTGTTAAGCCCTCAGGTCTGAAGATTGCGTTTAAGCATGAAAATATAAGTTGTTAAAAATGACGATCTTCGTTCTTGTAGCATTCCATGAGTCAAAATATTGCCACCATATATCATTTGAATAGGAAAAATGATTAAATATTATTTTTGGTGTTTAAAAAGAAAATCTTCAAAGATTCATAAATTTGAAGTATTCTAAAATACTTTGTGAAATATACTCGCTAAATATATTATATGGTCTTGATTCTAAACGAACTGAATTTTACATCTAACCAAATTTAAAATTCAGCGACAAAATTAGGATTAATTTGTTTAGTCATAAACTGTTCAGTAAGAGATGTATGCTTTTATATGATTTCGGAAGATGACGATTTTCAAAGACCAAAAAATAAATACCAAAATATAGGAATGGATTCCGCCTTTTAGAATTATATTTCTTTTTACCGCAGGCGCCATCATTTATTATAACAAAATAACTACTTAATTAAATCATTTCCGAGGCTACTTACCTTATTTAATTCCTGCGGTATCTTGTATTTTGCACTTTGTTTTGGTCATGCCACTCATTTTCCCACGGGTGTATGAATGAATTATTGTTGGTAGCGGCTTTCTTTATTTGTTTATCATGAAAATTATTCGACAGATTCATTGTAGGGATTCACTTTTATTTGAAGAAATGTGAATTTGTTCGTCGTTAAAGTAGACGAATTAACAGAAGGAACAAAAACGAGGAAAGGAGAAAATGTTTTTTTCTTGTGCTGAGAATGGTGATTTGAATTACAATTTCGTTAGAAAATAGAATTTAAATTATAGAAATAGATAGATAGATAGATAGTGTTATGGATTCCGGGATGAAATCCGGTACCAATAAATAAAAAACGCCAAGAATGAATATAGGAAAATAAATATATTAACGTAATAATACAAAATGGTAATGCAGGTTAGTAGTTCCAGTAATGCGGGTTAGTAGAAAAAATATATATATAGTCTTTGTAATTGAGGCCGTAGATATCACTATGTCTGGACTGGACTCTAACTCTGGTTGAACACCCAGTCTCAATATATTGCGTTATTACTTACTGAGTCTACGTGCTCGCTGACTGTGACTCTTGCTCGCTACCCTCGTTCGTTCTCCCAGCAGTAGTATATGTATATTCTGGGTGAGTCCATTTGTCTAAAAAGGGGAGGATCCCTGAATACCCCTCTCCTTAGATTCCTTTTCGCGGGGAGTTAATATTTTTTCTCTTATGGTCGATAATTAGAGGTTCTGTAAATTTTCTTTTCCTGCTTGTTCTTCTAAGCTATGTGTCTTCTTGTGGTCTTTGAATCTCAAATGCTTCAAAATCGCCTGGTTTGAATGATCTCTTGGGTGCTATGGGTGTATGCCGGTTTTTATTTTTGTTAGGCAATAACTTATAAAACACAGAAGGTACTTTGCAGACAAACATCACTTCCGCTGGTGAAAGACCAGATGGTGTGTTCCCCTTCGGGGTTATTTTGTAGACTTGGAGGAACTGTTGTATAGCTCTTACTGTAGGTAAATCCTCTGCTTTTTTCACAGCTCTCTTAAGCGTGTCTACAAATCTTTCGGCTTGCCCGTTAGATCGCGGATGGAACAGAGTTATCTTAATATGCTTTACTTCATAAGTCGCAAAGAATTCCTGGAAGTCACTGGAGGTGAATTGTGTACCATTATCAGTTACCAGGCAATCTACGACGCCGAATCTCGCGAATAATTCATGTAGACAATGTATAGTGTTTTCCGTCGTCGGGTTTTTGGATCTGAAAACTTCTGGCCACTTCCTAAAGATATCTACCGTTATCAGGTAGTAGTATCCATCAGTGGGTTCTGCATAGTCCGCATGGATTCTAGATCAAGGTCTGTCAACCTTAGGCCATGGTTTTTGTATAGTATGTGGTCCCTTTGCTGCAGCCGCACAGCCTTTACATTTTTCCACAATTTGCGTAATATCATCACCCATATTAGGCCAATAAACGAAACTTCTCATTAGTGCTTTCATATGCTTTTTTTCCTGGATGTCCTATAAGAAAGTCCTTCAGAATCCGCCTTTGTAACGATTTTGGTATGACCACTCTTTCATTATACAGTAATATGTGATCACAAATTGAAAAACTGTCCGCTAAATTCCTTTCCTTCTATTTTTTTCTTCGTACTCTGAATAAATTCATCCATTTCCGCTTCTCTTCTTATCTCTAACAAGGTCGCAGTAGTTGCTTTATTGTATTGTATATCACTTTACTGATTTCGTCTTCGGCTCGCAAAGCCACTATTACCGAGTCTTCCAGAGGTTCGCATTTCGCAGGTACCAATCCACATAATCCATCAGCATGCCCAATTTTCTTCGACGATAGGAACTCAAGTTTGAAATTGTAATTCAATAAATTAGTTCCACATCTTAGAAGTCTGTTGGCTGTGTAAATTGTTAGTCTTTTTTTCGATCCGAAAATCGTAAGAAGAGGTCCATGATCCGTTTGAAGAGTAAACTCTCTTCCATAAATATATCTGTGAAAGCGAGTTATGGCGAATATTATGCCTACCGCTTCTTTTTCAATCTGCGAATAATTCCTCTCTGCTGGTAACAACGATCTAGATGCTTGAGCTATAGGTTTCTTTGTGCCATCGTGCATCTTGTGTAGTATACAAGCTCCTACTCAATGTAGACCTGCGTCACTAGCAATGATAATTTCTAGTTTCGGGTCAAAATGCGTTAGTGCTAGCTCAGAAGTTCATTTTTGTATTATCTCCTTAAAAGCTTTCTGATAGTCTTCCGTCCAATTCCATTTATTCGTTTTTCAATAATTCATTGTACATATTTTCAATGAATTCACTGTAATAATTCGTTAGACCAAGAAAGCTTTGCAATTCTGCGACATTTTTCGGCTCAGGTATATTTTTTATTGCAGATACCATATCTGTATCTAGTTTTCTGCCACTTTCATTAATTATATGGCCTAAATATTTGATTTAATTTAGGACAACATCGCATTTTTCCTCCTTTATTTAAACCCCAAACCCTGAAGACTTACTTAATGTGCGGTGCGTGTTCTTCAACATTGTCACTTTTGATTAGAATGTCGTCTAAGTAAGCGGTAGAAAGGTTCTGGTCCATGAGCATTGTATCCATCGACTGTTGGAAGATTAACGGTGCTACTTTTATCCCAAATGGTAATCTGTTGAATTTGTACAGTCTTTTGTGCGTATTAATACATAGAATTTTTGTACTTTTTCTTCTACTTCAATTTGAAGATAAGCTTCGCTTAAATCAATTTTAGAAAATACGTTACCACCGTTAAGGTTGTTAAATATTTCCTCCGGAATTTGTAATGGGTAGTGTTGGTTTTTTATAGCCTTGTTTAACCCAGTCGAGAAATCTGCGCAAACACGGATTTCCCGGAGTTTTTCTTTACGTAGACAACTGGTGCCGCCCATTCACTGAACTCGATTTTTGAAAGGATTCCAGTTTGTACCAGTCTCTCTAATACTTTGTCAACTTTTTCTATAGTAGCAAAAGGCACGTTTCGCTTCTTTTTGAATACTGTTTTGAATACTGTTTGGACATTATTATTCAATTCTAGCTGCAAACTTATTACATCGTCCCAACCCGCTCGAGAATACTTGGGGAAATTGATTGTGTAATTTTTCCTTTAAATTTGTAGCTTCTGGCGGTTCGCACTATTTTCTTACAAAATGAGACGATAGGTAAATCCCATACATCGAATATTTGCACCCAGTATATGCCCACCAGATTTTCTGTATCTTTGATTAAGAATATTTTGAGTTTTTTTTTTTTTTCCGTAGAATTTTACTTCTCCTTCAAATTTTATACGTGTATGCATCATGGTCGGTCTATTAAGCTTTCTCCATGTTTGTAGGTTAATTATTATTAGATCTGAACCTGAATCTAATTGTAATTTTATCTCCTTATTTAAAATTTCGAGTTCCACGTATTTTCTTATGTAAATATTGCCTTCGTCATGCATTCTAGTAGCTCTTGTCCTACTAGTAGGTTTTTGTTCCTACATTGGGATGCCTTATGTCCCATTTTTCCACACGCTAAACAGTTGTTATATTTAAAACGATAATTATTTTTCCAGTGTAATCCTCCACATTGATAACATGCAGATGAGGGTGGGCTTATATTTGCTTTGATTTCTGACATTAATTGCCCTATACGTTGTACTTTTTCATTATTATAGAATTTTTCTTTTCTTTCCGGGGAGCGTGAAAATCGTAAACTTTTGTTCAACGTACGTATGTGTGCTACTCCTGGGTCCTCGATATCTTTCGAGTCTTTCTTTATACTCAAACATTTTTGGCAATCTTCTGACAATTTTTGTAGTGTTAATCCAGGCTCAATTTGAAGTTTTGAAAGCATTCTTTTGCGCATTTCGCTAACCATGCCTGAGACTAAACCTTGTACAAAAGTAAGACTCTTGAAATTGTCCGGAGTTAATTCTGCATCTTAAAGTCGTCGCAATGTTTGTTCACGATTGCGGCGAACTTCGAGTAGTCCTCATTTTCACCTTTTACGTAGTTAAGACATTTCCGCCTTTTGTGAAAAAAGTGACGTCTATGGACTGAAGAGCTCCGTAAGTCATGTAACTACTTCGTCAAAAGTTAAATCGTTTGACTATTTTGAAAAAATATAATCCACAAATTTTATGTATTCCTCTGTTCCCAATTTTCTGAGTAATAGACGTAGCTTCTTAGCTTGCGTCCAGTTTTGATTCCTTCATGACGTCTGAAATAGTCCCCGAAATTTTTATCATCTTCTTGGGAGTATTTGAATGTTTCTATCGTGTTCCATACTGCGTCTTGGGAAAAATGCGCCTCTTTTTTCGCCAAATTGTTGTGGTCGACGAGAGAGAATTTTTTTTCTTCCCTTACATGTGAGTTCGAAGTCCTTGTCGCCAAGTTGTTGTAGATTCCGGGATGATATCAGGTACCAATAAATAACAAACGCCCAGAATGAATATAAGAAAATAAATGTATTAACGTAATAATACAAACTGGTAATGCAGGTTAGTAGTTCCAGGAATTCAGGTTAGTAGGAAAATATATATACAGTCTTTGTAATTGAGACCGTAGATATCTCTATGTCTGGACTCGACCATAACTCTGGTTGAACAACCGGTCTCGACGTATTGCGGTATTACTTCCTTACTGAGTCTACGTGCTGGCTGACTGTGACTCTTGCTCACTACTCTCGTTCGTTCTCCCAGCAGTAGAATATGTATACTCTGGGGGAGTTCATTTGTGCAAAAAGAAGAGGACCCCTCAACAGACAGATAGATAGATAGTTCTGGCGAGTGAAGGTGAATTATTGCTGATTATTGCAAGATTTATTTTAAATAGTTTTAACTTAACCAAAGTGACAATGTGACTAGAACGTAGGGGTTTACAAGGAGTGACAGTGATAAAGGACGAGAAAAATGAAACTGGGGATGATTGAGGAAAAGGCAAAAAAGGAACAGTGGTCAAGTCGACAGAAGATGGCTGGTGATGTAGGACTTAATTTTGTAAAGATTGTTGTTAGGGAATCAAGAAACCGGGCGCCAAAAATGTGAAGTGCGAGGAAAGAATCTGTATAGAAGTTGTGACTACATTGAACTAGTTCAACCGTAAAATGGTGAAACATAGTTGCCAATCAAGTAGAACGCTGAAAGGTTTTTTAATGCATCTTTCGTAAATATATATGATAGTATAATAAGGGATATTTATTTTTAACTTTCATATATAATAAATCTTGGCGTTTTTGGAAAAGAAAGATATAACTTCATAAGGGAAATAAGGGAGGAGCAAAACAAAAGTGGAAATTATGAATAACTACTTAATTAAATCATTTCCGAGGCTACTTACCTTATTTAATTCCTGCGGTATCTTGTATTTTGCACTTTGTTTTGGTCATGCCACTCATTTTCCCACGGGTGTATGAATGAATTATTGTTGGTAGCGGCTTTCTTTATTTGTTTATCATGAAAATTATTCGACAGATTCATTGTAGGGATTCACTTTTATTTGAAGAAATGTGAATTTGTTCGTCGTTAAAGTAGACGAATTAACAGAAGGAACAAAAACGAGGAAAGGAGAAAATGTTTTTTTCTTGTGCTGAGAATGGTGATTTGAATTACAATTTCGTTAGAAAATAGAATTTAAATTATAGAAATAGATAGATAGATAGATAGTGTTATGGATTCCGGGATGAAATCCGGTACCAATAAATAAAAAACGCCAAGAATGAATATAGGAAAATAAATATATTAACGTAATAATACAAAATGGTAATGCAGGTTAGTAGTTCCAGTAATGCGGGTTAGTAGAAAAAATATATATATAGTCTTTGTAATTGAGGCCGTAGATATCACTATGTCTGGACTGGACTCTAACTCTGGTTGAACACCCAGTCTCAATATATTGCGTTATTACTTACTGAGTCTACGTGCTCGCTGACTGTGACTCTTGCTCGCTACCCTCGTTCGTTCTCCCAGCAGTAGTATATGTATATTCTGGGTGAGTCCATTTGTCTAAAAAGGGGAGGATCCCTGAATACCCCTCTCCTTAGATTCCTTTTCGCGGGAGTTAATATTTTTTCTCTTATGGTCGATAATTAGAGGTTCTGTAAATTTTCTTTTCCTGCTTGTTCTTCTAAGCTATGTGTCTTCTTGTGGTCTTTGAATCTCAAATGCTTCAAAATCGCCTGGTTTGAATGATCTCTTGGGTGCTATGGGTGTATGCCGGTTTTTATTTTTGTTAGGCAATAACTTATAAAACACAGAAGGTACTTTGCAGACAAACATCACTTCCGCTGGTGAAAGACCAGATGGTGTGTTCCCCTTCGGGGTTATTTTGTAGACTTGGAGGAACTGTTGTATAGCTCTTACTGTAGGTAAATCCTCTGCTTTTTTCACAGCTCTCTTAAGCGTGTCTACAAATCTTTCGGCTTGCCCGTTAGATCGCGGATGGAACAGAGTTATCTTAATATGCTTTACTTCATAAGTCGCAAAGAATTCCTGGAAGTCACTGGAGGTGAATTGTGTACCATTATCAGTTACCAGGCAATCTACGACGCCGAATCTCGCGAATAATTCATGTAGACAATGTATAGTGTTTTCCGTCGTCGGGTTTTTGGATCTGAAAACTTCTGGCCACTTCCTAAAGATATCTACCGTTATCAGGTAGTAGTATCCATCTGTGGGTTCTGCATAGTCCGCATGGATTCTAGATCAAGGTCTGTCAACCTTAGGCCATGGTTTTTGTATAGTATGTGGTCCCTTTGCTGCAGCCGCACAGCCTTTACATTTTTCCACAATTTGCGTAATATCATCACCTATATTAGGCCAATAAACGAAACTTCTCATTAGTGCTTTCATATGCTTTTTTTCCTGGATGTCCTATAAGAAAGTCCTTCAGAATCCGCCTTTGTAACGATTTTGATATGACCACTCTTTCATTATACAGTAATATGTGATCACAAATTGAAAAACTGTCCGCTAAATTCCTTTCCTTCTATTTTTTTCTTCGTACTCTGAATAAATTCATCCATTTCCGCTTCTCTTCTTATCTCTAACAAGGTCGCAGGTAGTTGCTTTATTGTATTGTATATCACTTTACTGATTTCGTCTTCGGCTCGCAAAGCCACTATTACCGAGTCTTCCAGAGGTTCGCATTTCGCAGGTACCAATCCACATAATCCATCAGCATGCCCAATTTTCTTCGACGATAGGAACTCAAGTTTGAAATTGTAATTCAATAAATTAGTTCCACATCTTAGAAGTCTGTTGGCTGTGTAAATTGGTAGTCTTTTTTCGATCCGAAAATCGTAAGAGGAGGTCCATGATCCGTTTGAAGAGTAAACTCTCTTCCATAAATATATCTGTGAAAGCGAGTTATGGCGAATATTATGCCTACCGCTTCTTTTTCATTTTGCGAATAATTCCTCTCTGCTGGTAACAACGATCTAGATGCTTGAGCTATAGGTTTCTTTGTGCCATTATGCATCTTGTGTAGTATACAAGCTCCTACTCAGTGTGGACCTGCGTCACTAGCAATGATAATTTCTAGTTTGGGGTCAAAATGCGTTAGTGCTAGCTCAGAAGTTCATTTTTGTATTATCTCCTTAAAAGCTTTCTGATAGTCTTCCGTCCAATTCTATTTATTCGTTTTTCAATAATTCATTGAGGGGAGCCCTCAATTTGTGCATATTTTCAATGAATTCACTGTAATAATTCGCTAGACCAAGAAAGCTTTGCAATTCTGCGACATTTTTCGGCTCAGGTATATTTTTTATTGCAGATACCATATCTGTATCTAGTTTTCTGCCACTTTCATTAATTATATGGCCTAAATATTTGATTTAATTTAGGACAACATCGCATTTTTCCTCCTTTATTTAAACCCCAAATCCTGAAGACTTACTTAATGTGCGGTGCGTGTTCTTCAACATTGTCACTTTTGATTAGAATGTCGTCTAAGTAAGCGATAGAAAGGTTCTGGTCCATGAGCATTGTATCCATCGACTGTTGGAAGATTGACGGTGCTACTTTTACCCCAAATGGTAATCTGTTGAATTTGTACAGTCTTTTGTACGTATTAATACATAGAATTTTTGTACTTTTTTTCTACTTCAATTTGAAGATAAGCTTCGCTTAAATCAATTTTAGAAAATACGTTACAACCGTTAAGGTTGTTAAATATTTCCTCCGGAATTTGTAATGGGTAGTGTTGGTTTTTTATAGCCTTGTTTAACCCAGTCGAGAAATCTGCGCAAACACGGATTTCCCGGAGTTTTTCTTTACGTAGACAACTGGTGCCGCCCATTCACTGAACTCGATTTTTGAAAGGATTCCAGTTTGTACCAGTCTCTAATACTTTGTCAACTTTTTTTCTATAGTAGCAAAAGGCACGTTTCGCTTCTTTTTGAATACTGTTTTGAATACTGTTTGGACATTATTATTCAATTCTAGCTGCAAACTTATTACATCGTCCCAACCCGCTCGAGAATACTTGGGGAAATTGATTGTGTAATTTTTCCTTTAAATTTGTAGCTTCTGGCGGTTCACTATTTTCTTACAAAATGAGACGATAGGTAAATCCCATACATCGAATATTTGCACCCAGTATATGCCCACCAGATTTTCTGTATCTTTGATTAAGAATATTTTGAGTTTTTTTTTTTTTCCGTAGAATTTTACTTCTCCTTCAAATTTTATACGTGTATGCATCATGGTCGGTCTATTAAGCTTTCTCCATGTTTGTAGGTTAATTATTATTAGATCTGAACCTGAATCTAATTGTAATTTTATCTCCTTATTTAAAATTTCGAGTTCCACGTATTTTCTTATGTAAATATTGCCTTCGTCATGCATTCTAGTAGCTCTTGTCCTACTAGTAGGTTTTTGTTCCTACATTGGGATGCCTTATGTCCCATTTTTCCACACGCTAAACAGTTGTTATATTTAAAACGATAATTATTTTTCCAGTGTAATCCTCCACATTGATAACATGCAGATGAGGGTGGGCTTATATTTGCTTTGATTTCTGACATTAATTGCCCTATACGTTGTACTTTTTCATTATTATAGAATTTTTCTTTTCTTTCCGGGGAGCGTGAAAATCGTAAACTTTTGTTCAACGTACGTATGTGTGCTACTCTTGGGTCCTCGATATCTTTCGAGTCTTTCTTTATACTCAAACATTTTTGGCAATCTTCTGACAATTTTTGTAGTGTTAATCCAGGCTCAATTTGAAGTTTTGAAAGCATTCTTTTGCGCATTTCGCTAACCATGCCTGAGACTAAACCTTGTACAAAAGTAAGACTCTTGAAATTGTCCGGAGTTAATTCTGCATCTTAAAGTCGTCGCAATGTTTGTTCACGATTGCGGCGAACTTCGAGTAGTCCTCATTTTCACCTTTTACGTAGTTAAGACATTTCCGCCTTTTGTGAAAAAGTGACGTCTATGGACTGAAGAGCTCCGTAAGTCATGTAACTACTTCGTCAAAAGTTAAATCGTTTGACTATTTTGGAAAGATATAATCCACAAATTTTATGTATTCCTCTGTTCCCAATTTTCTGAGTAAAAGACGTAGCTTCTTAGCTTGCGTCCAGTTTTGATTCCTTCATGACGTCTGAAATAGTCCCCGAAATTTTTATCATCTTCTAGGGAGTATTTGAATGTTTCTATCGTGTTCCATACTGCGTCTTGGGAAAAATGCGCCTCTTTTTTCGCCAAATTGTTGTGGTCGACGAGAGAGAATTTTTTTTCTTCCCTTACATGTGAGTTCGAAGTCCTTGTCGCCAAGTTGTTGTAGATTCCGGGATGATATCAGGTACCAATAAATAACAAACGCCCAGAATGAATATAAGAAAATAAATGTATTAACGTAATAATACAAACTGGTAATGCAGGTTAGTAGTTCCAAGAATTCAGGTTAGTAGGAAAATATATATACAGTCTTTGTAATTGAGACCGTTGATATCTCTATGTCTGGACTCGACCATAACTCTGGTTGAACAACCGGTCTCGACGTATTGCGGTATTACTTCCTTACTGAGTCTACGTGCTGGCTGACTGTGACTCTTGCTCACTACTCTCGTTCGTTCTCCCAGCAGTAGAATATGTATACTCTGGGGGAGTTCATTTGTGCAAAAAGAAGAGGACCCCTCAACAGATAAATAGATAGATATATAGTTTCTGGCGAGTGAAGGTGAATTATTGCTGATTATTGCAAGATTTATTTTAAATAGTTTTAACTTAACCAAAGTGACAATGTGACTAGAACGTAGGGGTTTACAAGGAGTGACAGTGATAAAGGACGAGAAAAATGAAATTGGGGATGATTGAGGAAAAGGCAAAAAAGGAACAGTGGTCAAGTCGACAGAAGATGGCTGGTGATGTAGGACTTAATTTTGTAAAGATTGTTGTTAGGGAATCAAGAAACCGGGCGCCAAAAATGTGAAGTGCGAGGAAAGAATCTGTATAGAAGTTGTGACTACATTGAACTAGTTCAACCGTAAAATGGTGAAACATAGTTGCCAATCAAGTAGAACGCTGAAAGGTTTTTTAATGCATCTTTCGTAAATATATATGATAGTATAATAAGGGATATTTATTTTTAACTTTCATATATAATAAATCTTGGCGTTTTTGGAAAAGAAAGATATAACTTCATAAGGGAAATAAGGGAGGAGCAAAACAAAAGTGGAAATTATGAATTTCATCGATCATAAATGATAAAAGAGAAGAACAAGTAGAGAAATTAAATTAATGAATTCCATTTGACAAATATTTGAAAAAGAATGAAACGATTAGAACCAAGAAAGCGAATGTAACAGGTCAGGTTGGAATTAGAACTCGGTACACAAATCCGCTCACCCTTCTTCATTCTCTTTCAGACTCTCTCTCTCACTCTCTTTCTCTCTCTCACACACGTACAGACACACACACACACACACACATATATATATATATATATATAAACACCGAATGGCAAAAGTCGAACAGAATATTCAGGCGCAGTGGGTTGCATAGTAGCTCGACTATTTTGTATATGTTAAGTATTATGCGTAACAATGTCAATTATTTCCGTATTGATATGTTCATTTTGAATCAGTCCAATGGCCATTGATTAGAACTAACTAGGAGACAGCAAATACATTAGCGTTTGTTTTAAGCATTGGCCCACAAGGAAGGCGATAATGACACTGAAACATAAGGGTTTACTGAGAGGAAATAAGTTTAGTAAGCGTTTGTGAGGAAACAAGAGAAAAGAACATGTTTAAGGAAAAGATCTTACGTGACAGAACATTCTTTGGATTTCATAAGGAGATATATATATATATATATATATATATATATATATATATATATATATATATATATCCTAACGAGCCTGGCAAACCTACCTAGGTTTCACTTAAACGGATATTCAGGGTAATCTGGTCAGTTTAGCCTGAAGATCCGTTTGGGTGAAACCTAGGTAGGTTTGCCAGGCTTGTTAGTATTTATTCTAATTTACCGATCTACTTAGCGTATTGAGCACTCTACGTTTTACTCTTTATACTCACTTGGTTTTTTTTTCTTTGGACTAAGAACTTAAGACACGTAACGATTTGTTTTGCCTTGTTCTAATGTTTTTGGTTCTTTCTTTTTTTCTAATTCCATTTTTTGCCTCGGACACCAATTTGCTCTCAGGTGTCTACAAGTTGAGCCATCCGAGGGTTTTTCAAGCGAGTAATATTGTTAATATATATATATATATATATAGCAGTTGCAACCTATCAGATATGACAGCAGCATTTAATTCATGGTAAAATAGCAGATTTATAAACGTGCACGAAAAATACTAACGAGAAAAAATTTCTGGTACAGCATCTTTCTTGGTAGCAGAACTATCAGTCGATTGAATATATGCCTTCTATTTCACTGGAATACGTGAGACCAAGAAGGCGCAATGATTTATTCTTCTGGGGGTTAGCATAAGCCATTCTAATGTATCACAAAATTGGTTCTCCAAGACGAATAAAAGTTAGCATTCCCGTTTTGAGGGCGTTAGTACTTACAAAACCCTTTAATCTTGCAAGTAAAAACTGATCGAAGATCGTTTTGGAGAACTGCCACCAGTTTACTTAAGTAAACCTATTGGATTTTCTCTTAAGACATTAAGCAGCGTTTTCATCCGCTTAGATACCGAATTTCGAACTAGTGACATCAGGAAAGCCGTTGAAGAAAATCAGAAACAAAGTATTCCAAGAATACAGCCCTGGTCGCATCCGCATTAATGTCGAATAATCTAGAAGATTGGCCGCTCAAAATGTATTTCACTACCCGATTTGTTAATAAAGTTTAGATCATGCCACAAATCGCATAGTGTATCAGCTTCTGAAGAATTCTGGGATGACAAACTGTCAAAATTTTCGCTAGATATAAAACCACAGCCAAGTCCTTCGCTGTTTGACAAACTCTTTCAGTAATTACCTTTAACACATCGGGAGTTGATTCAGAGAAGCGAAAGAAATATTGTTTTGTTTGAGAGAAAGGCTGTACGAATTGAGATGCTTAAGAATCACGATATTGATTAGAGGAATCAGAAATTTACAAAGACAACAACTGGAGAACAGGATTTCCAATAATCTCAAGCTAGAAGAAAGAAGTGCCATGGCATTTATTGTAAAACACATTAATTAGTAAAAGTACAAGGAAACGTCAACTTTGCAGCCCTTGCCAGACGTAGTTATATACATATTACACAGTATAGATTCGAGGAGGAAAATCAGGCAAAGATACTGCGGATGAATCAAGTGGGAATTTGAGAAAATAAAGTACGAGCAAAGCATTCTGCTTCATGAGTAGTAGATGACAAAATTTGAAACTGATTGAAGACTGGAGCGATTGACGATTTAACATTATTTAGCACAATCACAAGAACCAAACATTTGAGAGACATTACAGTGTCTTGTTCTTGGTTTAGAACATGCTTACATTAATTACTAGCGAATACAAAGAAGCATTAGTTATTATCCAAACTTTCTCGTTGATGGCGTCATTCTGGTGGAGCAACTGAACATGCAGGATTAAACAATGAAGAAAACTTTCACGAAAGCATTGATGACGGCGTCCACCAAAGATGCAATGTCGGTGACACAATCTTCAATGCTATTATGCTTTCTTTTCTATTTTTTATTAGGAATACTGTTCACTGACACTGCTTGACCTTTCAAACGTTGAATGGTTGACAGATAGGTATTTGTGTTCAAAATATAGACACACAATTTTTTTTATGCAGATTTTCAAATATTTCACTGCCTCATTTTATTCTTGATCAGATTAGGTATTTGTGTTCAAACTATAACGATGCATTTTTTTGGTGTGTGGGGGGATCTCTTTTTTTCAGTCTTCAATATATGTATAGTATTTTCATATTTTTATTTCCAGGTTTCAGTACCTATTTCGGCATAAATTTTCTATATTGAAGTTTAAAATGATTTTTTTACAAAGAAAAAAACATTCTTGAAGATTTCATTTTAGCTTTAATTGAAAGTTTAATAATTAAATTTACGATTTTTCTATTAATTAAACAATTCTGGTGTATTTCAGATAGAAACTATATACATTTGATTGTCAAATTTAAATTTTTCAAATTTTTAAATTTTCTTAAAAACGGCCATTTTCTTAATTTTAAGAAATTTGTAAACAAACACAAATTTATCGATTTTTAAAATATTTAAAAAAATTCTGACACGTTATTTTAGTAAAATTAAAAAATTTAAAGTTAAAGTAATCTGATTTCAAAGAAATCTTTTGTTACTTATAGCATAAAAAAATAATATACAACCAATTATTAACGAGCGGTCCTGTTCATCTGTTCGATCTTATTGATAATTGTTGATTGACGAGCCGATGACAGCTACTACTGATGACCATAAATGACATATTTTTTTAAGTCTGAGTTTTTTAAAAATTTATATTCTATTTGAGTATGACACACTAATGGAAATACAATACATAAAATAAAATTATTTAGTGAAATAGTAAATGAAAAAAAAAAAAAAAATTTAAAATTTAAAGTTTACTTTTTTTGAACGGAAAATACAACTTAAGAAACGAAATGTTTTGAAAAGGCCACGTAAAGGGACAAAACCCTTAGATCACGTGACCTTGTTATAATAATGGCAATTTCTGTATATCATACATGGAAATAAGGAATGTATTAAAAAAAAAAAAATACAACATAAAAAAAATTATTTTAAAAAAAAAGTAGCTCAACTAAATTTATTAAACTTAGCAATTTTGGATTCGTAAATTTTTTTTCTACTTAATTACTACATAATATTGAGGAGCCCTCCTAATACAGAGCTTTACACGATGTTAAACTATTATAAATTATTATAATTAAAATTTAAAAAAAAACGAAAAAATTCTTGTAAAAATTAATTATTCATCAGAAAAAAATTATTTCTTCAGACAATAATGTCCTTAATATTACTTATTTACAAAAGCAATTAAAAGCTTTTCTAATTAAATAATATCATAGTTTTATTGGATTCATTATTTTTCAATTCAGACAAGATTTTCAGTTAAGTAGCTCAAATTTGACAAAAAAAAAAGTAGGTTATTTACCATCTCCAAAGACTCCTTCTTTTAACAAAAAAAAAAAAATTGAGGAGCCAAAAAAAAGGTTTTGGGCGAAATTTCATGAAATTAACTAAGTGGGGGGGTAACATATTTAAAAAAAATATTTTTACCAAAATTTTCTAAAAAAAAAATATTTCAAAAATAATTTCATTCATTTGTGAATAAGTCCTGAAAATTTCATTAAAATCGGACAATTATTTTATTTTTACAAGAATTTCCAAATCAATATGTTTTCAACGGAAAAAAAAAAAAAAAAAAACAATGTTATTTTAAACGTCACCGCGATGACGTAAAACAAAGACGATTTTAACCAAAATTTCGAACGTGTTAGAAAATATTAAAAAATTTCAAAAAAATTAAAAATTACTTTTTTCTTTCATCTTAATAATAACATAAGCATTTTGACGATAATACTTTATTTTCTTTAAGTTTGTGGCATTTTTCATTTACGCTATGCTGTTTTTCCGCGAAAACAGTGGACATACTTAGTTTACATTTACTTTGTCGATCTCTGAACAAAGTGCCCTTCCTGTCTCGTGTATTCGTCGAATCTTTTGATTGCAATCCCGAATCATTCCTTCTTATTCTTTTGTCATCTTTGTTTTTTTTTGTAAACTTTAATTTAATAAGAAACAGTTCATATCATTTATAGGGTTCAGCGACTTATGCCTCGTTATCATTTGTCTTTTTTTGTCTGTTAGGCTTTGTAATTAACGAATGATCTGTCGTATTTAAGAAAAAGACCACCCAGTCATTTACTTTCTTTTTCTTCTGAAGATGGATTTGATTTTGTTTCCTTCTTGATTGTGTTTGTTTGCAGAAACGTTTGTAGAAACAATTTTATTATGCATCCTGATGGCTAGATAATTAAATTCATTCTCGTTTCTCTTTTTTCTCTATGTCAAATCTCATTCTTGATAAAATCTTTCACACATACATTTATAATCGATGGCTTGAATTTTCTTTAAACCTCTGAATTTATAATTTTGTTTAAATTCTTTTCCCATTATGCACCATCACCGCAATGACGAGCACTTCTACGTGGTGTAATATTTAAAAGCTTTATCTCCTTTATCGGTTGGATTTATGTGTTATTCTAAGTGAGTAGGGTTTCACTAGATTTTGCTAAAATGTACTTTCGGCATTTGGTTCAACTCTAGAAAGCTTCGCTTTGCAAAATTTAGTTTATCAATGAGGGTAGCGATTTCTTTTTCGAAGGATATGGGTTCCTTTTTCGGTACAGACTAGTTACTGTACTTTTTTAATTGAATCATCTCTTGAAATTTCCATAGGTATTATTGCGATGGTTACTACTTCTCTTGAAATTTCAAGCATTTCAAATACAATCTCTTCAAAACATGTCCATGCGATCAAAGCATTAGTTATATATAGAAATAAATTCAACCAGAAACTTGATCTAATGAATGCCACAGTTATTAAAATAGAAATAAAAGAAAATTTCATTTGAGAGTGAAATATTATTAGAATCATTTAACAAAATAGAAATATTCATAGTTTAATAAATATCTTTTTTTCCAATATCTCCATTCCTGAAAGAATGATCTCTTTCCCAAGCCAAAACATATGACTACAGACATGTTACAAAATTGAAAGAAAGCGGATAAAATCCTTAATCCCATTTTATTCAAAATATATAACATATAAATTAATCCAAAAGTAAAATAATTTAAATACTAATTTGCATTTAGAAAAATATTCAAAAACATCACTTACTTTTGCTTATTCGACATTTAAGTGTGTCGCGTCGTTTCTTCCATATTTTGCATGACGTTTAAGCTAATCTGACGAATATTTATAAGCGTTCTTAAACTTAAAAATTGTGAAAGGTGATAACAGTTTTGCTCCTGTATATAAATAATTGCTAAAATATAACAGCATAGATTGAACTATTTTACAGTTTTGATCATCATGAATACTATACACATTCACACACACACACACACACATTAACACAATCAATTTAAATATAAATATATATATATATATATATATATATATATATATATATATAGCAGTTGCAAATATCAGATATGACAGCATAATTTAATGCATGGTAAAATAGCAGATTTAAAAACGTGCAAAAAAAAAAACTAACGAGAAAAATTACATGGTACAGCATTTCTCTTGGTAGCAGAACTATCAGTCGATTGAATATATAATTCTTCTATTTCAATGGAATACGTGAGACCAAGAAGGCGAAATGATTTATTCTTAGCGGGGGGGGTTAAAATAAGACAACAACCCATTCTAATGTATCATCAAAATTGGTTTTCCAAGACGAATAAAAAGTTAGAAATTCCCATTTTAAAGGGCGTTAGTACTTGACTTGAAAAATCTTATTTTCTTAATATTTTCAACAAACATTTATGATCGATTTCTTTATATTTGGTAAATTTTCAATTTTGAAATAGACTAAAAAAAATTAATTCCACAGTTAGTTTGTAGTGGACAATTATTCAAAATTCCTACAATTACATAAGTTGTTATTTGTATTCTTATAATTAGTATTAAGATTTAGTAACCTGTTGATTAGTATATTTTTTGACATATATATATACATAACAATATAGTCTTTAACAAATATATCCAAATTACTTCTGTAGTTTATCTTGGTACTATTTCAACAATTGAAAATCCAAATATAAAGAAGTTTTACATTGGTTTCTTGAAAATGAAAACATTCAAAGGAACGCTGGCGAAAAAATATGCAATCCTTTAATCACAGTGAATATAGGTACATGACTTCATTATCCAAGTATTTTGGAATCTAAAAGATAAGAACAAAACACCGACGGTTAAATGGAGTTTGGTTAAAAAAATTTTGATCGTACATGTAACTCAAAATCCCTATATACCCAATATGTTTTTGCCTTAATTATAAAAAATTTGAATTTTATTAGATTTGAATTAAAAAACAAATTTGATCTCTTAAATCAAAGATATGAACTTACTATTTAAATTATAAATTTGAAAAAATTGTTATAAATTTAACTTAGTGGTGCGAAATATACTTTAAATGATAATGATATGTCACTGTATTTTTAATAGATTATTCATTAAAATTGCATGATGGTCATACTTACGATATATTGTGTGTATTGTCCACCTATAATAGTGTTATTAGTGTTGGTAAAAATGTATATATTTATTTATGTGTACATAGATTTATCTTAAAAATTTTACAATTGAAGGATGGACATTTTTTGGTGTATAAGTGTATTTATGTTTTTTTATTTTTTTTTATATGTGTGTGGGTAATAAATGAATTCATATGTATATACATATATGATGTGTATATATATATATATTACAGGGAAGATAATATAGATTATTAAAAAAAAGGTTAATAATTTATTTGTTGTATATGTGTATATGTGTGCCTATATATGTATGTGTGTATATGTGTGTATATGTATGTATTTTGTGTGTGTATGTGTGTATATATATGTATGTATATTATAGTCATATGTATATGTATAAATAAATATATATATATATATATGTATGTATATATGTCATGTTGTATATATATGTATGTATATATATATATATATGTATATATATATATATATATATATATATATATATGTATATGTGTGTATATATATATATATATATATGTATATATATATATATATGTATGTATGTGTATATGTATGAATATATATATATATATGTATGATAAAATCATGGCGGTATAATGGTTGGCCAGCATGGTTCGCTAGATTAGTTTTGACTGAGTAATGAGTTCGTTCCTCACTATATATTTATATATATAATATATATATATATTTATATATATATATATATTTATATATATATATATGTATGTGTGTGTATGGGTGTATGTGTGTGTGTGTATATATATGTGTGTTCTAATATATGTATATATCTGTATGTCCTATTTTATTGTGTATGTGTATTTATATTTAAGTATATTTCTTAATTTTTTTATGAATGTGTTTATATATTTGTATGTTAGACTATATGTATATTGCTGTGTGTTGGTATTTGAAGGTATATTTATATATCTATATGTTAGTACGTTTATATATGTATTTGGTTGAGTGTTGTTGTATTTTTATATATGCATGTATATATGGGTAGTTGTTATTGTAGATAGATATATTTATATATATGTTTATTTGTAGATATGTATGTATGTATGTACATATATTTATGTATGTTTGTGTATATATATATATATGTGTGTGTTGGCACCTATTATGTATGAGTTTGTTTGTGTGTATGTGTGGGTATAGAAACTTTGGTATATCATGACTGTTTTTATATATGTAAATATGTGTGCATAAAAAAGTTTGTGTATATATATGTGTGTATTTAGGTTTATATGTATATGGGCGTGCATGTGTACTTGTTATCATAGATATGTATATGTGTATATGTTTATGTTTATATATTTATTTGTATGTATTTCTGTATGTATATGTATGTATGATTGTATATTTATGTGTATTAATTTGTTTTTTGTGTTAATTATATATATATATATATATATATATATATATATATATATATATATATATCTGTGGGTTTCTTTATCCTGTTTTTTTTTGCCTAATATATAATGAAACTATTATCAACTTATATGATTAATATATATTTTTATTGATATTTATGGTTTTGGAATTTTCGTTTTAATATATTAAATAATATTATTTTTTAACCATTTTTATCTTTGTATATTTGCTCCCTTAAGTTATAATTCAATAAGTGGTTAGCATTTAGCATTTATTTAAGTCTGAAATATTTATTGGTTGTGATTTCTCATTGTCTATGTCATTGTCTGTGGATGTATGTATGTGTATCTATCGGTATCTATGAGTATGTAGAGTGTATTCACATTTGTGTGTGTGTGTATAAGTGTTAGTTTCCACGTCTCCTTTTTTTTCATAAAGGGCTGTAGAGATGTTCATGTTTTCCCCCCCCCACCTTTTTTTTTTTTTTTGTGTGTTGTGTGTGTGTGTGTGTGTGTGTATATATCTAAATATGTCTGGGTGCTTATGTATTATAATCTGATTGTGTATTTTTTTGTTGTTTTTACACGTGAGTTTAAGACCACATTCACAAACTTTAAAATAAAAACGGAAAAGAAAGGGAAAAGAAAAAAATATATATACATGTATTGTCAAATGACCGGATGTATTGTAGCGTCTTGTCTAACGTAATTTCAATGAAGAAATGAATTGAATAAACATATATATTTTTTCTTTTCTCAATAATTTTGTAGTTTTTAAACTTAATAGTGATTAAATTTGGATTTTAAAATTGCCAGTTTTTAATTTTAATATTAAATTTTATCATATAATTTTATAATTATTAGTTAGTATAAATTATTTTTAATATTACACGTATTTAAAGATCTGAAAAGCTATTATAGCATGATTTCGTTGTCAAGCTTTTGAATCTTTCTATACTTCGTTTTTGATTGGTTATTCTAGCTTTTGTAACAATGTTTCCCCCCTAGTGCAGGATCGTTAATAATTCTGAAACTTTTAAAACCATTTATATTCTTTTCAACATCATCACTTGATAAGACACAAAGTGTGTTGAAAAAAAATGGCTATTTTTGTAGTGATTTTATAACATACTTATGTTATAATTTGAAAAGAAAAAACTTTTAACGGAAATAGCCAACAAAGTAAAAGTTGTAATAGAAATACCTTAAAAATTAGCTACTCCTGAGCAAATAATAACTTTTTCTGACAATAACCAACTAGATAGCAAAAAACCTTGTCATTGTAGAACCAAAAACAACTGTTCATTTGTAGTTATATGCAAATCCGATAATATTATATAACAAGAAAACATTTCCCCTAAAAAAATGTAATTAATAATAATGAAGTATACATCGGATTTTCCGCTGTGATCTGGACGTAGAGGTTCTACAATCACAATCATTCTTTCTCTTCCCTTTATCTAAAGCACCAGACAAATTTTTCTAAATATTACTTGGAAATAACGTATAGACACTTCAACCCACAGATAGAATGGATGATTATAGGTAAATCATAAACACCCAACAGCTTCAGAAAGGGATAGTATCATTTTTAAATATCACCATAAAAATAGATTTAAGTTAGCTTACAAATAGTTTTTTTTTTCTAAAATCCTCATACACGAGTAAAGTTAGCCGACTGCTAAATAATGTTGACTTCTTAATAATATAAAAATGTATCATCGTATTATGTAGTTGTCCTCAAACTTTTACATGCCAGTGTAGATTATCGCACATAAATGTGAATATGTAAATTTAGTCTAATACAAGATTGTATTCTTTTTATTGGAACATTGCAAAAGCTGAAAGTATATTAACAACTACTATTATTAGGACACATCTATACAGAATTGTTGCGAAAATAATAGCACATCCTGGCCTAAAATTATCTATGAGAGAAATCTGGGTTATTTTATATCATAAATATATATTTATAATTATGGATGTAAACAGAGAGTAGCTAATGTTAAAATATTTGTAGCAAAATTAGTTTTCATTGTGCACTTGTTATCCCAAGAACGGTAAAATCTCTATTTTACATTGACAGAGTATTCATTCATTCTACACAATTAAGAATATATAGAAAATCAATTAAAAAGTTGAAATCTGAATAAAAACGCAGTTGCGACAATATGGCAAAATCTCAGAATGTAAAAGTCAGTACAGTACAAAAAGCAATCAAGCCTCTAATCTTAATTTTCATTCGTTTTACCAGGAGATGGTTTAAAATATATGCGCAAATACTGACTAAGAATGCAGAAAATGAGTTCAAAGTTATGGGTATTGTGAATGCTTCTACATCTGTCAAACCTTCCCTGAACAAAAGTCCATATCAATTTATGGGAATGACGCTATGAGTATAAAGAAAAATCAAGTTTTGTACGGATTATAAGTATTTTACCTATTCGTTTGATTATGATTGAAGCTATATTTCGACCAGGTATAACCTTTTCTAAAGAGCCATAATGCGTCCATGCTCTCACAATATTCTCAATATATATATATATATATATATATATATATATATTTTAACACTTTTGTCTTTAATAAAATTATTCTATTAAGTACGCAATGTTATCTCCCGTTTATATATTATATATTTACAAATGCATGTGTCCATAGGTGAAACATATTAAATAATCGGCACATTGCGTCGAATTGACAAATAATATTTGTTTTAACAAATATAATTTTCATTCCATAATGTTAAGCATTTACTTACGTACTTGCTTATATATTAGCTTGCATATAAAAGTATATAAAC
>CAHIKZ030004233.1:0-37064 GCA_903632075.3 Acanthosepion pharaonis
TCAGTTACTCATTTTTTGATCCAAACTTGTTTCATGAATTACAAAGAAGTCAGGCTTAATATGTAACAATTACACTGTAGGAAAACTAACCAGATTTTCTTTTATTATATTAGCTGTGGATGAAAGCTGAATATACATTTAACTTAAGGTGATATGCTCGGAATAAAAGTCATTCTGGTGTCATTTGCCTGTGTTTTCAAAAAAGGTAATTTAAGCAGAATATAAAGTGACAAAACTATAAACATTTTAACATGGATCAGACTAATTCAAATCATACAGATATTAGTTGATCTTGAAATAATACACACTTCTATTATTATTTCATATTTAAATGTTTGTTTATTGAAAGAATTATCTATTGTACAAATCGATACAAATTACTCCATAAGCGAATAATATATCTTGCGTAGCCATATTTATCAGTACTCGGCATATGCATAATATACTGACATCCTTTCAGATTTTTAAACTTTATGTTAGCCATCCAAAATAATGTGTAATGGAAGAATCATTGTATGTAATATTTTATACGTTTCTCATTACATTTAACGATATATATTTTCATAACGATTAGAATTTTTTGTAAATCTACACTCCTAATATGAGTGATTATGCATACAAAATTTGTTTCTTTCTCTAATAAGAGATAATGCAAGCAAACTAAGCACTTGAGAACTGCGGCGAATGCAGCTCATAGGATCTGTTGAATTTATTAAATTCTTTATAGAGGAATTATAATAGAAAGGTGTTCTTTTAAACCAATGGTTCCCAAACATTTTTGACCATGACTCAATTCAAACATCTCCGAAATCCTGATGCCACTCACTGCGACATATAAATCTTATTATTTAAGAAATAAACTATTCACGTTGAGGATACATAAATGTTCATTAACTTGGCTTTACTGAAGAAATTGAGACTGCATATATGCAATAATATTATCATTTAATTTAAAAAATTATAATATTTATAAAAATATTGTCTTACTTATTTTGTTTAATCGAGTTCAGCCCAAGCAATAGAAAACAGAGACAATA
This sequence comes from Acanthosepion pharaonis, assembly GCA_903632075.3. NCBI lineage: Eukaryota > Metazoa > Mollusca > Cephalopoda > Sepiida > Sepiidae > Acanthosepion > Acanthosepion pharaonis. The sequence goes on from CAHIKZ030004233.1 coordinate 1,038, forward strand.
CTAAAGAACGAGAAAGGATGAAGATAGCGAAGGATATTGCATTTAAATTTTTGAAGATTAAAGTTGAATGGAAATCATGGAGGTAGAAGAGAAACCTGTTATCATAGAACTCATGGTTATATCTGGTCAACTCAAATATAAATCAATGAGACCACGTCACCAGTCTCGTACTCTGCTTAAATTCAAAAAGTCTAGTTACTATCGCGAAGAGCTCATCTGAAAGTTGCCATGAAAATATTTATAGAAAAGGTGCAGGTTGGGAACTTTACAGCGGTGGGAACGTGACTGAAACCGGAAGCCCAGATCAGTACCAATAATGTTGTTGATTCTTCTTTGAATTTTAGCAAGGATCTGTAGATATATAGCATAAGAACTTGACCTTCTGTTGCAGCAATATTCTAAGCATGTACAAATGGTAGACTTACGGAAAAGTAAGATAGATTCTGGAGAGAGAAATTATCTAGCACAACATACAGAATCAAATTTCTTAGCAGCTGACCTAGCAATGAAATTAATATAGTCTTTCCACTTCATGTCAAGCGAGAATTGTCATCCAGAGAAGGGGCAATGAGTTACTCTTCTGTCGGATAACCTCAGGCAGAAAGGTTTTTCTCAGATTATTAATAAAGAGCAGTTTAGTTTTGGAAGCTTTAAAATTAATACGTCAACTTTGCTACTGTTAACAACAGACTGTATGTCCTTTTGACATCAGAGGCCAATTCGACCCTATCGGAGTGATAAGACATAGTATCGAAACAGAAGTAAATAGTTGTGTCATCAGTATAGATACCAAGTTTAGACATGATTCTTAATAAAAATTAAAAACAAATTAAGATAAAGTATGTAGCCTTAGGGTAAAACTGCACAATTCTAAAATGATTTCAAGCGTGTAAGCACATGACAATTGTTATGCCTATTTATCTGAAGTGCGTGACATCAATGCCACCAAAAGTATATATCCACACTCCTATCCCTTTTCCGCAATACATAAACAATTTCATTATGGTCATCGTCAATGAGTAAATATATTTAAACGATAACACGGTTTATAGGATCAATGCCAAATATCTAGATGACCAGTTCCTGGCAGCAAACGTACGCTCTAACCTAACTCAATATGGGAAGTTGAATTCAAAAACTCTACAAAAAGATAATAATATTTCATCATCCGAAAGAACATACTTTTTCTCCATTTATATAGAACTGTATTACTCGAAATGTGATCACTTGCCTGGAACAACTATTGGTACGTAATCTCACTCCAAGTTGAATTCGTATATACGATTTATTCTTAACTGTTCTCGTATCTCTTCAGAAAATACCTGACTCCTTCAGACATGTTCCATCTTTCCAAGAGCCAAGTCAGACCATTAATGAACTATCGTACCTACATAGGAACTAAACCTGTCCAATACAGTCTTCACAACCACGACATTTAAAGCGTAAAAATGAGGTTTGTGTGCCGTCAAATGATTTCCATTCTGCAATCATTTCAGACACACTAAACGTTACTAGCGATTTGTGGCTCTAGCACTATTTCTATGGCAGATATTCGGGGGAATTACATCCGGGTGTTCCAACGGTTCAGTCTTTCAGAGTTAAGACGAGCAAAGCTACCGACAGTGTGTCGACTAATCTTCATTCTTTTCATAGTACATGATATATACTCATAATATACACTATTTGTTCCATTCATGTATACATTTATAACAACTTCATTTAGTAAACCTCTATCCCTGAGTGTCTTTGGAGGTTTCGTATGAGGTCTACAATAAAAATTAACAAAATCATTTCTATCTAACCGCCACATAGCATACAAAACTGCAAGCACTCCGTTCGAGTACGATAGTTGATGATTTTCCCCTTGACAACAATTATATTTAAATTTGACGGAAACACTTGTTTTTGTGTTTCAACAAAGTAAAGGCGAAGGAATAATTAGTTGTATTTGAAAAGTTTTATACTGCACAGAGATGATAATTCTGAGTCTTCAAATCCATAGACCTCGTCAAAAGCCGCTTTTTTTTTTTTATTTCATACATGATTTAAATATTAATAGTGTCAATATGTATTAACTTATCTGGAATATTTGATCAAGCGACAAATAATTTGTAACGAATCATTTTATATATTGCAACTAAAGAAAGCCGACTCACATAAAGTTAAAACATGCCAAATGTAATGATTCTACAGGTGATTTGCAAGTCAACTACCGCCAACACAAAAAGGGCTGAGTATAAATAACGAGATAATAAGCAGTTAATTCAAAGTATTTCATGTTTCTTTTCTTAAAGTTGTTAGATCATAAACGAATGAGACATTAGCAGATAACAAAATATATAAGAGATGTGGAACTGGTAAGGTACTGAGGTTTCGCCGTGAGTGCGTTTCTAGAATCCTCGTCGGTACTGATGTGGGTGCCAAAGTTGGGACCACAGAAGCAAAAAACGGAACACGGATTAGAAGTAAGAAAGATATATTAACAACAGGTTACAGAGAACCAATGAGCTTACCAGTTAGTGTCCAACACTGGTAGTCGTACTAGACTACTGTCCCTGAGTCTCACTCTCTGTCACTCTCTTAGTGCATCGCCCTACTAAATATAGGCCTCTTCATTGGTTGTTTCCCGTCTCAAATAATAAGATAGAAATTAAAAAAGTACATGATCGTCACAAATGAATTGTATAAATACCTGTAGGTGTACATCTTCCGTTGTGAAAAAATCCTTTTTGCAAACACAGGCACGAATTCGTTTTGAATCATACACACGCCGTTCGGTTTCTAATGTCTCTCGAAATTTACCACCAGCTTTAAAATAGTTTTTTGACATTTAGCATCTATAATTTCTTCATTATACCAAAAATAATATTAAAGTTTCTGCAAACCCCTAATTACAAAAACTATTGCGGAAATTTTAATTAAAACAGATCAAATTAATTTTGAAAAATGTTTAAGCTCATTGGCAGCTCATATATTGCCGAATTCTGATTCTACAAGAATATGGGTGAAAATATGTAAATAAATAAAAAAAAACTCGGCTAAAATGTTATGAATAAAAAACTTCACAGACATTGTAGAATATGTAATGTTTTGTAACGAAATTTGAAAGACACGAAATTTGTATTTCCCGATGTATAATTTGCAGGGAAAATACACGTTACTTCAGGTAAAGATAAATAAAACTGATATTTGTCTTTAATGTAAAAATATGATCATAATATGAGCACTATGAATGATGTACAGAGAATAAGGAATTTGTGAAAAGAAATTAATACCAGAAAGTTTTTCCCCAATAACCGTTTTTTTCTTCTTAAATATGTAATACATTGGATTACATGTAAATGTACATAATTAATAGTTGAATGTAATGATTTATACGCACTTCCATGTACAATCCTTTATGGAAACATCCGCATTCCGATTTCTGGACACATTTATTTCCACTGAGTATATATCCTTTGCGGCACACGCAACCTTCAATTTCCTCTGTGCATTGTGGATTAGGAACAGCGCATGAAGGTTGGCATATCTTCGAGTGAACACTATATTCTGCATTCGCAGGACAAGTCATTCCTGTTTAAGAAGAAAGAATAAAGCGTCGGATATTAAAAATCTCTCTTTTGAAATATTAACGTTTTCAGTGTAACACTTCTCTATCGTATTCGTTTAGTCAGTTCAAGAGGATACTTCAGAATTTAACAGATCAAAGCAGATTAATGAAAGATCAGTTCAGATTCAACCTATCTATATCAACGCTAATATAACAACAAAGATAAAAAACGAAAAAGGAGCTCTTCTTAATGTCATTTTTCTTAAGGAATTAATGTTCAACTTTTAAAGAAATTACTATTTCAAAATAAATGCTATTTACACATGTTTTTTGATAATATTCGTCATGAATAAAATCTCATTACATTTTTCATCAAAGCAGATTCCATGTAGAAAAAGTTGGGAAATACATATATATATATATATATATATATATATATATATATATGTATATATATGTTTATATATAAATGTATGACTATATCTTACCGCAGAAGGCAACTTTTCTCCAGTCTACATAAACTCCAGCCCTCGCACACTCTCCGGCAAATCCTTCAATGGCATAACACACAACTTTTTTTGATAAGTTCCATGTGTTTTTTGATAATAACAAGCATCAATTCTACAGGATTCTATATATTCTTCGACAATGGCCATTCCAATTTTTCCGATGCAGCTCTTGAATATATTATGTTTCATCGTGTTGCACATCTCGGTTTCGTCAGGTTTACATTTTGGTTTCCAGTCGATCAAATCACATCTAAAATGAAAATTAATACAAACATAATAAAAATATACATAATAAATAGTCCAAATATAATACTTCAAATAATGGTCATATACAAAAATAAGATATAATTTACAACTTTTAATAATGAATGATTAATCGATAAGTTTTAATTGTTAAACGTATTCAAAAATCATTATTTCCCTATTATTAGAGATAATTTTCCATTGGGAAAAAATCTTTAAATAACAACCCGTTTAAATACGCCATTTATAATAATTTATAAATGGGATATTGAGAATGTTATAAATTTTAGTTCATCGAATAGCTTCTCTAATAAAATTAAAGATTTTTCTGTCTTACTTACTTTCCGGAGCCCTCTTTCACTTTGTAGCTGTTGACAATCAACGCATATTTGTTTTGATTCTCCGATACATCTTTACCTTCTTTTGTTCGTAAGTCGTCTTTCTTTCCGTTACAATCGCCACAGATTCCAGTCAGCTTATTAGCAAATCTACCTCGAACTTTCACCTTCACTCGATGTATTCCGTCAAACTGAACTTTGAGACCCCATGATGTTGAAACCGTAATCCAACCGGAAGAATATCTGACCCAGAAATTCCAAACGTTGTGAATTGGGTATGACCTTCTCTCACCATTTACCTACAAGGGAGAAGTATGGAAAGCGTGACTCATGATATTTAATTAGACATGTAATAAATTGAAATATTCAAAGAGCACCTATGTTGATATGGTGAATTTTACTCACAAGCATTCTGTAACCTGGTAGCAGTCTGATTGTGACACCCTTTAGTTTGATCACAACAATTCGTGTGTATGATACCTGGGTCTTTCCAAGGTGTATATTTTGAACTTCAACGGTGAAGAATTTCGGCGCTCCTTTCGTACTTGCTGCCAAAGTGTACATGCAAGTTCCCATGAAGTGAACCAATTGTCCGTCAAACGTTTTGTAGTGAGGATCTCCATATCCCTTGCAAAAACAGTCCTTTTCTGTATAAGGTAAAATAAAACAATTCAAAAGGAAATGCTCGTTAGAATAAACTTTCATCTTTACATATTCGTCAAGGCAATACAATTAATTATAAAACAGGATTCATTTTTGCGATTTTCATTAAGAACCAATATTATTTTTATTCAAAAAATTTACTTGTCTTTTATTTTAACAATTGTCTTTTATCTTAATAAAAACTCCTACCGTTTTAATATATACATCATTATTGCCATCGTTATTTATAAGCACTCTATTACATAAACATATAATATTCGAATCTTTGTAAAAAAAGAAACTCCAAAACTCGTTTATTCGTGTCTAATTAAATTGACACTTTTCAACTGTATTGATTTCAATTATTTAATTGCAATCTCTATGTTTCATAATGACATCAGCAACGAAACATTTGAATGGCTGCACTTCTTTTCCCGTATGTTGATCATAAGCATAAGTGATATATATGAAAATATTCTGTTATCATCTACGTGTGCCATTCGATGAAAAATTCAATGACTTTATTTCTTACCAATTTGGCAATATTTGCCGAAGTATCCAGGCTGGCATTTACATTTCCATCTCTTGCCGACACGTACACAACTTCCACCATTTTGACACCCACTAAAAATACACGAATCTGAAAGAGACATGCAATTTCTCTTTATTTTATTCAGTTATCGTCAAGAGTATACATATTATTGAATATGAAACAGCTACAACTTTCTTTCAGATATTACTTTCAAAGTTTATTGCGAGGTAATTGTCAACATTTATCTTCAGACAAATTAGTTTTCATTAAATATATTGGTGTTATGTGTCACTGTAAATGAAATATTTGCTTTGGAACAATATGGAAAGAACAGAAATTGAATAATCTTTAAATCAAGCTTTTATTTTTCATACACACTTATTTTATATGTAAACGGATATTAGATTAAAGAATGTATTTTTCTTTTGTACAGCCCTATACAAACTACTACACAGATGAATGAAATACATAACATTAATTATCAGTTCTCGACAAGTGCATAATGTATTGGCAAATGTTCAGTTAAGAGTTTATTGAAGACTTTCCAATCACAGCCTATGGAATGTATATATATATACTTTCACAACGATCGGAATTTATAAATCCACTCTCCTGATATGAGTACTTATGCATATAAAATGAGTTTCTTTTTCTTCAAGTAACAACTGGGAAAGCAGCTTAAACGCTTGGCAGCTTAATCAGATTAATGATTCTACAGTAGATTTATTATGACATTGCATAATACACGTGATTCCCAAATCAAATTCCGCCATCACAGAAAGGGCTGAGTATAAATAATGAATAAACAGTTAATTCAAAGTATTTCATGCTTCTGTTAGAGTTGTTAGATCACAAATGAATGAGATATTATCAGATAACAAGATATATAAGATAGAAAGTTACTTATAAGATAGAAAGAACATATTCGTCAAAAATGAATGCATGTATAAGTACCTGTAGGAGTACATCTTCCGTTTTGAAATTTGAATCCCTTTTTGCAAACACAGGCTCGATGTTCGTTTTGAATCAAAAAGAACGCCGTTTGGTTCGCAAGGCTCTAATGTCTCTCGAACCAATTTACCACCAGCTTTGCAAATAGTTTTCACTTGACATTTAGCATCAATAATTTCTTCATTGGCCTAAAATAAATCATAATTATTAAAACAGCTCATATCATTTCATATCGATCCAAACCTGATACAAGAAATGATACATCCATACGTAAATCCTTTTATTGAAATGTACTTGTTAAAAGGTAACATTTGGCAATTCATGATTATGTATTCCGGAAGTCTAACTATACATAAATATGGATGAACATATGCAAATTAACAAAAAGAAAATCGAATTAAAAAGGCATTAATATGATAACTCAGTGACATCGGAGAATATGTTTAGGGTGGAAATTTAAATAACACGAAACATTGTATTTCATATGCACTAACCCAATACACATTCCTTCAGGTATGGTTAAATATAACAAATATTTATATTCGAAGTAAAAACATGATCATAATATGCGTATAATGACTGATTTATAGAGAATAATTAATTGGTGCAATAAAATTAATACAGTAAAGTTTTTCCTTGAATATCTTCCTTTTCTGAAATATAGAATACATTAGAATTACACGTAAATCTACATATTTAGTACTTGAATGTATGGATTTATACGTACTTCCATGTACAATCCTTTATGGAAACATCCACATTCCGATTTCTGGACACATTTATTTCCACTGAGTATATATCCTTTGCTGCACACGCAACCTTCAATTTCCTCTGTGCATTTTGGATTAGGAACAGCGCATGAAGGTTGGCATATCTTCGAGTGAACGCTATATTCTGCATTCGCAGGACAAGTCTTTCCTGGTTAGAAAGAAAGAATATACGAATCATTAATAAAGCGTTGAATATTAAAAATATCCATTTTGAAATATCAATGTTTTCAGTGTAACAGTTCACTATCGAATTCGTTCATTCAATTGAACTTGGTATTTAAAAATTATCAAAGAATGTTTATGAGGGATCGGTTTCGCTTAATCTTACATATAACAACGCAAAAATATAAAATGAAAAATGTATAAAGAAAATATGAAAAAGCGTTTCTCTATAAGGAAACAAACTTTAACATTCGACAAACTTACTATTTCAAAAGTTACTTTTACTGATAGTTTTTAATAATGTTCGTCATTAATAAAATCTCATTACATCTTTCATCGTATGAGTATATATATATATATATATATATATATATGTGTGTGTTTGTGTGTGTCTGTGTAATTAAATCTTACCACAGAAGGCAACTTTTCTCCAGTCTACATAAACTCCAGCCCTTGCACAATCTCCAGCAAATCCTTCAATGGCATAACACACAACTTTTTTCATAAGTTCCATGTCTTTGCGATAATAACAAGCATCAATTCTACAGGATTCTATATATTCTTCGACAATTGCAATTCCAAGTTTTCCAATACACTTCTTGAATATTTGATCTTTCATCCTGTTGCACATCTTCGTTTCGTCAGGTTTACATTTTGGTTTTTCATCGATCAGATCACATCTACAATGAAAATTAATACAAACATAATGAAATATACATACAAATAGTCCAAATATAATACTTCAAATAATGGTCATATCAAAATAAGCATAATTTACAACAATAATAATGTGATTAATCGATAAGCTTTAATTGTTAAACGTATTCAAAAATCATTATTTCCCTATTATTAGAGATAATTTTGAACCATTTACAAAAAAAATCTTTAAATAACAACCATTTTACATTTGTTTAAATACGCCATTTATAATAATTTATAAATGGGATATTGAGAATGTTATAAATTTTAGTTCATCGAATAATAATCTCTAATAAAATTAAAAAGATTTTTCTGTCTTACTTACTTTCCGGAGCCCTCTTTCACTTTGTAGCTGTTGACAATCAACGCATATTTGTTTTGATTCTTCGATACGTCTTTGCCTTCTCTTGTGCGGAAATCGTCTTTCTTATCGTTACAATCGCCACAGATTCCGGTCAATTTATTAGCAAATCTGCCTCGCACTTTCACCTTCAGTCTGTGCCATCCGTCAAACTGAACTTTCAGACCCCATGATGTTGAAACCGTCATCCAACCGGAAGAATAACTGACCCAGAAATTCCAAACGCCGTGAATTGGGAATGACCTTCTCTCACCATTTACCTACAAGGGAGAAGTATGTAAATTTAAGCGTGACACAAGATAATCTCTTAGACATGTAATAAATTGAAATATTCAAAGAGCACCTATGTTAACATGGTGGAATTTTACTCACAAGCATTCTGTAACCTGGTAGCAGTCTGATTGTGACACCCTTTAGTTTGATCACAACAATTCGTGTGTATGATACCTGGGTCTTTCCAAAGTGTACATTTTGAACTTCAACGGCGAAGAATTTCGGTGCTTCTTTCGTACTTGCTGCCAAAGTGTACATGCAAGTTCCCATGAAGTGGATCATTTGTCCGTCAAATGTTTTGTAATGAGGATCACCGTATCCCTTACAGTTACAATCTTTTTCTGTATAAGGTAAAATAAAACAATTCAAAAGGAAATGCTCTTAGAATAAACTTTCATCTTTACATATTCGTGTTGCAATACAATTAATTATATTTCCTGGAAATGCACGATTCATTTTTGCGCTTCATTCATTAAGAACCAATATTATTTTATTCAAAAATTCTACTTGTCTTTTATTTTAACAATTGTCTTTTATCTTAATAAAACTCCTACCGTTTTAATTATATACATAATAATTCACATCGTTATTTGTAAACACTCCTTACATAAACATATAATATTCGACTCTTTGTTTGAAAGATACCTTCAAACTCGTTTATTCGTGTCTAATTAAATTGACACTTTTCAACTGTATTGATTTCAATTATTTAATTGCAATCTCTATGTTTCATAATGACATCAGCAACGAAACATTTGAATGGTTGCACTTCTTTTCCCGTATGTTGATCATAAGCATAAGTGATATATATGAAAATATTCTGTTATCATCTACGTGTGTCATTCGATGAAAAATTCAATGACTTTATTTCTTACCAATTTGGCAATATTTGCCGAAGTATCCAGGCTGGCATTTACATTTCCATCTCTTGCCGACAATTACACAACTTCCACCATTTTGACATCCTTTAAAAATACACGAATCTGAAAGAGACATACAATGTCTCTGTATTTGTTCAGTTATCGTCAAGTGTATACATATTATTGAAATTCAAACATTCAAAAATTTATTTCAGATATAACTTTCAAACCTTATTGCGTGCTAATTGTCAACATTTAATTTAACTTCAGACAAATTAGCTTTCATTAAATACGTTCATGTTATATTTTACTGTAAATGAAATATTTCCTTTGGGAAAATATGTAAAGAATTAAAATGAACTAATCTTTAAATTAATCTTTTATATTTCATACACACTTATTTCATATGTAAACGGATATTTGATTAACGAACGTATTTCTCTTTTGTACAACTTTATACGAAATACTGTAGAACCGAATATAACATAATGTCTTCATATTAATTTTAGTAATTCAATGCATGACAATATTTTTCAGTACTCGACAAATGCATAATATATTGGCAACTCTTCAGTTAAGACTTTATTGAATACTTCCCAATAACATTCTATGGAAAACAGATTGTATGTAATATTATATATTTCACATTACATCAAAATATATAGTTGTATAACGATTAGTATTTTTAAATCTACTCTGCTGATATGTATAAATATGCATATAAAATTGTTTGTTCTTTAAGTAACAATTAGTACTATCAGCTTAAACACTTGAGAATCGCGGCGTATGCAGCTTACCGCCTCTGTTGAATTTATTAAAGTCTTCTTATATATGAATTATAATAGAAATGTGTGCCTTTAAACAGGTGGTTCACAAGTTTTCTTGATCATGCCCCAACTAAGGATTTTAACAAATTTTGATGCCCCCACTGTGACATATAATTATTATTATTTAAAAAAAAAACTCTTATTCCCGTGGAGGATGCATAAAATCCATTGACTCAACTTTCCTTAAGAACTGGAGACTGCATATATCCAAGAGCATTAAAAGCTTTGACTCTAAAAAATCTACTATTTGTGTGAAAATGTCTGTAGTTGTTTTTTTAAGAACATCAGTCCAGCACTGTCCGCAAAGATGGCAAAAAATTTTAACCGTTTGTTGCCCGAAGGGAAATTTTTCTTGGAAGATGTTATGTATGCTGAATTTAAAATTAATCTAAAATAGTTATTTTATAAAGAAAACAAACTAATCAATGTGGGAAAATATTTCGTATAAGAATATATTCTAAAGTAATCTAATTGTTCTTTAGTGACATTCACCCTTATAAGATTTTGCCCGACATCATCTATAACCTTTTGAAATTCTTGTAGTTTTTTTAAGTACCTTAACCCAGAGCGATCCCATGCTTTGGCTATTTAATTTTAATATTTGAAAATATTTATAAAAATAGTGTCTTATTTATTTTGTATAATCAATTTCCACCAAGCAACCTAGTAAAGCAGCTAAGTTTACTGGGCATGGAAGCATTAGATAACAAAAACATTACTACTAAGCGGGAAAAGAGTAATCAGGAGGACATTAGATAGTGATTCACATTACACTTAATTTTTTAGAGCCAGAAAAGAGTTCCACAAGTGAGAACTGCGAGGAAAGGAACTGATACCATAGAGTTTACGTTTAAGTCTAGCCTACTCAAATATAAATTGTTGAGACCACGTCTCCAATCTAGAACTGCGCTTAAATTCATAAAGTCTACTTACCATTGCGAAGAGCTCATTTGAACAGTTGCCATTAAATTATGTAGAGAAAAGGCGCAGAGAGGCAACTTTACTACGGTGGAAAAGAGACTGAAGCTGATACGCCAGATCAAAGACAATAATATTGCTGATTAGTCTCTGGATTTTATGAACGGTATCTAGATCTATAACATGAACACTAGACCGTATGTGATAGCACTATTCTTATTACACACTATTATTAGAATTACAAATATGTAAGATAGATCCTGGAGAGAAAAATTGTCTAGCACGACACATTGAACCAAGAATCTATACCAACAGGTGATAATGGCGCAGTTCTCAATATGGTGGTAAGAAATGTCATTCCATCGGGTGTCTCGATGAATGTCACTAATTGAATCCCAGTCAAAAGGCTGGTAACGGAAAGTTATCATAAATAGGAGAATTGTGTCTAATAGAAAACTGGAACGAGATATCAATGTATACTATAGTGATCCTAGTTGCAAATAGGACAATTTTGCGAAGATCAGCAAGAGCTAGAAGCGGAGGTCAGAAATAAATCAAGTATAGAAGCCTGTTGCCCGGATTTTTTAGCGAAACGACTAGGGAAATCCATGATTTGGTAAGGTATTGAGCGATATAAATATAAATCTATTACATAGAATTACATGCGTAATTACACATGTATATAAATATACAGAAATATTTTTTTTAAATTTTATGCATAATCTTTATGCATCGTGTGTATTAACTCGAACGCAGATTAATAGTAAGACAGACTTGCTAGAAATATTTCACTTTTAATGATTCACTGTAAATAATTCATTTTTGAATTTTTCCTTAAAAATCAAAATACCCAACTCTAAGACGTATGTCCCATGCTGGGAACCACGCTTTTAAACAAAACACATCGTCAGATGAAAATACCGATTATACAAAATTATTGTACTAACAAAAATATTTATTTTCATCCAATAGTCTTCACGTGCTTCCGTCGTAATTTTAATCACATTATTTTACAAAGCCCTATCAAAGGTTCTCATCAATTAATATAACACAGAGAGCCATCCACAACCTGGCTTCTACGAAGACAAACGATGCGATATATCTGTAGCGGTTGAGGAAATTTCAAGACGTATTAAAAGCTTTGACTCTACAAAATCTACTAGTTGCGAGAAAATTCCTGTAGTTGTTTTTTAAGAATATCAGCCTAGCGCAGTCTGCAATATTGACAAAAGTGTTTAACCTTTACCCGAAAGAAAAATGTTTATGGAAGATGTCAGATGTATGCCGAATTTAAAATTAATCTAAAACAGTTAATTTTTAAACCACAAATCTAATCCATGTGGAAAAATATTTCGCATAAGAATGTATAGCAAAAAAATCTAAATAGTTTTCACACTTATTATAAGATTTTGCCCTATATAAGCAATGTAATTGCTTATATAACGTAATGAAATTCTTTTAGTTGTTCTTAAATATCTAACCCATGACTTGATTAAAGTGTTTATCCATTACCTGAAGTGGAAATATTACTGAGCTCCATGAAAAACGTCAGCTGTATGCCCACTTTAAAAGAGTGCGTGTGTGCGTTCATTCTCTTCAAAATTTCGAGCCATCAGCCACTTCACATTCGTCCGAAAACATTTTGAAAGCTTTCATTAAGAGATTTTTCAATCACCTCAAAAGATGTACCCACATGTGCGACAAATAATAAGGATTTTGTTCTTCTATTTCCGCTGCTATCATTAGTCAAATAATAAGATAAGGACTTAGAGGCAAATCCATCACCAGAGGGATCATCCTAGATATCACGAAGGCATTTAATTAGGTGCAGCATAAAAAATGCTGCATTAATCAACTAAGTATGGAATATCTGAGAGCGTCTTCTCGACCATCAAATCATTTCGAATGAAAATTATTGTTACTTTACATTCATCTAAAGTACGTGAAATCAATGTCTCTCTCTACACGCCTACCCATTTTATGTTATACATAAACGATTTCATTAAGAACATTTTCAAATTATGAAATATATATATAAATGATAACACTGTTATAACACGAAAGAATATCTTGAGTTTCCTCCACTTAAATAGTACGGTTGTGTCCTCAATGAGATCACATGCCTGGGACATCTCTTATTTAATCTCACTCCAGGCCTCAATTTGAACTCGTATATACGATTTATTACTAAAGATACTGAAAAATGATTAGTCATTTTATCGCTTCCAAAAGTACGAGACTCTGTCAGACATGATCGATCTTTAAACAAGCCAGATCAGACCACGAATGCACTATTGTCGCCACATCGAAACTAAAGCTGTCCAATAAACTTTTCGCAGGTACGACAGTTAAAACGTGACAGTGAGTTTTGTGTGCCGTCAAATGTTTTTGATGTAATGAATATGCAAACACCTAGGTTCCCCCTCACAGTGAAATGATTGGCTGGTGTCAGCCATAAATACAGACCGATGTGTAGGTACATGGTCTACGCCTATTGGCTTACGCCTATTGTCTACGCTTACGACGAGTGCCAGTTCATTACGACTACCTGCTAGATTGTCCTACAGTAGCCAAAACCACTTAGCTACTTCGAACAAATACATACATTTCCGGGGCATATCAGTTTTCTACTCTAAAATCCATTCCCCACAGATTAAAACTTGCTAGCAACTACCCGTTCTAGTGATATTTCCATAGTAGATATTCGAGGAGACTACATATGGGTGTTCCAATGGTTCAGTCCTTCAGAGTTAAGACTTGCCAAGCTACCTACAATAGATCGACTAATCCTCATTCCCTTCATATTACATAATATATACTCATAATATACAATACTTGTTCCTTCCATGAATTTTTTTTCAAAAATTCATTGATTAAACTTCTATCACCGAGTGGCTTTGGGAGCTTGTATTCAGTAAGCAAATAAAATCAACAAAATCATTATTGCTAACAGCCACGTAGCTTACAGATTTGAAAGCACTTGGTTCGTGTACGACAGTTGATGATTTTCCTTTCCAAAACATTGCTTGTAAATGTGTCATACACGTTTTGTCTTGAGTTTCAGCAAAGTAAGACTAGTTTAATAACTGCGGCTTTATGTGAAAAGTTCTCTGCTAGTGTAAAGTATGCAGTAATTTAACTGGAATATTTGATCAAGCGACAAATAATTTGTAACGAATCTTTTATATATTGCGACTAAAGAAAGCCGACTCACATAAATGCTAAATGCAATGAAACTACAGTAGATTTATTCTAATATTAAATAATACATGTGATTCACAAATCTACTATAATCAACACAAAAAGGCTGAGTATAAATACTGAATAAGCAGTTAATTCAAAGTATTCAGAGTTTCTGTTTGAGTTGTTAGATAATAAATGAATGAGAAATTATCAGGTGAAAATAATTATAAGATAAAAAGTTACTTATAAGAGATAAAGTACATCTTCAAATGAATACATATATAAGTACGTGTACGCTGAGTAGAGATAACAAATTAGCGATTAATTAAATATTTAATTAATAAGTAATTAATTAAGTATTTAATGCGTTTGTCAGGGTTTTTAGAGTATAAATGAATGAACATACCCAGAAGGCAGAATATATAAGGTAATTATCAGGGATAAAATACATATTCACCAAAAATGAATACATCTATAAATACCTGTAGGTGTACATCTTCCATTGTGAAATTTGAATCCTTTTTTGCAAACACAGGCACGATAATCGTTTTGAATCATACACACGCCGTTTGGTTCGCAAGGCTCTAATGTCTCTCGAACCAATTTACCACCAGCTTTGCAAATAGTTTTCACTTGACATTTAGCATCAATAATTTCTTCATTAGCCTAAAATAAACCATAATTATTAAAACACATCATAAAATTATAAGTAATGATACATTTGTATGTAAATCCGTTTATTGAAATGTACTTTTTAAAATGTAAACATTGGCAGCCCATGATTATGAATTCCGGAAATTTAACTATACATCAATAGGGATGAAAATATAAAGATGAACAAAGAAATCGAATTAAAAAGGCATTAATATAATAACTCAGAGATAGGGTGGAAATTCTAAATAACACTGTAAATTGTATTTCATTATGCACTAAACAAATCAGGTAAGGTTAAATAAAACAGGTATTTGTATCCGAAGTAAAAACATGATTATAATATGCGTATTATAACTGATTTATAGAGAATAATTAAATGGTGCAATTAAATTAATACAGTAAAGTTGTTCCCTGAATATCTCCCTTTCTGAAATATAGAATTCATTGGAATTACACGTAAATCTACACATTTAGTACTTGAATGAATTGATTTATACGCACTTCCATGTACAATCCTTTATGGAAACATCCGCATTCCGATTTCTGGACACATTTATTTCCACTGAGTATATATCCTTTGTGGCACACGCAACCTTCAATTTCCTCTGTGCATTGTGGATTAGGAACAGCGCATGAAGGTTGGCATATCTTCGAGTGAACGCTATATTCTGCATTCGCAGGACAAGTCATTCCTGTTGAGGAAGAAAGAATATATGAACCATTAATAAAGCGTCAAATATTAAAAATCTCACATTTGAATTCTTAACGTATTCAGTGTAACATTTCTCTACAGCATTCGTTTAGTCAATTCAAGCTGATATTTCAGAATTTAGCAGATTAAAGCAAATTAATGAAAGAACAGTTCAGATTCATCCTGCTTATATCAACTCCTACACAGCAAGCAATACGAAATACGAAAACTACTTGTACTGAATCCCATTCCTCTTCAAGAATTAATGTTCAAATTTAAAGTATTACCTATTTCAAAAGAAATGCTATTCACACATATTTTTAAAATATCCTCATGAATAAAATCTCATTTCATTTTACATCATTGAAGCGGAAAGCAGTTTTCATGTTGAAAAAAATTGGAAAATAGAGATAGACAAATATATATATATATATATATATATATATATATATATATATATATATATATATATATATATATGGATATATCTTACCGCAGAAGGCAACTTTTCTCCAATCTACGTAAACTCCAGCCCTTGCACAATCTCCAGCAAATCCTTCAATGGCATAACACACAACTTTTTTCATAAGTTCCATGTCTTTGCGATAATAACAAGCATCAATTCTGCAGGATTCTATATATTCTTCGACAATTGCAATTCCAAGTTTTCCAATACACTTCTTGAATATTTGATCTTTCAACCTGTTGCACATCTTCGTTTCGTCAGTTTTACATTTTGGTTTTTCATCGATCAGATCACATCTATAACGAAGATTAATAGAAACACGAGTAAATATACATTCACTTAGTCAAAATATTTTTAAAAAAAGCTTAAGCATTTTCAAATTGTCATGACATTTTGTTTTTCTTTTTGTGGTTTCTTGAAAAATTAACATTTCAATAAGAATGTAATCAATCAAAACCCTTAAATTATTAAGCGTAATTAACGAAGTATATTTGCCTACAGTTACAGAGAATTTACCGTATGAAAATCTTTAAATGATATCACATGATAATGCTGCTGTGTATAATATATATCGCTGATTAAATGTTGTTCATTTTGAGAATAATTTATAATTGGTATATTGAGAATGTATAAATTATACTTCATCGAATAGCTTCTCTAATCAAATTAACGATTTCTTTGTCTTACTTACTTTCGGGTTCCCTCTTTCACTTTGTAGCTGTTGACAATCAACGCATATTTGTTGGGATTCTTTGATACATCTTTACCTTCTTTTGTGCGGAAATCGTCTTTCTTTCCGTTACAATCGCCACAGATTCCGGTCAATTTATTAGCAAATCTACCTCGAACTTTCACCTTCACTCTGTGCCATCCGTCAAACTGAACTTTCAGACCCCATGATGTTGAAACCGTAATCCAGCCGCAAGAATATCTGACCCAGAAATTCCAAACGTTGTGAATTGGGAATGACCTTCTCTCACCATTTACCTACAAAGAAGAAGTATGCAGATTCAAAAGTGACTCACGACAATCTATTACACACGGAGTAAACAGAAATTCGAAGATCACCTATGTTAATATGGTGGAATTTTACTCACAAGCATTATGTATCCTGGTAGCAGTCTGATTGTGACACCCTTCAGTTTGATGTCAATCATTCGGGTATATGATATTTGGGTCTTTCCACGGTGTACATTTTGAACCTCAACGGCGAAGAATTTCGGTGCTCCTTTCGTACTTGCTGCCAAAGTGTACTTGCAAGTTCCCATGAAGTGGATCATTTCTCCGTCAAATGTTTTGTAATGAGGATCTCCGTATCCCTTACAGTTACAATCTTTTTCTGTATAAGGTAAAATAAAATAATTCAAGAGAAAATGGCCTTTGAATACACTTTGTCTATTACACATTCACATCACAACAGAATTAATAATATTCCATGGAAATGCACTATTTATTCATGCGATTAATTCGTTAAGAACCAATATTATATCTTCCAAAATTCTAGATGTCTTTTATCTTAATAATATTTTTACTTTTGTTATTATATACATCATTATTCATATCATTATTTTAAACACACCGTCAATAAGGATATAATATTCAACTCAATTTAAAAAAAAAAAAAAAAACTTCAAACTCAACATACACTGAGATTTTTCAATTGTATTACTTTTAACTATTCAATTGCAACCGCTTTGTTTCATAAAGATATCTGCAACGAAACATTTGAACGGAAGCACTTCTTTTCTTGTATGTTGATCATAACCATAAATTATATATATGAAAATATTCTGATAGTGTCTACGTGTGCTATTCGATTAAAAATTCAATGATTATAGTTCTTACCAATTTGGCAATATTTGCCGAAGTATCCAGGCTGGCATTTACATTTCCATCTTTTGCCGACACTTACACAACTTCCGCCATTTTGACATCCTTTAAAAATACACGAATCTGCAAGAGACATACAACAAAGAAATATAGTTTTCATTAAATGTTCATATTATATTTTACTGTAAATGAATTATTTATATTTTCATAACGATTAGTAGTCTTTAAATCTACACTACTGAAATGAGTAATTATGTATATAAATTTTGTTCGTGCTTCTTCAAATTAAAATTGCTGCAATTATCAAGGATAAAATACATATTCACCAAAAATGAATACATCTATAAATACCTGTAGGTGTACATCTTCCATTGTGAAATTTGAATCCTTTTTTGCAAACACAGGCACGATATTCGTTTTGAATCATACACACGCCGTTCGGTTCGCAAGGCTCTAATGTCTCTCGAACCAATTTACCACCAGCTTTGCAAATAGTTTTCACTTGACATTTAGCATCAATAATTTCTTCATTAACCTGAAATGAATTATATTAGTTAAAACTGATCGTAACATTTCATGTGGATGCAAACCTAATACCAGAACTTATACATTCATACCCAATTTGTAAAAAGTAATTTTTGCAGTTCATGATTATATATTCCAGATTTCTAACTATATGAATAAAAAGACGTAAGTGACAAAAATCTGGTTAATTAATATCTCACCTTAGAGACATCGGGGAATATGCAATGTTTAGTAAGGAAGTCTAAAAACAAGAAACGTTTTTTTATTTCATTCTGTATAGGTTGCACAGTTCTAATACAAAATGAGTAAAGATATACAAAAACTGATATTTATATTTGAAATAAAAGCATAACCGTATTATGATTGATTTACAGAGAATTCTGAATTTGGACAACTTAATTATTCCTTTAAAATATTTTGTCAATATTATTTTTTTCTGTAAATATAAATCACATTGAAATTACTTATAAATCTGCATGTATGGCGTTTGAATTAATTGCTATCTACTCACTTCCATGTATAATCCTTTCTCGAAACATCCACATTCCGATTTCTGGACACATTTATTTCCACTGAGTATATATCCTTTGCGGCAAACGCACCCTTCAACTTGCTCTGTGCATTGTGGGTCAGGAACAGCGCATGAAGGTTGGCATATCTTCGAGTGAACACTATATTCTGCATTTGCAGGACAAATCGTTCCTGGTTAAAAAAAATCAATAATTGAAGCGTTCGATAGGCGACAAATATTAAAAATCACCTTTTTTCATTTGTCACAGTTTTCAATGAAACCTTTCTCTTTATCATTTTCTCTGTTACCTGAATTTCATATTTCAAATTGTAACATCAAATTAAATTAATGAGAGATCAGGTTAATTTTATTCATTATATAACAACGCGTATATAGCACCAACAACGCATTAATAATATACGAAAACGAGACATTATTAATCAATGTTCACCTTATGAAGAAATTACTATCTGAAACGAAATGTTATTTGCTCACATTCTTTAAGTAAAATTAGTCATGAATCTCATAACGCTTTCAAAATGTCTTACCGCAGAAGCCAACTTTTCTCCAGTCAATATAAATTCCAGCCTTTGCACAATCTCCAGCAAATCCTTCGATGGCGTAACACACAACTGTTTTGAAATGTTCCTTGTTCTTGCGATAATAACAAGCATCAATTCTACAGGATGCGATATATTCTTCGACAATTGCCATTCCAAGTTTTGCGATGCACTTCTTGAATATTTGATCTTTCATCCTGTTGCACATCTCGGTTTCGTCAAGTTTGCATTTTGGTATCGTATCAGTCACATCGCATCTAAAATAAAAAATCCATAAACACTATAAAATAAAAGGAAATATAAATTGCAACATTGCAACTTCCAAATATTTGAATTATTTTTAATAATGGTTGAAACGTTTCGGCATTTGCAATTTTATTTCATTTTTTTTTTTTTTTTGAGTTTTGTGGAAGACTAACATTAATCGTTCTCCGCAGACAACTTGTACAATAATGAAGATGTAAGCAATTAAAACTGCTTAATTATTAAACATATTTCCTGATTTATAATTGCCTTTTATTTCAGAGATTATAGGGTAGGATATCTTGAATTCACCATTTAAATAATATTTCCATAATATATATATCACTGATTACATATCGGTCAGTTCAAGAATAATTTATAAATGGTATATTGTGAATTTAATCAATATTCGTTCAGCGAAATAATGCACTAATAAAATTTACAATTTATCTGACTTTTTACTTACTTTCCTTGAGGTTTTCCAGTGCTTTCAATCACTTTGTAGCTGTTGACTATCAACGCATATTTGTTGTGATTCTTCGATACATCTTTACCTTCTTTTGTGCGGAAATCGTCTTTCTTTCCGTTACAATCGCCACAGATTCCGGTCAATTTATCAGCAAATCTGCCTCGCACTTTCACCTTCACTCTGTGCCATCCATCAAACTGAACTTTCAGACCCCAGGGTGTTGACAGCGTAATCCAGCCGCAAGAATAGCTGACCCAGAAATTCCAAACGTTGTGAATTGGGAATGACCTTCTCTCACCATTTACCTAGAAAGGAGACGTATACAAATTCAAGTGTGATTCATCTTTAATTAGAAATAGACGGAATTTATATTTTTAAAGATCTCTTATCTTGATATGGTGTAATTTTACTCACAAGCATTCTGTATCCTGGCAACAGTGTGACTGTGACACCCTTCAGTTTTATAACAACCATTCGAGTGTATGATACCTGGGTCTTTCCACGGTGTACATTTTGAACTTCAACAATGAAGAATTTGGGCGCTGATTTCGTGCTTGCGGCCAAAATATACTTGCAAGTTCCACTGAAGTGGACCATTTGTCCATCAAATGTTTTGTAGTGAGGATCTCCGTATCCCTTGCAATTACAATCTTTTTCTGCAAAAAAAGTAAAATTAAACAATTCAATATAGAATGATTGCCGATTGTCGTATAAACATAGCCACTTACACTATCCCGTTGCAATTGCGCACCTCGGCGTAAGGTAATGGTTAGAAAGCTTGTCTTGCTAGATCAATTACGACTGCGTAGTGAGTTCGATCATCACTGGGTGATCCATACTTTCGGCCTTGTGCCCCATCTAAGCTGGGCTTAGAAAATCACTAGACAATCGCGTCGCAATGCAGCCAATAAAATTATCCGCGAATGTACAATTCCTTTAAGTGACTATTCTATTAACAATATTAATTCATTTTATTCTATTATACTAACAACCTTCTTGTATTTATAATTACGAACATTGCTGTAATAACTCGCCTTTTTTCTCTCGAAAATAATATAAAACAATTCAGCAGAAAAATATTTCCAATGTTAAATCATCATTTTACCCAGTTAATAAAAGGCCTGTATTAGATATGTTTCGCAACAATTTATCCACGAATATCTATTATTGTATAATCGTATATAAAAAAAATATTTATATATTAATGGAAGATCAACAATCATCAAAAATCTCTCATTCTTCACTTCATATATTAATCATTGTAGATTTTTTAAACTGCAATTTGAAGATGTGTGAAGTATAGTCAGTGTACTTTAAATCAGAAGTCGAAAAATATTTCAACAAATTGACATCTAATTCAGGAATTTATCATAAACATTAAAATCAATGAATGTCGTACCATGTTGACAATATTCTCCATCGTATCCAGGTTTGCAAATACATTTCCACTTCATACCGATGCTCGTACAAATTCCATCATTGTGGCATCCCTTAGAAATGCACGAATCTGCAAAATATGAACAATCCCTCCTTGCTTATTTTCAGTTAACACAACTATGAAATGAAACAGAATCAACAATATCCTTCGATTATTTCCTATAATATTCTATGGCCGTATGTAATTTGGCGAAAAGAAATTGTCATACATTTTGAATGATCCAGATTCATGCTATTTATTTTGAATAATTTAATTTAGCAGAAAATCATAAATGTATATTTCCATCTGTAATTAACATAAATCAAACGAATATCATCTAAAAAGACTGGCGTATTCTAAATGTCTGAATATGAATATTGATGTCATATAATGTATTTTATACCTCTCTACTCCGCATGAATACGATCTTTAGCTCATAAACCTCTATACATCAGTATTTATGTTTGTTTATTTATGTTTATATATATATATATATATATATATATATATATATATATATATATTATAAACTGTTATATTGGAACATGCAAGTTACCGCGATAAAATGCATATTTGTTTCGACGTTTAAAGGCGTCTCATCAAGCGGTTAACAATGTTTGTAATAAACGATTTTATTTTAAAAAAATATAAATGTTCCAGTGTAACAGTTTATAATAAATACTTTTGATATGTCCCAGAAAGGGATATATTTGAACGATGTCGCTAAGTGGTTTTGACTACTATAACCAAGTAGAATACGGTAACAGTAATCGACTGGTTCGCGTCGTAGTCGCAGGTAAGAAGTGTAGATCAATGGCGTAATCCAATGGGCGTTGTTATAGACTTACCTCTCAGACTAAGGCTCTTGACTATCCTACACGTCCGTCGGTATTTATGACGGACACCAGCTAATCATATTCCACATGAGCGGGAACACAGGTGTATGCATATTCTATTATATCATATTTTTTGCTCTACACTTTTTGAGCCCTTTTTAAATTAACGTTATGACCGATTTGGATATATATTATTTTTGTTGTACATATATATATATATATATATATATATATATATATATATATATATACCGGGTGTAACAGAACAATTGTCCAAATCATGTATTAGTCTCTAAGGCCCTTTCAACCAACATCTCATCAGGAGACAATCGTTGGATCATTAATTAACGAAAAGAACAGTAACGAAAGCAGTAGCAAAAAGGGGGGGGGGGAAACGTGCTAAAATAACAAACAAGTGTATATACTTGTAACGAGGGGAGGGGAAATAATCATTCATACAGCTGATTCCAACAATTATTTCAAGATTTTGGAATCAGTCTGTATAGGATTAAGGAAACCTTCTCTCTGCCGGCAGAAAGAATTTGTAAAGTCCCTTAATCTGTTGGGGGATACTTTATTTTAACTGTCCCTCGCTAATTTATTTACACGTTATTTCCCCTCCCCTCGTTACAAGTATAGACACTTGTTTGTTATTTTAGCGTGTTTACCCCCACTTTTTTTTTTTGCTCTTTACTTTCGTTACTGTTCTTTTCGTTAATTAATGATCCAACGATCGTCTCCTGATGAGATGTTGGTTGAAAGGGCCTTAGAGACTAATAAAATTAAAATCAATAAATTCCTTGTTTTTAAAACTGTATATAAATGTTGTACCTCTAAACATTTGTTTATATATATATATATATATATATATATATATATATATATATATATATATATGTATCAAAGCTAGACAATGAAAAATAGTCACATGGTGTTAATTATGTGTAACGCTTCCGAAGATGAATTGTGACAGATTTCATTGAATTCAGTGCTACTTCATCCGAAGCGATTCATTATTTCATTCCAGATTATTAGCGATACAAAATTATAAAGGTTTTTACAATTACCTTCACATGTCTTCGTCGTAATTTTGTTCGCAATACCCTGCAAGGCGTCAAAGTCACCAACAGTGAACATATGTTCGGATACCGGTTCACTTGCCATGGCTTTCAGTTCTGATTCTCGAAGATTATTTCCAATACCAATGCTGAACATTACGACGTTTGTTTTTTTAAGTTTATCTGCTTCTAAAATAGTTAATTTTGCGTCAGATGATTTTCCGTCTGTGATAACAATGGCGATATTTGGAACATTTTTTCGATCCCCATTTCCTTCGTTAAATGCAAAGAGTCGAAGAGCTTCCAGCGCGGTATGTGTTTTAGTGCCTCCGCCATTAAATATTATACTCTCGATTTTCTTCTCTACGGTCTTCTGATCAAAATGTTCATTCAAATGGAATTCGTTGTACACCTTTGAACCGAATGTAAACACACCAACACGGACGTGATCTTTTCCTATTTTCAAAGAACGAACTATGTCGATTACGAAATGCTTAATCTTTTGGAAGTTCCTTTCTGTCACACTTCCGGATTCGTCAAGTAAAAACACTATGTCAGCAACTGCTTTCTCACAGGCTGCAAAAATGGAGAAAATTTGCATTAGGATATGGAATAATAAATGAAAAATTTAATAGTGTTTACGAAATGTCCGCGTATTAATTAATATGTTCGAAATGAATAAACGTAAATATGACATTTTGAAACAGTGGTATACAAATAAGTTCCCATAAGACATTACAAATCCAACCACAGCAGAACCATCAATCTATATACAGACACATGTTCGATTATATATAAGTTGAATCACGTTGGTTTGTTCATTTAATTTTATCAATTTTCATTATTTGCTTACCTTCAATACGACCAGAATATGTTTGTCGAATGTCATACAAAACTACACCATATTACGATCTTTCACACTAGTATATTCGTTAGTGGGTCAGTGGCAAATTCACTAATACGATTTCAATAGATAGAAACAATTTATTAAAATTATAACATATTGTAATTAATTTAAACTGTTTCTATTGTTCACTCAGTAAAAGTCACAATAGCCACCCAAGGCAGATGTTTTCTGAACTAGTTTTTTCTTCAAGTGTGAAAGGGAACAGAAAGAGGTGCATAATATGGTTATATATAGATACATATTAGATATTATTTGACTATAGACTTGAACAATTTCATTTTGTAGTAGTCGGGGAAGACTCTTCTCAAAAGTCTGTTCTACAAATCAGAATTTTTCCACAGAATTCTGTCTGAGTGGAACTTCGAAAGGAATGAGAGTGATTTTGCACCGTGAACGGGACAAGATGTACTTCTAATTTGAATGTATGAACTTGAGGAACTATGGAATTAAATCTCGACTAAAAAGATCGTAATTTTTACATTGAAGTTTAGCAAATCAAAGGTATCATCAAATGAAACTTAGTCGACGACATCGCAACACATCGATTAGTGCAATATTGATGATATTAGTGCTTTTAGGCGAAATTAATTCAAATTAAAATCTAACATACTTTTCCTTCACTATTCTCTAGAGAGATTAAAGGAAACGGCTAAAAATTACAACTGGAACAAATAAGGTGAGATTGTGATACTTAACTGAATTACTAACGTAACAAATCTTTTAGTGCGTTTGTCAGTTGTGTTAGTGTATGTTATGATATCTTAGAAAGAATATTTGTAAGACAGGTAGAGCATTTGCACAGCAGATTTGTGTGTATTTAAATACCTGCAGGAACACATCTTCCGTTGTAATAATAAAATCCTTTTTTGCAGACACAGGCACGTATATAATTCAGAATCTTGCAAATTCCGTTCGGTTGGCAAGGTTCTAATTTCTTATAAACCAATTTACCACCAGCCTTGCATATAGTTTTCACTTGACATTTCGGATCTATGATTTCTTCATTGGCCTGTAAGAAAATATATTTATAAAATCCAATTATGACACTCAGCTGAACTTTTGGAATAAACATCAAAATGTAAATTTCTTCATGTAAGGATGAGCCATCATATTGAAGAAATGCTTCTTGGTAAGAAAGATCTTTGTTAGAAATGTTGCCGTTCTAGATTAGCATTAAAGTAAAACTGTAAATAACTTTGTACAAAATTTTGAATGCTTAAAATTGCTCGTTTTCTCAATGGTATAAAAAAATATATTCGGATAATTACAAACGCTTATTTCATTGGATTGCTATGAGTGTTTCCTTTATAAAAACCGATCACCAGCGTGCTAATGAAAATGAGAATTTCATTTTAATTAGATGATGGTCTTCTTTACTGAAACCTAAACACAATTCTGTGAACAATTTAAAAAATAATTTTATTTCTTAAATTTAAAATTATGAACGTAACATAAGAAAACCTATTGATTAAAAGTGAAATTAAAAATTTTAAACTATGAAAATATTCATAATAAAATAAATTATAAAAAAATAAAATGTACGCTAGTTAAAAAATATATTTTCTTCAAAAAATATAAAGCATTGATATCAAATTTAGAAAATAATACGATTGTTTTTTAAATGAATTAATATCTACTCACTTCCATATAGTAACCTTTGTTGAAACATCCGCATTCAGATTCCAGGACACATTTCTTTCCGCTGAGTAAATATCCTTTCCGGCAAACACAGCCTTCAATCAACTGTGATATCTGGGGTTGAGGAGTAGCGCAAGATGGTTGATACATCTTCGTTTCAAATTGATATATTTCTCCCTGTGGACAAGTCTTTTCTGTAGAGAGAAAATGAAAATATATATCGTACATTAAAAATTTAAATGGAGAATTTCAAATTGAAATTTGTACTTGTATAAAATTCGCTACAGTCACTAGAAGCTCTTAAGAGATGAAGAAGTTAATATTAAGTGACGTGTGGCATAATTCTTCATAGACATTATAGTATTTGAAGTCAAAACGAAATATATTTTCTGTTACAATACAACAGCCAACACACCATCAAGTAATACGTAAAATACTCGTTAATTATGAGCCGTTTCAATATTATGCATATCAAATGGCCAAATGCTATTCATTATACAAAAACTTATTCAACTTATTCAACTAATTCAACAATCATCACGAATTTCATGCGAAAATATCAATTATCAAGGTGCGACAATGCGAAATATAATGCAAAGATGTTTCCGGTCTAATATGTTCAGAGTGTTTGTTATATTAAGAAATATTCGATCGTTGTATTCTACGCACTTCATTAATGAATTTCTTGTATTTGATAAAACCTTTTTGAATTTACAAACGATATATTTGTCCAATATCATAAGACGTATAACTTTCCATTACAATCAACATAGATTCTTGTTAGCTTAGCAAATAAGTATCAGTGTATCACAGTCATTCACAGGTTACAAAGGATGAACAGGTTTTCAAAATGGCAAATAATGTAATGGCAAACGTCAGGATGTTTCATCATAAAAAGTTTAATTCTTTAGAGATTTTAATCAGAAGTTTCATCTTATGGTTCATAATTTAGAGATAATTTCGGATACACTGAACATAATAATTATTGCTTGTAAATCAATAACTAAAGAGTTTCCATTCACTTGTTCATTTTGTCAAAGGCAATGCAAACAACCCCTTTAAAAGTTGGGAAAGTAAATAATAATATAATGTATATTAACTTACGGCAAAAGTCAGGTCTCCTCCAGCGTACAGTAACCAGCCTTTCACTTTGTAACTGTTTCCAATCAAGGAAAATTTGTTGCGATTCTTCGATACATCTTTCCCTTCTTTAGTGCGGAAGTCGTCTTTCTTTCCGTTACAATCGCCACAGATTCCAGTCAGCTTATTAGCAAATATGCCTGGTAATTTCACCTTCACTATGTGTCTTCCGTCAAACTGGACTGTGAGACCCCATGCAGTGGACACCGTACTCCAGCCACAAGAGTATTTGGCCGAGATACCCCAAATACCTTGAATTGGGAATGATCTTTTCTCACCATTTACCTACAAAACGAGTTTAAACAAGGTTAAAGCTTAATTCAGGTAGTAATAGACTTAATTTAAATATTTAAAATCCACCCAGGTTGACAA
This sequence comes from Acanthosepion pharaonis, assembly GCA_903632075.3. Lineage (NCBI taxonomy): Eukaryota > Metazoa > Mollusca > Cephalopoda > Sepiida > Sepiidae > Acanthosepion > Acanthosepion pharaonis. The sequence continues at coordinate 29,173 of CAHIKZ030004233.1, forward strand.
GATTAATTCTTACTCACAAGCATTTTGTTTCCGGGCAACAGTCTAATTGTGAATCCATTCAGTTTGATATCAACCATCCGAGTGTAGGATACCCGACTATTTCCACGGTGTTCATTTTTAACTTCAACAGCGAAGAAATTCGGTGCATCTTCAGTGCTTGCAGCCAAAGTATATTTGCAAACACCCATGAAGTGGATCACTTGTCCGTCAAAGGTTTTGTAGTGAGGGTCTCCGTATCCACTGCAATGACAGTCTCTTTCTGTAAAATATAAAATATAATTCAAAAAATGAGATATTCGTCTCTCACACAATCGATTCAGAAATGCTTCCTCACAAACACACGATTCTTTTACGCAACTATTTTATCAATAAAAAATATTAATTCGTTTTAATATCCTACATTTCTATTGTTTTAATAATGTGAGTGATTTGTAATTACGGATATTATTATATGGAGGAATTCGGTATTTATGGCAAAAAAAAAAAATTACTGCAAAATAAATATATTTATATATAAACACTTCCATTGAATATTATTCTCTGCTTTCTTATAACATTCCTCGTTAACACATACACATAGACCTACAATATAAATGTTTTTCACAATCACAGGATATTTTCATTTAACGTCTGCATGAGCAATCGTTAATACTGTATTTGAATATTCAACAATTTTATATTAACACAAACAGGAATTCTTCCGCACATAAAAATGAAAATTCAACCCCTATAAATAATCGACAATCTTATATTATGTCAATGATTGCAGATCTTTCAACTGCGTTATGGTTGACTGTGTGAAGAATACTCCATCACTCACTTAAAACAAACTCCAACAAATATTTCAACAAATGGATATTCGATCCGTTATTTCGTTCATAAAATCTAAAATGATCATGAATACAATATCGTGTCCCATTCAACAAAAACTAAAACGGCGATGCTACTCTTACCATGTTGACAATATTCTCCGTCGTATCGTGCTTTACACATACATTTCCATTCTTTGCCGACCCTACTACAAGTTCCACCATTTTGACATCCTTTAGAAATGCACGAATCTACAAAATATGAATACTTCCTTTTTGATTTTTGTCAGTTATCAAGACATGAATATGATCGGAAACAGAATGAATATTTTTTTCGATTATTTCCTTTAACATTTATGGAAAGAAAGTTGAATTGGTGTAATTTGACTTTTGATAAAAACTGCTCTTCTTTACATTTATGCAAAATGCGAAAATAAAATTATCTTTATTTTAGTTTCATATGAGTTCACCAAAAATAATCAATGTATTTTAAATTTTATCCGATAAACATTCTTCAATTTCAGGGGCAAATGGCATATTTTGGATCTGCGATGAACAAAAACAAAACGAATATCATTTTAATATTCGAGTATTTTTTAAATGTTTCAATTTGAATATCGATCTAATATAAAACCAGTTTTTTTTATACTGCCATTACGTCTGAAAATCGATTGTTTTTGTTTATGAATCTGCATGTATCATTGTACAACTTCCTAAGCTGTTAGATAGATAGATAGATAGATAGATAGATAGATAGATAGATAGATTTACATATTTTTGTTTAAATGTATGAACTGGATGCGAGACAGTGGAAATGACTGTTGCATGCCATTAATTATGCATAGTCTCTCTTAATTCTTCTGGCAGAGTATGGACAGATTTTGTAGCATTCTGCGTTGTCTTTTAGAAATGTTCCATTTTATTCTGAATTCAATATTAAGAATTTACATTCATTCTGATATTAAATTCCTCCATGTGTGCGAAGATTATTCGCACCGGTGAATTCATTAATAAATTAATTTCAATAAATTTCTGCACTTATTGATTGTACTTACCTTTTTGAGCGTATATTTCTTTATCATAATCACTGTGAAACGTAATTTCAATAAATTTTATGTTTTTGCAAATGTATACTTCAAACCATTTGTCGTAAGACCGACAAATGAATCTCTTGTATATCTCCGATATCTTACAAAATGAGATATTTCAACATTTTTATGACACTTGTAAATCCTATTGTCTTGTAGAATATATATTTAGCATTTGACTCGCGAAACGAAAACCTTATCTTGCACGAGAAACTATCATCTAATTGTAATGTTCTCTAAATATTTCGTGGTTTACGTAGCGCTGTAGACAGTGCATGTGTTTCTAAATATTTTATAATATATTCATAATATTTAATTGCATGCCCAGCAAGCAGTTTATAATACATCAATTATTTTGAAATAAATTAAATCCTTCCAATATAATAAATATATGAAATTTAGGTTGCTATTGTTGGGTATAAAAATATCCTCCTAACAATGGCTACACTCTTTCGTAAGCAAATCTGAGTAATATAAATTATAATTAGTAGATAATACATTATTATAATCATTTCATGAGAAAAAAAAGGTAAGGTATTATATCATCAAAACTACGTTATATTTAACTGCTCCTGAACTGTATAAATAATTTCAGCACAAAATAAATTTATTTGTCTTTTGATTTGTTATCAATTTATTTCTTTCGTAAATTTCAGCTACTATCCTATGATAGTAAGTTTTCTTCCTATGTTTGAGATATAGACTCAAGATAATATTTTACATGAGATGGAATATTAGATTTATTATGAAATTAGGAATGATATGAGGATACAGTTTCTCAACACAAAACATGTCAGTAAATAAGAACTGGCCAAAACAAAATTATTAGTGTAAAAAACGTATATTGATTTAGACAATTACCTTCACACGTCTTCGTCGCAATTTTGTTCACAATTCTCTGCAAGTCGCCAAAGTCATTAACAGTGAACTTATGTTCCGATACCGGTTTACTTGCCATGGCTTTCAGTTCTGATTGTCCAATTTTTTTTCCAATGCCAATGCTGAATACTACAACGCCTAATCTCTTAAGTTTAGCTGCCTCTAATTTCGTTAATATTTTGTGAGAAGATCTTCCGTCTGTGATAACAATAGCAATATTTGGGACATTTTTTCGATCTCCATTTCCTTTAGTAAATGCAGATATACGAAGTGCTCGGAGAGCCTTGTGCGTTTTCGTGCTTCCTCGATTATATTTGATCTTCTCGATTGCCTTCTCCAAAGACTTCTTATCAAAATATTTATTCAAGTAGATTTCTTTGTATACCCGTTTACTGAACGTAAATACACCAACACGGACTTTATTCTTGCCTATTCTCCAAGAGCGAACTAAGTTGATTACGAATTTCTTGACGATTTTGAAGTTATGCTTTTTCACACTTCCAGATTCATCAAGCAAAAACATGATGTCAGCCACTGTCTTTTTACAGACTGCAAAAAAGAGAATCTTTTCGTTGGAACATTGAATAATGAATGTCAAATTTCAACGTAATTACGAAATATCTGCCTATCGTCGAGCTTAATAAAATAAATATATTTTTAAACATTGAAACACAAATATGCTCACTCTGGACACGATGAGCGCGAATATTACCATTCAGCTAATTCCAAACACTAGTTGGATTGTATGAAATTTTAATCGCGTAAAAATCTTTGCTCAATATATTTTTTATTATTGCTTCAACTTCAATACAAGCAGGATGCCTTGATCGGAATTTGTGTTGCTTTAAGATATTATGAACATTCATGTTTATTCTTTCCTTTAGTTAGACATTAGCAAAAAAAAAAAAATCTTTAAATAGTACAATTATATTTTGACAAAATAGAAAATAATCAAATAAGTCAAATGTGTTATAATTAAAGTTAATGTTAAATATATTTATCGAAAATTGGTAAATCAATGTCATTACTTACTAAACGTCATTTAGTTGACAATATTGCAAACCAAATATCAGAATAAGGTCGATGATATATTTGCTTTCAGAATAGGAATAGCGACATTTTAAAGCCTATATGTGACAACATGATGGCTATTTAATATTCTCCAGTATAAGGAGTTCAAATCAAACATCCATAATTTACCACTGAATAATCTTAAATGTTTCATAAGTCTTGTCTGAATAACTATGGAATGAATGCTGTTTATTTCTTTTGTCAGAAGTGTTAGTTTATAAAATAGGGAAACATTCACGGAAGTCTAATTGATAAAAGAGAAAGTAATTATTCGCAGCAGATAAGTATGTATTTAAATACCTTCAGGTACACATCTTATGTTGTCAAAATAGAATCCTTTTTTGCAGATACAGGCACGTTTTCCATTTTGAATCGTGCATACACCATTAGGTTGGCAAGGTTCTAATATCATAGAAATCAGTTTACCGCCAGCCTTGCAAATATTTTTCACTTGACATTTCGGATCTATGTATTCTTCATTGGCCTGTAAGAAAAAGTATTGATAGAATCAGACTATGAATCTTATCTGAAATTAATTGATTAATATTAAAATTTAGAAACGCTTCTTGGCAAAAAACAAAAACAAAACGATGCTATAGATTAGCATTCACATAACATTGTGAAGGATTCAAATGAAATAACATCATATTTCGTATATTTATTTGTCTTATGATCTTGAATACTTACAAATATCCTTTTCTCAGTGGTAATAGAAAATACAATCAGATAATATCTAACGTTGCTTGAGTCGGACTGATATGAGAAAGACTTTGTTTTATAAAATGCAGATCACAATTTTCCTAATGAAAATGAGAATTTCATCTTTCGACATCAAATGTCAACGATGCACACTGCTTCGTTAGATTATATTCATCACGTAAAAAATAAACAGAATTCTTTTGAAAATTTTTAAAATAATTTCACTTTCAAAATTAACTAAGAGATGACAAACTAGGAATTTGACCCTAAGAAAAGTCTACATAAAATTTATCAAATTGCAACATCGAAAGAGGTTATGTTAGAAAATTAATTCAAATGAGACATGAAAGAAAACAAACAAAATTCGTTTAATTTAATTGCTATCTACTCACTTCCATATAGAATCCATTGCGAAGACATCCGCATTTAGATTTGTGGACACAATTCTGTCCGCTGAGTAAATATCCTTTCGGACATACGCAACCTTCAATCAATTCTGATGGCTTTGGTAGAGGATTAACGCAAGATGGTTGATCCATCCACGTTTGAAATTCATATATTTTCCCCTGGGGACACGTCTTTGCTGTAGGGAGAAATTAATATATATAAATTAACACATGCGAATGGAAAATTTGAAATTATTAATGTTTTCACTAAAACTATTTTCAGTAAAATTCACTTCCGTCATCAGAAAGTGTAATATGGACAATATAATATTTCAAAACACATTCAAGTACACATGTGATAAATCGTCATAGCATTTATGAAAACTCGTATATATCCACAATAGCAATTGAATTCCAAAACGAAATATCTTTCACTAACAATTCAACAGACAACGCATCATCAGATGACAGTCACGATACTCGTTAATTATGAGCCGTTTCAATATTATGCATTTCAAGTGGCCAAATTTTATTCATTATAGAAATTTTCTTTGGGTAACTTCACACAGTTCAGGGAGAGATATCAATTATCAAGCTGCAACAATAAGAAATATAATACAATGGTGCTTACGATCTAATATCCTCAGACTGTTATATTACGAAATCTTCGGTCGTTATACAATCATTAATGTGATTGCTTTATTCGTTGAAACTACTTGGAATTTAAAAACGATATATTTATTCAACAACAGAAGATGTTTATTTTTTTTACTTCTCACACCACAGATTCCTGTCAGCTTTTTAACAGAAATCTTCCTAATTTAACTTTCAATCTCATATTATAAAGACATTTTTTTTTTAAAATGAACAAACAATATGTCAATCGTGAGACTGTTGCAATGTAAAATATTTTTATTCATCAATTAGAAATTTTATTGGGAAATTTTCTCTTTCGTTTCAATATTTGGTGATACATTATTACTGCACTAAATCAATCCCTGGTGTGCTTTGATGCACTTGTCATATTATCAAATATAAGACAATTAACAAACTGAAAGCTTGAGTGTATAAATATTAACACGAGTAGAAATTATATATCTTACGGCATAAGCTGATAGGCCTCCAGCGCACGAGGATTCCCGCCTTAGCACATTCTCCGGCATACGCTTCGATTGCGGCGCAAACGACAGATTTTAAAAGCTTTCCATTGTTGTGATATGCACATGCGTCGATTTTACACGATTCGAAATAATTTTTGACTTTTATCAATCCAAGTTTCACAGCACATTTTTTGAATATTTCACTATTAATAATGTTGCACATCTTTGTTTGGTCAGGTTTACAGTCATCTGTGTAATCACTTACATTGCAGCTAAAAAGAAAATCCCAGAAAAAAAACTTTAGATAAAAAATAATCAAACGGTTAAAATACGAGGACATATTGACACAAACGATGATTTGAAGAAGGTTGAACACTTCCACAGCAGCAACAGTTTTAAATGTTTAAAAAATTATATGTATGCAATTTTTACATCAATTAAAATGTAAACAAGCCAGACTTTTCATAAAGTTTATGTGACATTTGAAAATTACATTCGATTTCAAGCTGGCGTGATGAATGAGTGTTTTGAATAAAGTTATTAGGAATTTTTATTGTGATATATATATATATATATATATATATATATATATATATATATATATATATATATATATATATATATATATATATATATATAGTTGATGTGTCATTCTTCAGAATAAAAAAGCATTCAGCTCTTCAAAATTGTATTGATATTTCGTTAATGAAAAAGCTTTTGTATTCAAAGTAATGGCTATTTTAACGGTATTAAAGAATTATATATACATATATATATATATATATATATATATATATATATATATATCACTGATGCGTTATTGTTCAGCTTAAAAAGAATTTGGCACTTCAAAATGGTATTAATATTCATTTAATATAAACGCTTCTCTATTCAAAGTAATGATTATTTTTATGTGTTGCTTACTTTGTTGTAGGTTTATCGCTGTCATCTTTCACTTTGTAACTGTCTCCAATCAAAGAATATTTGTTGACATTCATCGATACATCTTGTCCGTCTTTTGTGCGGAAATCGTCTTTCTTTCCGTTACAATCGCCACAGATTCCAGTCAGCTTATTGGCAAATCTGCCTGGTAATTTCACCTTCACTACATGTCTTCCGTCAAACTGGACTGTGAGACCCCATGCAGTGGACACCGTACTCCAGCCACAAGAGTATTTGGCCCAGATACCCCAAACGCCTTGAATTGGGAATGATCTTTTCTCACCATTTACCTACAAAACGAGTTTAAACAAGGTTAAAGCTTGATTCAGGTAGCAATAGACTTACTCCACCCGCACGAGTATTTGGCCCATATGCCAAAAGTGTTTTGAATTGGAAATGACCGTTCCCCCAACCCATTTATCTAAAACTAAATTTAAATATATGTTAAAATTTCATTCAGTTAGTTAGAGATTTATTTAAATATTTACAGTTCAGACAGGTTCACAAGATTCATTCTTACTTACAAGCATTTTGTTTCCGGGCAACAGTCTAATTGTGCATCCATTCAGTTTGATATCAACCATCCGAGTGTAGGATACCCGACTATTTCCACGGTTTTCATTTTTAACTTCAACGGCGAAGGAATTTGGTGCATGTTTCGTGCTTGCAGCCAAAGTGTACTTGCAAACGCCCATGAAGTGGATCACTTGACCGTCAAAGGTTTTGTAGTGAGGATCTCCGTATCCACTGCAATGACAGTTTCTTTCTGTAAAATGTAAAATAAATCCTGCTTAAACGAAAAGGATATTCGAATTAACTTCTCTCTCACAAAGGGAGGACTTCAGCAGTTTTTCCTCATAATCACACGATTCTTTCACGCAAATATTTTATTAAGAAACAATATTAATTCATTCTAAT
>CAHIKZ030004234.1:0-67500 GCA_903632075.3 Acanthosepion pharaonis
CTGGCATTTGTAGGACGTATCACATTCTTTTCTTTTTCTTTATCCATAGGAGGCCTTTAGAACGTACCTCATTCTTCTTTTCTTTATCCATAGGGAGGCTTTAGGACGTATCTCATTTTCTCTTTTTTTTATACATAGGAGGCCTTAGGTCGTACTTTCATTCTCTTTTCTTTTATCCATAGGAGGCCTTAGGTCGTATCTCATTCTCTCTTTTCTCTTTGTTCATAGGAGGCTTTTAGGACGTATCTCATTCTATCTCTCTTTATACATAGGGAGGCCTTAGGACGTATCACATTCTCCTTTTTTATCCATAGGAGGCCTTAGGACGTATCTCATTCTTTCTTTCTCTTTATCCATAGGAGGCCTTCGGACGCATCTCATTCTCTGTTTCTCTTTATACATAGGAGGTTTTAGTACGTATCTCATTCTCCCTTTCTCTTTATGTATAGGAGGCTTTAGGACGTATCTCATTCTATCTTTCTCTTCATACATAGGAGGCCTTAGGACGTATCTCATTCTATCTTTCTCTTTATACATAGGAGGCCTTAGGACTTATCACATTCTCCCTTTCTCTTTATCCATAGGAGGCCTTAGGACGTATCTCATTCTCTCTTTCTCTTTATCCATAGGAGGCCTTAGGACGTATCTCATTCTCTCTTTCTCTTTATGTATAGGAGGCTTTAGGACGTATCTCATTCTATCTTTCTCTTTATACATAGGAGGCCTTAGGACGTATCACATTCTCCTTTCTCTTTATCCATAGGAGGCCTTAGGACGTTGTCATTTTTTTTCTCTTTATCCATAGGAGGCCTTAGACGCATCTCATTCTCTCTTTTCTCTTTATCCATAGGGAGGCCCAGGACGTATCTCATCTCTCTTTCTCTTTATGTATAGGAGGCTTTAGGACGTATCTCATTCTATCTTTCTCTTTATACATAGGAGGCCTTAGGACGTATCACATTCTCCCTTTCTCTTTATCCATAGGAGGCCTTAGGACGTATGTCATTCTTTCTTTCTCTTTATCCATAGGAGGCCTTAGGACGTACCTCATTCTCTCTTTCTCTTTATCCATAGGAGGCCTTAGGACGTATCTCATTCTCCCTTTCTCTTTATGTATAGGAGGCTTTAGGACGTATCTCATTCTATCTTTGTCTTTATACATAGGAGGCCTTAGGGCGTATCACATTCTCCCTTTCTCTTTATCCATAGGAGGCCTTAGGACGTATGTCATTCTTTCTTTCTCTTTATCCATAGGAGGCCTTAGGACGTACCTCATTCTCTCTTTCTCTTTATCCATAGGAGGCCTTAGGACGTATCTCATTCTCTCTTTCTCTTTATGTATAGGAGGCTTTAGGACGTATCTCATTCTATCTTTCTTTATACATAGGGAGGCCTTAGGACGCATCACATTCTCCCTTTCTTTATCCATAGGGAGGCCTTAGGACGTATGTCATTCTTTCTTTCTCTTTATCCATAGGAGGCCTTAGGACGTACCTCATTCTCTCTTTCTCTTTATCCATAGGAGGCCTTAGGACGTATCTCATTCTCTCTTTCTCTTTATGTATAGGAGGCTTTAGGACGTATCTCATTCTATCTTTCTCTTTATACATAGGAGGCCTTAGGACGTATCACATTCTCCCTTTCTCTTTATCCATAGGAGGCCTTAGGACGTATCTCATTCTATCTTTCTCTTTATACATAGGAGGCCTTAAGACGTATTTCTTTCTTGGGTGACTTTTCAGATGCCATCGAACTGAATATCGCATTGAACATAACACAGAATAATACACAGTATACAATTTTCAGGCTTATATTTCTATATATTTTGATTTGTTTTTTACGGCTTATCAACCTTTTTTTAAAGATATTTAAAACTGAAACACATTTTAGGATTGAAAGAATAATTTTTTGTACGAGAATTTTGAGTTGATTGAGAATAACAATGATTTTTTCTGATCAAAACTCTACTATTTAACCCTTAGTTGGGAGAGGAGATGGATTTTATACCTTTTGAAAGTGTATTTACGCGTAAGTAAATGTAACGAAGCCGACTGGAATTCGAACACGGCCCTCCGATTTTTAATTCGTAGCCGATATCCACGAGAACATCTACCCACATGATTGCGCACAAGCATATTTAGTAATTCTACCAAATCAACAGAAAAAGTACTCTTCCCAAATGTTAGTACGTCACTGTACTTTATAGGAACTTTGCACGTGAAAAAGAGGACATCTCTACATAAACACTTTCATTTCTTCGTTTTCTGTTCTTTCCAATTAGTTTTGCTCTGGCAATAAAATATGTTGCCGTTAATTGTGTATAATTATTTGTGTATTCGTTCTTATACTTTTTTTTGTTGTCTGAGATGTGACCACAAGCCTATCAAACAGATTCACTAACCTATGAAATATCAGCAGTAGCTTATACATTTGCTGGATCTGGTATCGACTGAAATAATGGGGAAAAAAGTTCTGGACATAAAATAAATTATTGAATAAGTCGAACTCTGTAGCAAGTACGAAAAGATTTGACGCAGCTGAAGTTGAAGAAAGAAAAATTGGTTTCTCTTTGTTTAATCAGAGTGCGATTCCGAATTAGAATCAGGTGTCGGATCTCATCTCTGACGCCATCTTCTTCTCTATTGACTTGAACCGTCGTTACTAACTCGCCAACCATTGATCTGATAAGGTCGACGTATGAACACCATATGCGAAATCAATCCAGACTTGGGTTTCTTTCGAAGACCTCTGCCCCTCCCAACTACATCGCTTCCCTACGTTTCAAGCAGACTTCGACTCTCCTCCATAAATCCAAAATGTTATTTTTTTTCTAACGTTATCTATTTTCTCGTAAAACAACAAAAAACAATAACAGTAATCAACAACAACCACCACCTACAACAACTACAACAAAACAATAATAACATTATATAAATAGTCTCTCTTTGAATTGCATGGGCTACACATTTTAGTTGTTGCTGTTGTTAAAAGTTCTCAATTGATGTCGTTTCTGTTATCGGGTAGAATTCTTTTTGATTCTGTAGCGCCAATCTATGAAGACAGAGGAAGGATAGTCTTCACTGTGGCCTACACACCCACACGAAACCCTTTTTAACCATTGATCTGAGAAAGTGGCTGAATACAGCCGATAGTTTGAAGATGAGCTAGGAGTAAATATTTCATTCAGTTGTCAGCCCCGGGGAAAGGATATATATATATATATATATATATATATATATATGGAGAGAGAGAGAAAGAGAGAGAGACAGTGAGTGAGAGAGATAGAGAGAGAGAAGGCACGGTGGAGTAGTGGATAGCGGCTCGGATTGATGAATCGTCGAATCCATTACATTAACTTACGTACTAATAGTTGAGAAAGGTAATAATAATCCTCTTCTTCTACATCCAGCTATGGGTAAATAGCAGGACAGACTGGCATCTATAGACTTGGATGGCAACTGGTCTAAGAGAAGGACAACTTTGAATTCAAAACCTACGGAGGGTCGTTTGGGGACCTTGTGGCACGTAGTGCACCAGGTCTCTGTATTCGGCCCTTCAAAAAGTGTGATTGGTTCTGCACAAAGCCTTTACCACTATAATCAAATCATATGTGCAGGTGTCCGGCTCTCGGTTCCTAGGAACTGAGCTGCTTGACCCTCATACGTCGAATACGACAGGAGAGTCCACCATATATATATATATATATATATATATATATATATATATATATATATATATATATATATATATATATATATATGTATATATATATATATATACACACACACACACACATACATATATATATATATGTATATATATATGTGTGTGTGTGTGTGCATGTGTGTATATGTATATATATTGATGTAAGAGGATTAGATTAATGATCCAATATTCTTTAGTATTTATGTTTTTATTATTTAAAATAACAGTTCCCATCATGAAAATTTCTGTGTAGCGATGGAAACATATTAAAAAAAAACAATTATATATATATATATATATATATATATATATATATATATATATATAACAACAATATCTGAAAGTTTTCATATAACAATATCTGAAAGTTTTCATATAAAAATGTTGCCTCTCATTTGGCAAAAAATAAAAAATTTAGTTCACCATTAAACCATTTTACTGTGATGCCCAATGTTGCTAATCTCTTGGAATTTTCAGCAAAACCAAATAAATTTAATCCATGATTCTCTAGAAAAATTTTGACGTAAACTTTATAAAAAAAAATACACTGATTATGAGAAATTTTATTAAATATATCACGAAAATTAAAATCATATAATTTTCATACTTTTGGTATCAATTTTATAAACACACTAAGCAAGTTGAAATCATTCCAAAGTGTGTTATATAGTGAACGACATGTAAAAGAATATTCAGTGATAAGAATAATAGAATCATAAAGTTTTGTGTCAATCGCTTTCTGCTGACATAACATTGATATATTCTTTTAAAATGTTTTTATATTATCAGTGTTAAGTTATTAAGGTAACGAATTGCTTCATTGATCTGTGACAAATGTTGAAACATTAAAATTGTTGTATATATATATATTAGCATGTTAAGATTCAAAGCTCAAATTTTCAAAAGTTTTAATTAAAAAATGGAATACTTTCAGTGTAAAAATTAACAGAACAGATAAAGAGCTGATTTTTAGATTTGTAGAATATATACGGCTGACACAAAATCATGTCGATCAATATTGTAGCAGAAATTAACAAAACTGGTAACTTTTTCTTTTTCTAGAAATTATGCCAATTCATCATTTTGTAAATTTCGCACAGAAGCAGAAGTTTATTTGCAGTTCTTGATTATGATCGAGAATTAAGTATTATACCAATACTCCAATACTCACACAAGGAGAAGTTTTAATTGTAGCTTTTGATTCTGGTCGAGGACTAGAAAGAGATCCATTACTTATTTTTGGGTTTTGTCTTTTTTTTCTAATAACCACAGTTTCAAAGCCAGATGGGAAATGCATTTAAAAACAACAATGTTTTGCTTGTCAGGGGTTTTGTCTCGAGATATTGCATTCCTCTTATGTATTCTACTCTTGGGGAAAGCGAAATACTCGAACATTATTTTGCCCTTCCAGTTACGATGGTAATTTGTTTCATAGAACTTTTTCACCATTTTGAAAAAGATTTTGACATAATGAAATTAAACAATATTAATTTTCATGTTATTTTGTAAAAAATTACAGGTGATTCTAAAATGTGTAGGAACCTTAGATTTTAAGATTTGAAGGTAAAATGGGATTTATGATTCAAAATCGAAAATTGAAGGTTTGTATGAATGTGGGAATTAGTTAACCTTAAGAGGCAAATGTGTGACGTAGAAAACACCAGTTCGAGTATGATTCAGACATGGAAATTTTAGGGTTTTGAAAATGATAAAGGGATGAAAAGTAAATACGAATTTCTAAATCCATATCAACACAAGGAAGTAAATGCAGCTTTAAATTAATCAAAATTACTTGTTAATCGCCTTTGATCTTCATAAAACAGAAGTCTTTTAATAAAATAGAAGCCTTAAAATAAAATAGAAGCTTTTAATAAAATAGAAGCCTTTTAATAAAAATAGAAGACTTTTACGTTGTATTTTTAAGAATGGTGGAAAGATGCTACGTTAAATTTGATGAATTTAATGATGATATTAACTTGTGACAAAATTCTTAATAAATGTTATTTCTCATTAACTTTGCAGTGGAAAAATAAAATATTTCCTCTCTTTGAGCATGACGGTAAAATCAAAATTCAATATCCTTTTAATTTAAATAGGTTAGAAATAACAAAAATTATTCATATAAAATAATTTTTCTATTCATTATATTCATTGTTATTGATAGGAATAATAATTTTATGTGATAAAATTCTTAATAATCTAATTATTTTAGAGAGTTTCGCGGTTTAATACAATTTTACTAAACTGCAGATATTTAAACGGAAGCAATATGATTGTGTCTTTTACTTTTTGTAGTTGATTTTAAAGAACAGTTGTAAAAAATTAAATTGAACTTGAAGAAAAGTGGAAAAGTTACATTTTTGTCTTCTATTTATGAAGGACGGTAAAATAAATATTCTACCTTAGAAAATGTTATATCCCAAGTTGTTAAGATAAACAAAAAAGAATGAAAATAAAAGACAAGTGTATTTTATCACACAATAAAATAACTTTTATTCATTTACTGCCTGAGAACAGCAAGGATGATTAGTTCAGATTTAAACCATGGTTTACCACGTGTGTGTCACCATGTTTAAGTGCTGCGTTGCCCCTAGCGGGCAAAGAAGTAACTCAATGTATTTTGTCTTATAGTCCTTTATGGGTGGAGTAAATCAGCTATCTGGAGGTACGGTAGAATAATGGATCGCGGCTCGGATTGAGGAATCGGAGAGCTGAGTTTGAATTCCAGTCGAATCCATTACATTCACTTACGTGCTAATACCCTTGAGAAAAGGTATGAATCCTCTTCTTCTCTCTCAGTTATAGGTAAATAGCAGGACAGACCGGGTTCTATAGCGTTTCTATACCACAGAAAGAAATGGCAACCTACTGCGGGAAAAATCTGCCTCGTAAGTCATGTATCGAAAGATACATGATCGCCATGTATCACGCATGGCACATAACTGACTGATTATCCATGATCTATTAAAATACTTCCCAGATATTTAAACCTCTGTACTTGTTTAATGTTTACATCTCCAATTCTTAGTAGCCATTTTGGGCTTTTCTTCTTGCAGACAAACATTTTCTGCCTTCTTACAGTTGATGGCTAGTTCCAATTCCAGTCAAATCCATTACATTCACTTACGCACTAATACCTTTGGGAAAGGTATGAATTCTCTTCTTCTCCCCCAGCTATAGGTGAATAGCAGGACAGACCGGGTTCTATAGCTTTGGATGGCAACTGGTCTACTGCAGAAAGAAATGGCAATTTACTGCGGGAAAAATCTGTCTCGTCAGTCATGTATTGAAAGATACATGATCGCCTAAACGTGTATCACGCATGACACATAACTGAAATGAGCTTTCCCTAACAGAAAGAAAACCATAAATTATTCAAATGAAATTTCATGATCAATATGTTCATTGTCATGAAGAACAATATCTTAGTGATAAATATTCAATTATCTTTGTAATAAAATTTTTAATAATAGCATTTTTCACAGCGAAAAGAATTTTTGTTTTCGTTTTATACAGTAAAGATAAAATTAAAGTACTGCAAGTTGGAAGAAAATAAATGAACCTGATACTTACTTAAAAAAAAAAATGTAAGTTAATCCAGGGGTAAATCGGAGAAGAGATTTCCAATTAATAGGTTTTGTATCTTCTTGTTTTATGTGCCATGTCCTTTCAGGACGTAGGCGATCATGGCTCTCCACCTCCTCCTATCCCTTGCACCTCTCAACAAGTTCCTTCCCTCTGCTATCTCCCACAAACCACATTCTATCATCCACCTTCCCGAGTCGGCCATCAGGGTCATCTTTTTTTCTTTCTTTTTATGTGCCATGTCCTTTCAGGACGTAGGCGATCATGGCTCCCCACCTCCTTCTATCCCTTGCAGCTCTCAACAAGATCCTTTCCTCTGCTTCCTCCCCCAGACCACGTTCTGTCATCCACTTGCTTACGCCCGCCAGGTACGTCACATGTTGTTTTCCCTTGTCTCTCTTTCCCTCTATTCGACCCGTGAGTATCAGATTCTCCAGGCCCTCTTCCTCATTATGTTCCAGAAACTTCAGCTGCCTTTTCCTGATATTAAGTATAAGCCTCCTCCTTGTCTGCAACCTCTCTAAGATCTCATCGTTGCTCACACGCTCGGTCCATGATATCCTTAGCATCCTTCTGTAGAACCATATTTGTAGTTTATTGATGCCAATCACATTGCCAAGCAATAGTCCTCCACAAAAGCTAGCTTAAATGACGTCCGATAGGGCGGCTTTTAAGCTAGTTTATAATAAAATGTGCACTGTAATTTTGGATACAAAAGGAAAGTGAAAGCAACGATAATGGCTAGTATAATATATTAATATATATTTTTAACCTCGCATAATCTGACAAACCTGAATCTGAGTTCAACGAAAATCGTTCCCTGCGCCTAATTTTTCTAGGGCTATTGAATAAGCTATGAATCATTGAAATCAGAGACCAGTGAGAGCGGAGGAGTTGCTTGGACATACACACGCACAAAAACCCACACATACGCATACTGTACTTTATATATAATATTTTCTTGTGCAACAACAACAGAAACAACAACCAACAACGACAACGATAATAATAAATCATCCTTTGCCGTACCAGGTATGGCTCGCATGGATTCTGATCTTAGTTTGCTGGAGATTTTAATATGCACATGTTTTGCCTCGGTGAATTAATATGCATAGAAAATAGTAATATTAACCTTTTTACTTATAAGGCAACTTTCGACATTCAATGTCCGAGCAGTTATTGCAACATTAGGTTGGAATTTATAAGACTTTACTTTCTCTTCGAGTTACATGTGATATCAAGTGGATATTGAAACTCTTGAAATCTACTATAAAAATCATAGGTAATACAGAACTCCAGTATCTTATATTTACTATGCCCAAATAAGCCTGCTTAAGTATTAACCAAAGTGAACTTAGTCGAGCACGAGGCCACAGGTTTAGCGGTCTCAGTATTGATGGAGCTGAAAAGGAATATTAAACTCAATTGAAAAGAAAAAAAAATTTAAAGAGAATAAAATCTTTTCGAGAAAGTTTTATAATCTATGTGTGAGATTTACGAAATATAACGGCAGTTGGAAATATGAACTTTAAAGAGATTCAAAAATGATTGCAGTTTAGGGAGACGTATGGTAAAAAAAAAAAAGATGAATTCTTTTGAAGTTTTAGCGCTTCTGCGTCATAAAATTTACCAGTGAAATCTCATCGGTGTTTTTGAATGAACAAAAAAAAAGAAAAAGAAAAAAAAAACAGCTGCAGGTGGAAAGAAGAAATAAAAAAAAATCGATAAAGAAATAAAAAGAAAAGGCGAAATGGAGAAATAAGAAAGAGGAATGTAAAATAAAAAAAGAGAACATTGCGTGAAGAGAAAAAGAAATAAACAGCAAAAAAAAAATATTTTGAAACATCAGTTCTTGTTCGATCACCGAAGTTAAGCAACGTCGAGCATTACCTAGATGGGTGACCGCTTGGAAATACCAGCTTGTATGTGCATGGGTGGTAATGGATAGTTGCAAATCAGCGAGCCGAGATCCAATTCCATTTGGGTTCGTTATATTCACTGACGCGCAAATACCCCCAGTTAATTAGTAGGACTTGTATCACTAAATTCATTATTATTTAAAAAAATACTTCTTACAATTTAAAAAAAAATTCTGGCTTTAAATAACCTGTAAATAGTCGCTAAGTCGTAAACAGGAAATCATTCATTAAAGAGAGTAAAAAAATAGTGAAAGAGAGAAAGAAAGAAAGAAAGAAAGAGCAAAACCAGAAAGGAAAGTGATAGAAATAAACAAAAACAAAAGAAAGAAAGAGAAAGAAAAGAAATAACGGAAAAGAAAAAGAAAAAAAAGAAAACGAGAGAGAATGAACAAAAACAAAGAAAGAAAAAGACAGCGAATTGCTACCATATTTCATTGTATTTTCATCTCATTCAAAAGAGAATACAAATAGTATATACAAAAACAGAAAATGAAAGACAACGAAAAAAGCAAACAAAAAGAAAAAGAATTTAAAAAAAAATAACAGAAAAAGAAAAATAAAGAAAAAAGATATCAATACACACAAAAAAGATGAGAAAAGCTACAAAGAGATCAAGTTTTGTTACAAGAAAGGTAAAGGAACATGCAGTCAATAAGTCCGTAGCCATAAAATGTTGTGAGGTGAACTTTGACATTATTTTTTCTTTTGTATAATGTACGATCGATGTAATCAATGGATAAGCATAGAGTTAAGTGCGTTAACAAGGAAAATGTTAATATATTAAAAATAAATATTTTGTGTAAATTTTTTCTCAAATATATATATATATATATATATATATATATATATATATATATATATCGTTTTAACTTATACTTGCTGAAACCTAGGTAGGTTGTACCTGGCTCATTAGGATTATATATATATATATGTAGATCATTTTTTGAGGTTTTCCAGCAATCTAATATTTTTTCGTTTTTCAGGAGTTAAAGAATATAGGAGTATACATATTATAATTGTTATGCGATAGCAATTTCGGTGTGACACACACACACTTCTGCTCACGGATGTGTCTCTGCAAAGCTGGACTGAAATGTCACTTTCGGCATAATGACAACAGATCTGTTCCTGATTATCAGGCTGCTATTCCAAACCATGTCAATCAGAGATGCCCTATATGTGACAAAGAATGCATGTCAAATGGTGGTTTTGAAAAGGCCTATGAAGATTCATGGCAATCAAATGCCAGAAGACGTACATAAGGTTATGACTGGTTACGTCTGCTGAGTCTGTGAAAAACAATGCTAATCATTAAAGTCTTAAAAGTCATGCCCGTGTATTTGCAGGCTATATATATATATATATATATATATATATATACATGAATTATTCACACAAAAACTAATGCAAAGGTTAATGATTTAAATGGCGAGACATCCATCATCGCAAACAATTCAAATAATATACAAAAACCTGAAGATGTCTGTAAAATAAGAACTAATACGGCAGAAATTTATATAAACAAGGATCATTTCATTCATAACGGATACAGAGGTTTTTGTATATTATTTGAATTGTTTGCGATGATTGATGTCTCGCCATTTAAATCATTAACCTTTGCATTAGTTTTTGTGGGAATAATTCATGTATTTGTAAATTGATTGCACGTTTATCGTAATTTAAATAACTGATCCAAGTGCGACTTTTGGATAATAAGTGCGACATTACTGTAATTATTGAACAATATAGTTCATGCCACTTTGACAGAAAAATTTACCAGTAAAAAATTTGTTCATCACCATATTTTATATGAACGCACAACCTTTAAAAAATTTAAAATCAAACTCAGCGTTGCTTTTGCGCGCTCCAAAAACAATAACTCATTTTCAATAGCATTTTCGGATACAACAATACATATATTTTCGTTGTCCTCTTATTACTAAGAGAAAAAACAAGAACAACATCTATTCTATACCTGAAGATGTCTGTAGGAACAGACGAAAGCTTGTAGTAAAATAAGAACTAATACGGCAGAAATTTATATAAACAAGGATCATTTCATTCATAACGAATACGGAGGTTTTTGTATATTATTTGAATTGTTTGCGATGATGGATGTCTCGCCATTTAAATCATTAACCTTTGCATTAGTTTTTGTGTGAATAATTCATGTATTTGTAAATTGATTGCACGTTTATCGTAATATATATATATATATATATATATATATATATATATATATATATATATATATATTAGATAACTGTAGACATAGCTGTAGAACATAAGAATCAACGCTGCATGGTGACAGTCAGTTTAATGCCTCGCGATTCTTAAAATTTCTATTTCAATTCTGAGTATCTTTGCCCATAAATATTACAAATTTTAAAAATAACAACACATACTCATGCATGCATGTATATATATATATATATATATATATATATATATATATATATATATATATATATATATATATTATCGTCTTCTGTCTAAATAAATATATAGTGTATGGAAAAAGAGAGAGAGAAAGAAAGAAATTGAAAAGAAAGAAAAGATATATATATATATATATATATATATATATATATATATATATATATATATGCGCAATCCTTGTCGGATTCTCGAATGTTCATATTTGCTTAGTTTCATTTGTTCGAAAGTAACCAAAGCAATTTCTAAAGAAGTGATGGATTTTTAATTTTTAATTTTTAATCCGAAAGATTTTACCACTTTAAACATTATTTTAGTGGCTATCCATAATCTTCCTGGAGATACTCTATTTAACATTGGCTGCGTTTTACAACGACTTCGAGAATTTTAAGTCTTTCTCCGCATTGTGTCGAGTAAAAAACACAACACATGTGGCCTGACGACTGCATATAAGCATGAAACTGGTTGGGTGTTGACTTCAATGCCCACTCATATATATATATATATATATATATATATATATATATATATATATATATATATATATATATATATTCGAACGAAACAGTTCAATTTAGAACTAAACTGGTAACCTAATTCGGACGCAACTGTTCAATAAGCACTGAGTCCAGATTTAATCATTTTTTCCTATTTTTTGGAAGATAATTGGAGAAAGGGCTCAGAAAAGAAACCCGAAAAACCAGGATCACTTATGGAAGTTATTGAAAGACGAATTGGAAATTACTGCTGATTTTTGCAAGAAATTAATTAGATCATGTGGTCGACGATGCAGAGAAGTCATTGGAAATAAGGGGATGTTTACCAAATATTAAATTTTGTTGATATTTTGTTCACAATCAAGTATTAACAAGATCGTTCCTTAACTTCGCTATAGATTAAACATTCCAAATCGCGAATATCTAAAAGTGTTTCTTTTATTAAATTTAATAAAAAGTTAATAGGGAGTTCAGTTTGCTACATAAATCTATTGTAAATTGATCTCTCCTAGTCAAATCCAAACAAAAATGTTCATACGACGTTTTTTTTAAATTCATAATCTGAAGTGCATAATCAATAGTCATGCAGTAAAAACAATCTCGGATTAGGGATGTCAAAAATTGTAATTTTATTTTTTCTACATTTTAAGAAATCATACTGTATGAGGTTATTTGTTTTCGCTTCTGTGGGTGAATCTATTTAGAATGAATTTGCATCGCAAACTAGACCCTCTATTGAAAAAAAAAGATTATTTCTGGTCGGAGTACGTATTGTATAAATCCATTCTGATCAAAATATAGTCGTGAAGGTTTGTATAGAATTAGTGACCCTTATCTGAAGAAATAATGCCTACTTTGAAATATTTGAATGTTCTTCCGAAATAATGTCAAAGTTTAAGGACTGGATACGTACTTAAACGTGATCGTCCCGGGAAATACAAGGTTGGAATTTAAAGTTGTCCTTCTTCGAGACTGGCCGGCATTCTAAGGCAAGACAACTAAGTTTGACCTGCTATTTAACCCATAACCAGAAGATGAATGCATCCCTTTCTCAAGGGCATTAGTGCGAAGTGAATGAAAAGGACTTGACTCGGCGTTCTTGGACTCCGAATTGGAGCCAATGCGTTGTAGCTTTTCTCCTAAAAATGAATAGAAAATACGTCCGGTCTAACCCTGCACCAGCATCCCCGACATTGCACTAAAAGTGTTACGGTCGCTGTCACAACTTGGCACCCTGTAGAGGCGAGTGAAAATTACGCTGCCTGCATAGCGACACACACACACACACACACACACACACACACACACACACACACACACACACACACATATATATATATATGCACAATTTAACTTTTGAAAATATATTTCAACTGAGCACTGTTGAGAATGACAAGCTAATTCTACAAACAACAGTCACCTTCATTAATGCGAAGCTCTTCAGTAAAATGAATGGAGCACTCCGGTTGATTTGACATTTATTTATATTTGTAAAAAGTAATACGCTAGATTTAGCTGCCTAGTTATATATATATATATATATATATATATATATATATATATATATATATATATATATATAATTTAATTTAAGGGTTATAAGTTATTTCCCCAGGAAAGTTTTTTTTCCCTGGATCACCAGACCTCACTTCCAACGATGAAAAATGAATTTAAATTTACATATAAATTTTACACTTTTGAGGGGTAGTATTAAGTTGATGTAAGGTTATATAGAGAGTGGTGAGAGATAGTGTGACAGACATAGTCGAAATTAAAGAGGGATGGGAGAGATAGGAATGCTTTTAAATTTATTTTTATTACAATACTTAATAGTGAGGAAGTGGGGTAAGGATCAAACATTGACCTATTAATAGGTCAACTCACCGGAAACGATATATAGAGAAAAAAAGAGAAAAGTAAAGATGTAAAAAAATGAGAAATGGACTTAGGGTTTTGAAGGAAAGAGAGTAGGGGATATCACTTTGGAGAGGGAAATTAAGAGATTTAACCCCTATAGCAGCAGCCAATCTGGGAAAACACAGATTTATATAGTTTTCAAATTTTTAACAAATATTTTTCGGTTAACGTTTGATAGTAATTTAGGTGTTTCAATTCTCTGCAAATAAACTAGGAATTTAATATAAACTGAATATTATATCAGTAAACAAAATATAAAAAAATACAAATATTAATATTAATACACATCACATACATATTTACGTAAATATATATACACATATACTCGTATACATATTCAAATATTAGGTTGGTGCAAAAATAATGACGTAAGAATGTCGTTTTTTTGACGTTAAAAAATACGTCAAAAAACGACATTATTACGTCATTATTTTTGCACCATTTTTGCACCAACCTAATCCATATAAAATCACATACATTTTTACATGTATCGATACAAATACATATACATACATAACTTTACATATACACACACACACATATATATATACACATACATATTATACACCCATCTATATATATACATATACACATGCATACATATATACACATATACACATGCATGCACATATACACACACATATACATACATATACGTACCCACATAAACACGCATATACATGCCTACACCCGCGCGCGTGCATACAAGCATCCTCACATCTAAATACAAGCAATAAATACTTCCGTATATAAAACACTATATATACATATATTAACATATGTATATGCTTGTAATTACCATATGGACACCTATAAATATTAGCCAAATTGTAAGGATATATATCAATGCACATATCCCCATATACAAATGCCTAATGCAGTGTAACCCGGATGTAAGAGAGTTGTCGGGACCGGAGAAGAAGTCTCTTATATCCGGGTTTCTCTTATATCCGGGTTTGGTCTATTTTGTTTAGGTAAGTATGGGAACACTTCATATAACGCTTTTTACGTACAGAACACTAGTTTATTTAACAGTTATAGACATAAAAAAAAACACAGACAAAAATACATTTTCAATCAGTTTTCAAAATAATTCAATCAAAAATTATTTTTTCTTAAAAAAGTCAGTCATTTTTGATTGTACAGAAATCTCTTTGTTAACATCATGAACACTTTCATACAGTCCGTAAATCATTTTCAATGCGCCATCAGGATTACTGCTTTTTGCTTCAAAGTAGGCGGTTAAGAGTTTCAAGCGCATTCAATGCAGCCAGAGAATTTGGCACTGGTTTGTCACTTTCAGAAACTTCAGAACTTACGCTTTCAGCATCATCATCTTCGTCAAAATCTTGATCATCCGATTTTATATCACGTGTAATGTCCGTGTCAGTCAGTTCTCCATAACATTGTGTACGGTCGCCGAAGCTGATAAATTCGTCAAAATCTGTTTGCTCCATGCCCGATGGTGGAGAAACTTGATCATTTTCAATGACAAAGCCGGCCTTTTTAAAACAATTTTGAATTGTTGACGGTTTGACCATGAAAAGTGCTCGCTTCATCATGTGCATGGCCTTCAAAACAGTTATCTGCTTCACTCTCTCTCTAACTGACCTCTGTTTGACCGATTTACGACATCACACTGTCACTCAAAACGAACTCTCTTATATCGGGGAGGACGGGACCTGAGAAAATCTCTCTTATATCCGGGTTTCTCTTATATCCGGGTCTCTTATATCCGAGTTACACTGTATATTATAATATAGATGAGAGAGTTTGTATAGAGAGACATCGAGTGTTATTTCAAATGTTGATAATTTAGACTTTCAGAATTTCAATGGACAGGTTTTTTTTTATATGTAGTTAGTTATATTCAGATGATTTCTGTGCCTGCATTTAAACACACACACACACACACATATATATATATATATATATATATATATATATATATGTATATTTTGTCTGTGTACAGTATAAACCATTAATCATCCTGAAATAGAATTTATCTAAACGCAGGGTAACTATGATTTTTTTAATACAAAATTCTCGCTTTATCTCTCTCCTATATATATATATATATATATACACACACACACACACACACACACACACACACACATATATATATATATATATATATATATATATATATATATAATTTCTTAGTGCGTATGTGTATGTCGGTACGTATAACGAGAAATCGTTTATATTATAGGCATAATTTATGTATATATGTGTGTTTGCATATTTATGCTTTTTATGTATATCAAGAAATCGTTTATCTATACATTATCTTCTAATATATATATATATATATATATATATATATATATTTACACGCACAAACACACATACACACATATGTATGTATAACTTGTGTGTATATGTATACATATATTTGAATGCAGGTATTGTAGAAAAAATAACAACTTGATAATTGGAAAATAATCTATATATCTCCCCTCATAACATGCAGATAAAAAAGACAGTGACAAATCTCTGACATTCTTGAATCCTTTCCATATCCATCTAATATTGGCAATTCTTGAAATCTTTGGAAGTATTCTTTACGCCGAGAGAAACCCATGGTGTCAGGGGAAGTGATGAAAGAATTTCGTCTTTGATGTTTTCCCTTCCTTTTATATTAAAACGGATACTTTCTCGTCTATCTCGAGGTGTGGGCTCCTTGACGACAAGCGCTCGCAATTTCTTTCCAACCAAAATGAAAGCTGCACTATTGAGTATGCAACCACAGCTGCTAATATTCACATATAGAACAAGTTGATCCAGGTTCGCGTCCAAGTGTGGGCGTACACACTTTCTACGCGCAGATCAACAGAAATTTAGGCCGAATTTAATGTGGGGTATCCGAGCCTGTAGGCTTGGCCAAAAATTCCCCGTAGACCCTATACAAAACGGGGTCGGGTAGCTGTTTTCCCGAGACGATACTCTGCAGTTCGACATAGCCTCGTCTGGGGATTCTCTCTGTTTGGAGGCAGAGAGTTTGACCAGCACAGCCGGAGACGAATCTCCAACTACAGAGATATTTACTTGACTCCCACTAAGTCAGCATGTGACACAAGGTCGGTTTAACGTGCGAGACCCGAGCGTTTCCACTCGGGACACTGATCCAAAACTGGTCATAGCATGTCCAAGCTTGTCAGAGCTTAGTCGAAGCTGGTCTTGGCTTGTCCTAGCTGGTCCAGGCCGGAGCCGGTCCAAGCTAGACGTAGCCGTTATTGAATCTCAGCCAAAAGGCCGAGAAGCGATCCGAATTCGTCAAGATGAATCTCCAACTGTAGACCAACATAGAGTATTTACTACTGTATTTATGTGAATGGAGACATACTCATTATCATCTGTAGGTATTCTACAACAGTTTCCTTTCTGTAACTGGTCCACTGGGTAACCAAGGCCAATTTTCTTTATTCATATCTCTATTCTTTTAGTCGCCGTAGCATATGAACCAAGCACAACTAGTATGATTGCAACCGTATTGAGCTACCAAAGGCTTGCGAGTTCAAACTTCAAGGGGTTATAGTTAGTTACTTTCTTCTTTTGTCCAATACTTGTATTATTATTATTTAAGTCATGTTTCCTGCTTTGTATCCTGTAGAACCGGGTCCAAACTATCGTTCTTAGGCCTTATAGGAGAATTGTCATTTTATTATTAATATTTTTCTTAGTATATGGGACTCTGGGGCAATGTTAGTAAAATTGTCCATTCATTTTCTCACAAGGTCCAGAGCTCCGATTACTATTGGTACAGTCTCATTCTTCATTCCCCACATCCTGTTATTCTCGATCTCTAGGCCCTTATACTTGGACAATTTCTCAATAATTTTCATGAAGGTGTTTCTCTCAGATGGTACTGCTATGTCAATAAGGCTACACTTGTTTCCATTATTATTATTATTATTATTATTATTATTATTATTATTATTTTCAGTTTTCTACATTTGCTGATTTGCATACTCATTTACCATGTTTTTTACCCATAAAGGAAAGTTGTTTTATTTATAGAATGTTATGGAGCATATTTCATTGAGATGGCTTTTCGGTTTGGTTTGGTTTGTTTTACGGCATATTAACATCAATGGGTTATTTAATGCCGACAATTTTTATTGTAGGTAAAATATATATATTTTTAAAAAATGTATTGCTGGTAATAATTTATCCTCAAAAATTTATTGCTGGTAATAATTTTTACAAAGTATTTCTGGTATTAAAACCTATTTTTTCACTTTCATGGTGTTTTGACCCCAGTTTGAAGGTTAACTATTTGCCCATAGCTGGAACCCTGACAGGTGCTACTACCCGGTTCAGGGTGGACCTGGGAACACCAGCAATTAAGAGTTGTTTCAAGTTTCCGCAAAACCTCCTGATCAGACGCCTTACTATTGTATGTAGTTTATCGTCTTACCCAGGACGAGCTTTTCGGAATATGTGAGCCATTTTGATGAGCACAATATTTCATATTTCAGCCATTGATGTATTTCAAAGAATATTCTTAATGTCTGTATCAGTATTCTTTTTAATCAAGTGGAACTCGTACGTACATTTTATTAGATGAAAAATTCCCACCGGTATGGCTGGTTCATTTAACTTTCGTACAAAAGCGTACTTACCTTAGCTCATAATAAAAACTATTTACACAAGTATTGTGACTTGAAAATAATAAATATATTGGTCAGTAAATTTAAAGATTTCCAACATTTGGAGTTACAAAATCATCATTCAGAAGAGTCACTTATTGCGTCTAACATTTCCAGCTGACATGAAGTGGAAAGAATATATTGAATACATTTTTTTCTCGCCAGAGTCTATTATATATATATATATATATATATATATATATATATATATATATATATATATATATATATATATGTTCGTTCTGGCTTTGAATTTTGCCGTGACATCTGGTCTGGTGCTCCTGCTATATATTTAAAGATTTTTGATAAAATGCAAAGAACTATGTGGAATGTTATTGATCTTGAACTGGCACCTCGGCTTCAGTCTCTTTCCCACCGCGGTAACGTAGCTTCTCTGTGCCTGTTTTATAAAATACTTTCATGGTGATTGTTCTGATAAACTTTCCCCTATAGCACCTAGACTTAAGAATTTAATCGCTGCTGCTAGATTGGCGACAAGGTCTCACCAATTTACCGTTGAAATGGCTTAACCGTAATTTCCATGTTAACGTTTTCTTCTATCACACTTCTCAATAGTGGAACTCTCTTCTGGCTTCTTGCTTCCCAGTAAACTTTGATTTTCAAAAATGTAAATGCAATGTCGATCGTTATCTTCTGTCTTCTTAATTCCTGCTCTTTTATTGTTTTCTCTCCTTAATAGTTTTTCTTATATTTTCTGACACTCAGTAACCCCTTGCGTTCTAGTGGCTTTATTGTCTTACTTGGGGTGAAATGATTAAAAAAAAAGAAAAAAGAAAGCAGTCTGTAAAGAGATTCAAAACGTTTTTGCCTTCAACTGTGAGAACAGAACGGAGTATGGTAATGACGGTTGTGCTCATTAATATCGGCACACTTCTTGGAACATTAGAGAAAAGCCTGGAAAATGTTACGCGAATTTGAACTCGGAGAAATAAATGGAATCATTCAAACGATGTTATGCTACCTCGGTGTATGTGGGATGGTGCAGGGGGTAAGGTATTTAAATTACTCTCACCTCAGCGCACATACACAGCAGCGATGCCTAGAGTCTAGTAATGACTTTAGTCCTGTAAATGAGTAAAAAGTGAATATGCATTAACGGCAGGGGATGTTTGTGATTTGTAAAACTGATAAACAGCTTATCTTTCAATAGTACTTTATTACTTGCGGGCAAATCATTGCACTTGCCTTGTCTAGTGTGTAACTTTGCGGAAAAAGAGAATATTTTGTTTAGCCTTTAAACTTCCCGCCAATCGCCATTTAATTTTAAGATCTGAAGAAGACTTTGGTCGTGTTGACTGAGGCATTAGACAAGACGGTATCCTTCGTTTGGTTTCACTTCACCAGTCAACTCCTTACCTACGTTGTGTTAATATTGATCTGAAGAAGTGAAGCTAGTCTAAACCTTGCTTCAAACCACAATAAAATAAAGTGTAGGCTACCAGTTATTTTTAACTGAAAATAATGCGTTTTATTTCGGTTTAAGATACCAAGCTGATTTATTTTCTGACAAAGTTAATTTACTTCGATTTGATTTTTCCTGTTTTTGTTTTTTCAGGGATTTACATGAAAAATAAAACAGGACTTTGACTCCCTATTTAAGGTAGGTATTTTCATCGATAACAGCTTTTTGTCGGTATATCTTCGGCGGCGAAAAGGGGATATATTTCCCTTTATTTGCTGGTTGTCACAACGCACGAATGTACCGGGTTTTTCTTGGAGCCGGGCATCACATCTTAAAGAAAACTGCTACTTCCTGTAATGAAAACAGGACAAAAGATTCTGTCTAGTAATCTTTTATTCAATTAAGAATACTACTACTCGTCTAACTTGACAAGCGGAAGTGTACAGCTTTTATAGCTTGGATTATCAAAGGGGAGATAATCCATATTCACAACACTTCCTTTTTTCCTTTCGTGTAATATTCTCTCTCAACACTTCTTCGAAAGATAGAAATTTGTTATCCCTCTTTCAAGAAATACTTCTATGTCTGGTCTTTTAAATAAACGTTTCTTTCGAGAGTAACCTAGTTGACTTTACCTTATTCCGGTGTAAAGATGCACGCTCTTCACGTGTGATTCGCGTAAGTTTTAACTTATGCGGAATCTGATAAATCGAAACCAACTAGACGACAGTTTATTAAAGACAGAACATAGGTGATTGTTGGAGCAGCGAAGAGAAGTCGCTTAATCACCGGCGTAGGCCTTCGCTAAGACTAATGTGAATATTCAATGAGTACAATATACATTTGCGGTAAAAATGAATTAATTTTCATAAATGAATAATGAAAACTAGAACGATATTTCTAGTTCATAAGTTCAAAGGTTTTTTTTTGTTAATGTTTTAAATTGCAGTATGGAACTGGGTGTCTGCAATTATGGAAAAGCGTTCATGGGAGAAATGCGACACACACGGTCGAATATTTTGTTTCGGTTGCAATTTTATTTCTGACGTTCTGAAATTGAAAGAGGCACCGAGGTAAATGAAGCAATGGAAATTAAAACGCTTTAAAATGTATACAGATTATAAGAAGAGGCATAATGAGAAATAAATAAATAAAGAAAACCCAGGAAAAAAAGAAAAAGAAGTGACAAGTAGATAGAGAAAATAAGAAAGAAACAGAGAAAAACAATAATTGTCACATGACTTTAAGCAATCAGACGAAAGCGTGCTGTTGTGTGGATTGAAGGGTAATTTTCAACTTCCATAATTGATAGAATTTATCAAAGAAGACGACAATGATCGGATGTTTTTTTTTTTTTGTAATTCTTTGAAAGATGTTTCAGCTTGAAAATTGTTTACTAACTACTAGTTATATATAAAAAAAACATCATTGGAAAAATGGATACCGTTTTACTTGAATAAACAGACAATAACAAGAATTTCCATGGAAACATTTATGTACAACACAAAGAGTAATTTTCTTTCATCGACAACTTCTTTTAAAATCATTTCACCCTAAGCAAGTCAGTAAAGCCACTAAGACACGTGTGGTTACAGGTTACAGAGTGTGAAATAATGAGAAAAAGAAAATCATTAAAGAGCAAGAAGACTACAAAAAGAGGAATCAAGAAGACAGTAGATGACGATTGACATTGCATGTAAATTTTTTAAGTTGGCTGGAAAGCAAGAAGCCGGGTGTGGGGGGGGTAGAGAGAGAGAGGTGAGAGAAGAAACTGTTAGCATAGAACTTACGGTTACATCTAGTCAGTTCAATTGTAAATTGATTGTTGTCAATCTAGTAATACGCTTAAATTCATAAAGTTTAGGTACCACAGAAGAAAGTAATATTTAGAAAGATACAAAAATATAGAACAAGACCAAAAGGGGAGATCGGAAAGGATGGTCTTCTTCTGTTTTGTAATTTAACCTCGCTAGCCACTGACCCAACACGCCGCAATCACACATTCTTATTTATCGTTCTCACTACATTCGCCGTAATACCTCAGGTCTCTATGAAAGAGAAACGTTCATCAGGACAATTACCATGGAAGTATTTATAGAAAAATACACAAAGAATCTACATTACGGCAGTGGGAAATGTAACTGAAGACGAGATGCCAGGTAAGGACCAATAACATTGCTGATCGTTCTTTAGATTTTATCAAGAAACTTTAGAAGATAAAATGTTGAACTGAAGGCCCAAATAAAATCTGTTTCAGCCTTGATGTCTTATTGGTTCATAATTGTGGTTATGACGATAAACTACATCCAGCAACAAGGCTTCTGATCGGGAGAGTGGAGGTTTTAAGGAGCATCTCTTAATTGCTGTTGTTCTTAGGTTCACAATGACCGGGGGTGGTAGCACCTGTTAGGGTCCAACCTATGGGAAAATGGTGAACCCCAAAACAAAAGACTATGAAAGTATAAAAAATACATTTACAATATCAGCAATATATTTTTATAAAAAATTATCAACAATAAATATTTACAATAAAATTGCCAAAAAGTGCATATATATAGTAAAATTA
The DNA here is from genome assembly GCA_903632075.3 of Acanthosepion pharaonis. NCBI lineage: Eukaryota > Metazoa > Mollusca > Cephalopoda > Sepiida > Sepiidae > Acanthosepion > Acanthosepion pharaonis. The sequence goes on from CAHIKZ030004234.1 coordinate 22,704, forward strand.
TCAACAATAAATATTTACAATAAAATTGCCAAAAAGTGCATATATATAGTAAAATTATCAACAATACCTATTATAATATTTTTATTAATTCAAAGATCCCAAGAAAAGTAAATTTCGACATTAAATGACACATAAGGAGTTGATATGCCGTTAAACAAATAAAATCGAATCAATATGTATATGCAAAAATCTGAGTATCAACTACCATGTATGCAATTATGAAAGCAGAATAATATCTATAGTATTTTTTTCTTACATCAAAGTCCCGAAGCAGATTAAATTTCGGCATTAAATGACCCATGATATGTCGTTAAACAAATAAAATCAAATCAGTGTGTATATGCAAAGTCCCGAAGCAGATTAAATTTCGGCATTAAATAACTCATGATATGTCGTTAAACAAACAAATCAATTCAAATCGTATTGGTGCAACTGTAAGGAGGGGGAGTAAAATAAATTATGACAGGCTCAAAGTTTCTTATTCTCAATTAATACATAGAATAGATTAATGCATATCAATTGCAGAAGATAAACTCACAAATATAGAGGATTAAAATATACGTTATTCTGTTACAGTTTTTTGTGTATATGTATGACTACATATAACTAGTGAGTTAGTCCAAATGCCTTCACTCGCTTTATAGTCCACCAATAGAAGGTTAACCAATCGGAAGCCGCAGAACATTGTATCCGTCATGTATAAAGGCGGCCATTTTTGTTTACCCTACCCGAATGACCAGTGCCAACTTGTCAGGCGAAGATGACAGAAGGAAGAACTACGCTCTGCTACTTTGCTGCGATATCCACTGCTAACCTGAACTACGCTTTCCTACTTTGCTCCGAAATATTCACTGCTAACCTCTGGATTCTATACTCGAAGACGACCGTCATGAATTTGTAACATATTCAAATTATATAATCGAACAGTATATAAAGATAGGAATACATTAGATTTCCGACATAGTCTCATCATCAGAGAAATTAAATGCGCCAAAGATAGGATCAAAAACGTAACACCGAAATAGAAAAAAAAATCATGGTAACTATAAAATACTCTACGACTTCTCCAAATTCGACCAAATTTAAATAAGAGATCTCCACAAATAACAAAACAAGATAAACAAATTAATTATACAAAGAACACTGAATAACGGAGACCGACATGAATTTTCTGCACAACTCCCCCCCCAAATTGCATGGACATTTTTGATTATACACTTTCCTAAGAACACAGCAAACAAACCAACCATATAAGCCAGCAAGAATGATGTCATTTTTATTTTAAATCCTTTATAAGAACAAACGGTAATAGAACTGGAACTACCAATTCCAGAGACTATTGGTCACGTTGGAATATTAATTTTATATGTTTTGGCAAACCATATAATGTGAATCGAGTGGGGTTGATATACCATGTCGGATGACCAAATTTTATTGTTTTTAATTTTTACTGGATTTTCTAAATATTTCAGTATCCTTTTTTTATAGTTATTTTCCAAGCGTAGCTTAGATATGACACAAGGCCGAAAGTATGGGGCACCCAGTGAGGATCGAATTCACTACTAAGTCGTAAGTGTTCTAGCGGGACAAGTTTGCTAACCATTACACAAATGATTTCCAAGCGTAGCTTAGATGTGGCACAAGGCCGAAAGTATGGGGCACCCAGTGAGGATCGAATTCACTACTAAGTCGTAATTGTTCTAGCGAGACAAGTTTGCTAACCATTACGCCACCTCGCGATGCCCTAGTATCCTTTTTTATATAGCTTTGATTTGTCTTTCATAGGTTTTATTATCTGCAAGCAATGATACCTACATATACATACATATATATATATATGTGCGATTATTTTTGGGTGTGTGTGTGTGTGTCAGAGACATAAAACTTTGTTGTGACTTCAAGTTTTATGCTATGAAGCGACTTTCCGCAGACGGTTCAGCGCATGAAAATGAAGGAAAAATCCCTAGTATATATCTAATTAACCTACGACCAATATATATATATATATATTATAGTAAAAAAAGAAAGAACAGTAAGATATATAATCCAGTGTTCTATCTAATATTTCTATTTTTACAAAACTGTGCTAAATGTAAATTTACAGAGCGTAGATATTATAAATTAACTGATTTAGAAATATGGTTTCATCGCTACACAAGAATTACCATGTTTCAAAAACAGAAACTAAAAATTTCAAATTCAATTATATAATTAAATCAAAAGCATTAGTTCTTTTTAATTTTGGAATAACTTATTTTGAAATTTACTGGGTTTTAATAGCATATACATTCATAATTTTTGTTTCCAAGGATACAGAGAAATCCAATCATTTAGACGGGGCGGTAGCGTGTTCTTTTTTATTAACTATTATTGTATCAATTATGAGTTACGTTCGAAAAAGAGGTTAAGTCTAGGTAGGGCAGGGGTGCCTTTTTTCAACGAATTTTGACATCCGTTCAACGCATGTTGTCTGTTAAATTCGTACTTGTATACATACAGACTTTTTCTAAAAGTGGTGTTTGGATTAGAATACGTTATATTGAACTACAATTTTAAAATATTATTTTATTATTTACTTTTAATTACTAATAGATTATATTTCTTTTAAAAACAAATAAATGTAAGAGTTACTTGATTTTTAAAAAATTATTATTACATATCAAATATAAGTATGTATATTACCAGCTACGCTTTTTTTAAAAATATTATTTAAGGAAAATTTTTGACAATGTCGGCAAAGAATAGCTATTTCATGTCTATGATTCAGTAAATTTTTATTTTTTATAAACCTAGTAATATATAGTTTCTCATGTATGCACAAAGGACATGGGTCATTTAATGACCTACATATTCTAGCTTTTCTTATTAATTAATTAGTACACAATAAAATACAAAATTACCTCATATGGGGAATGGGCCTATTACAACCGACGAAAACTTCGTCAGTCTTATTCAACCCCGGTGTAGACTGAGTTCGTGTCGTAATTAGAAATTTAACTTTGACAGCTGTTGAAAAACTAATACAGTGTAACCCGGATATAAGAGAGTTGTCGGGACCGGAGAAGAAGTCTCTTATATCCAGGTTTGGTCTATTTTATATACATTAACACAGGCTCTAATTTGGGACCAGAGAAAATCTCTCTTATATCCGGGTTTCTCTTATATCCGGGTCTCTTATATCCGGGTTACACTGTACAGAATTTATCAATTTCAATGTTTCAGTCAGGCGACTGAAATAAATACATTGGGCTCTCTTTGTGAATCAGATTTAATATTTTATATTACTAGGATGCACTTGGATTATTTCTGAATAAAAATGACAATAGGAAAACTAGTAATTGCTGATGCGTTTCGTCCAATGTGGACTTTATCAAAGCAAAATACGAAATGAATTTAATTGAACAATGTAACTAATAAAAACAACAAACAGAATGTTCCTAGCAACTGGAATGTCGATAAAAAAATTATGTTTTTCTTAGTTACCTTGTTCAATTAAATTCATTTCGTATTTTGCTTTGATAAAGTCCACATTGGACGAAACGCGTCGAAATTACTAGTTTTCCAATTGTCATTTTTATTCAGAAATATTGTCTTCTACTAGTTAAATCGGAGAAATTTTATATATATATATATATATATATATATATATATATATATATATATATATATGAAAGTGAGTACGGAAAATTTCTCGGCAGTTTATTAACTCTCTTCCCAAAAAGTTTAAAAAATAAAATTAATAAATTCCTTCTTGTCATTTTTATTCAGAAATATTGTCTTCTCTACTAGTTAAATCGGAGAAATTTTCATATATATATATATATATATATATATATATATATATATATATATATATATATATATATATATATATATATAAATGAAAGTGAGTACGGAAAAAAGTTAATAAATTCCTTCTTGGAAGATCTGAGATCATTTCACACACACACACACACACACACACACACACACACACACACACACACACACATATATATATATATATATATATATATATATATATATATATATATATATATATATACATACAAATGTTTCATTAAAGTCGGCAGAGAAGGTACTGTGATTAAGCTTTTTATTTAATTTTTCTTGCGTTCGGACACAGAGTGTGTAGAAACTGTTTAGAAGTTGTGTAATTCCCGGCGCTTTCGGCTATACTTTTAGCCATTATCAAGGATGATTTTATTTTTGATATTTTATTGGGTGTGTAGGTTGTGTGGATGTTTCTAGAGTTATAGTAGATGTAAGTAAATAAATATACTGTTTAATAAATAAATAAAAACAGCATCTACTCAAATATGAGTATCAATTCAAAACTAACATTTAAACAAACAAATAAATTACAAATTCTCTCTCTCTCTCTCTCTCTCTCTCTATATATATATATATATATATATATATATATATATATATACGGTACAAGATATTTCAGATCTTGTATAATACATATCACGTTGACATCGAACGGTGTTTAAATTGTTCTTTGACTTGTTTTTACGAATATAATGGTTACATCATACTTTTGGCTTCTTCATCTTATAGTTGTCGCCACATATCTTAAAATTTGTATGAAAGTGTTTGATCTTTGAAGTCTGTATCATCTTTAAAGGTCGAAATTAGTTCATGTTTTTAGCTTTTCTCGGAAAGAAAATTACTGAGGCAAATTTCAAACGTTTTTACTTCCACGCCAATGATTCTTTATAGTTCAGATGACATAGATTTAAGTTATCTTTCCTTTGGAAAAATTGATTTATATGGAAAAGATATCAGAGTAATCCATAATATTTACTGAGATCAAACCGTCTGCTGGCGGACAAAAAAGGAATTTAGCAAATGCATAGAAAAAGAAAGGGGCTTAAGACAAGAATCCATTTTCTCACTAAATTCATTCAACCCTTAAGTGATCCTAAGAGAATTACTACCAAGATTTATTATCGTTAGGCACAGTATTAAAAATATAGGCCCCCCCTCCCCACCAAAAAAAAAAAAAAAAAAAAAAAAAAAAAAAAACAAAAAAATCAACAGCAAAAACTCAAAGACAATGTAGTAAAGAAAGAGGGAAGAAAAGACTATGGTTGTCGAAGTTAGAAACATTACAAGATGTAAGCTACGAATCGGAAATTTAAATATTTACGAAGAATTATAACAGGAGATAGAAAATGTGATACCTGAAATCCGAAGGCGCATTGGAATTTCGAAAGATGCTTTTCAAAAGCTAAGCAAAATAGTGGGAAACAGGAATGTCTACCAGAAGCAAAGCAAAGTGTACTGAACTATTGTATCTTTCTTTGTATACGGTAGTGAATGCTGGACAATCACTTCATAGATCAAGAGGAGACTTGAGGCAACAGAGATGTGTTTCTACAGAAGGATGTTGAGAATACATGCGGTGAAGCATCTGACCACCAAGTCTTAAGGAAAATAGGGGAAAAAGGCATCCATTGGATCAGAAAGAGACAGTTGAGAATTTTCGGAAACACTCACAGCGAGTAACCTAATTTAGTAAGTATCATTTACAAACTTTCACTTATTAGGCATAAAATTAAATCACTTAGCGTTCTCCATAGTTTACGTACACAGTTAAGATTAAGAATATTTTGGAGTGTTCTCAAATTAAAAATTTAGAAAGCGATATTTTCCCCCCACTTTATTTCTGTTTATAAATACATATTGTAAAATAAAATTCTTACATTTATCTTGATAAAGTTCCCCAGGAGACGACGAACTGCATCGGTAAAGAAAAGTTTTCCTTTTGTCTTTATTCATATATATATATATATATATATATATATATATATATATATATATATATATATATATATATATATAGATAGATAGATAGATAGATAGATAGAGAGAGAGAGAGAGAGAGAGCCTGTTTGAATGGATGAAAAAACAAGGATTGAGAAAGATTAATAAAAAGACAAACTCTATTAAGAGATACAAAGGGTGGGAGGTTGTGGAGTGCCATGATAGGCTAAATTCTGAAAGGATATAGCACATAGAATAATAATAATAATAATAATAATAATAATAATAATAATAATAATGAAAGAAACTGGTATGAACACCACCCAGACCCAGTTACGGAGATAGGACCTGTTACAATTCTATGGGATTACACAATACACACTGACAGAACAATCAAGGCCAACCGCCCAGATATTGTTATTAAAGACCACAAACAAAAACGGTGCCTCCTTATTGATATGGCAGTCCCTGCTGGCTGCAATGTATCTTTGAAGATATTAAAAAAAAAAACTGTCAAAATACAAGGACCTTGAAATAGAAATCTTGAAAATGTGGCATATGGGAACATCAACAATCCCTGTTGTAGTTGGAGCCCTAGGACTGATTGGAAAATATTGCAGTAGACTAATTGAAGGGATTCCTGGAAGTCCATGCCTAAAGGAGATACAAAAAATTGTTCTGACAAGTACAGCCCACACTTTACGAAGGGCTTTATCCATGTAATTTTTTTTTTTTTTTTTTTGTCAGTGGAAAGTGTCATGATGCCATTTCTAACCTTAGGTCTCAAGGGACCCGGAAAGAAATGTAAACGCCAGAAATCAAATAAATAAAATAATAATAATAATAATAATAATAATAATAATAATAATAATAATATACCAGTCATAGAGTTGTCCTTTGTCGGAGTTCATGTCGTGTTTGGATTTGAATTATCGCAATTCACTAACGTTTTGCTTTGTATAAAAGATATCCGCTTTTGAGTCGACTGGTTTGAATGAGATTTTAGCCATTTTAAAAAATAAACATATTAAATTTTAACTAGGCTTGTGATATTGCAGAATAGCAAGTTATTTTTTATTCTCAGCAAATGAAGAAAAGAAAATATTGATCAATAGATTAATCAATCATCCAGTAACAGTAAAATAATATATGTCAATACGAAATCCGACGGTTATAGAATAGTAAAATTTAATTTAATCAATCATGCAGGCGTGATATCAATTAACAAAATGTGCTCTTGGCAAGAATTCTTTAAAGCTTCATTCTGTCTGGCACAGTATCACACGAATGAAGTATCCAGTGAAGATTAAATTTACTCTACTAACAAATAACAGACGACTAACTTGAAAACTGTCGTTTTATAGCATTTGCCTTTTCTCCACTGTCTCTGTGTTTTCTGTGTATATATTATTTGTTCTATCTTAAATCTTTTAAAAGAGTATTTTTAATGCAAATAAAAAATATAACACCTTTTTTCTTTATTTGTAAATAGGCTTCATTTTTAAAAATAGGTGCTTTTCTTTTTTTTCTTTTTTTCTTTTTTTATTTCGGAAATCTGCCGTCCATTTCACGTTTTTCAAAAGGAATGCATCAGATTATGAGCAGTTCGAAATAATTTCATTTCTTTTGCTTATCAAATGATTCACTTTTTTAAAGTTTCAAATTGTCTGTGTATAAATTATAAATTTCGTAAAATGAATGATAGATATCGGGAGTGTTCAAAATAAACAAGCGCACATTCTGTAAAAAATCCTTATGCGAGAAAGATGTAGTTATTGGTTAACTAAATAAGACTATCATTTCATATATATATATATATATATATATATATATATATATATATATATATATATATATATATATATATATATATATATATATATATATATATATTCTTTAAAGAGGTATTGTTAAAAACACTAAACATTTCTACGTCTATTAAATTTATCAGCTAATTTCATAATGAACACATATCGGTAAAGAAAGGTTTTCCTTTCGTTTATATATATGAAGAAATATACTCTTAAGGTGTGCTATATTTATGGATAAAGTGCTCAATATCAGCGATAGCGTGTGTAAATATAAAGTGAACATTGAAGTCAACACTTAGAGGCGACAGTCTGTTTCATGCTAGATGCAATAGTCAGGCCTGACGATTACATCTAGCATGAAACAGACTCGCCTCTAAGTGTTGACTTCTGTGTTCACTTATATATATATATATATATATATATATATGTGTGTGTGTGTGTGTAAAAATGAAAACAAATACAGTGAAATTCTTCCAACGTTGGTAACATTTAATTTAAAAGAGGGCTCAGTACAAAGTAGGCGAATATTCTTTATTTTAGAATGTTACATCAGAAACATGTCAAAAAATGCTACACAATTGCAGTGATGTTTCGGTGCAAATCAACGCATCTCATCAAAAAGTAAATTGGTAAGTAGACATTTATTGAGAAGCAAGATACATCCTCTTTTCTTCACGAGAAAAAAAGAAAAAGAGTAAGAAAGAAAGGAGACGAGTTGGATGCTGGGTTTGTTTGATTTTATTCAGATCAACCAATCGAAATGACCTACGCTAAGTTTAAATTAAGGCGAGAAGCAAAATTTAAGAAACATCCGTTCGTAAAGGGTCATGAGCCGCAGATTAGAATCGTAGACGGCAGCCAGACGCCGCATACGAGCGGACGTAAATGGCTCCAATATTGTACACCAGACAATATCATTTCCTAGGAAAGATGAAAGGTAATTTAACAAAATACTCCACAAGTTACATTATAGTTGGTAAATAAACCAGCTCTTTAAGAAACCAATGAATTATTTAAACATATAGACCTGAGTAAAACAAAATTCAACCTTGATTAAAGCCTCTTTATATAGGGTGTTAATAGCAATAATAAATCAATGCAAAATGTCAAGATTTCAGACAAATGCCAATGCATCGCTACCAAATCTTACCAACGTTTCTAATATAATATCCCAAAATAAAGTATATATATATATATATATATATATATATATATATATATATATATATATATATATATATATATATATATATATATATATATATATATATATATATATAAGAGAAACCCGGATATAAGAGAGATTTTCTCTGGCCCCAAATTAGAGCCTGTGTTAATGTAAACAAAATAGACCAAACCCGGATATAAGAGAAACCCGGATATAAGAGACTCCGGTCCCGACAACTCTCTTATATCCGGGTTACATTGTATATGAAAATTTCTCAGAGTTAACCTGTAGAAAAGACAATATATTAAAATATAATTGACAATAGGAAAACTGTAGTAGTTGTTGACGCGTTTCGTCCAATGTAGACTTTCTCAAAGCAAAAAAAACGAAATAAATTTATTTAAACAAAGTAACTGTTTAGGAGAGCAGTAATTTTGTTAAGAAAACAAACGTACACAACAATATCGTAAAATCAAAAGAAAATGGTTGAATCCGTCAACACAGCAATAATAACAATATCTCCACACGTGACAGTAACTGACGTAATTTTCAGTTAACAATATGAAAATGGCGTCTTCTAAATTCTTTCAGTTACTAAGGACATTTTGATTTTGTTATTATTCGTTACTTTGTTTAAATAAATTTATTTCGTTTTTTGCTTTGAGAAAGTCCACATTGGACGAAACGCATCAGCAACTACTACAGTTTTCCTATTGTCAATAATATATATATATATATATATATATATATAGAGAGAGAGAGAGAGAGAGAGAGAGATAGAGAGAGAGAGATAGAGAGAGAGATAGAGAGATAGATAGATATTAAAAAAATAGAAATTTTATTCCGTTAAAAATTGATTCCTTTAATTTGCTTGGAAAAGGTTACGAGACCGAAAACACGCGTAGTAAAAATATGAAAAATAAAATATGATATAAGCACTAAAACAAATCCACATTATAACCAAAAGCGTTTGCAGTTTCTCTTTTTAAAATATACATTTTTCTCTCGTTGAAACAATTATAACTTTCACCCTATCTATCTATCTATCTATCTATCTATCTATCTATCTATCTATATATGGGGTTTGTCGGTGTTTGTATGTGTATTTAGGCATCATAACATAACCACATTTTATTAAAGATAATTTTGTGTTGAGAGATATATTGTATACTCTTGGAAGAAAAGAATTCCTAATTGAATTCACTGAAAAAAATTCTCATCAACACTGGACTCCATGCTTACGACATTAGAGAAATGTTCTGCCCAGCGTTTCAGTGATATCTTTTTCATCCGTTAAAAGTTTACCCTTCAAAGAAAAGATGGGGGTCGAGCCATTTGACACAAGTTCAAATCACCGTTTAGATTCTGATAGAAAGCTGCAAAGTCGTATCTATCAGCAGAATCCTGCAATTCGTGTGTCTTCACACGCTGCCATGCTTGTTTCATTTTCCGTTGTTGAAATTAGTAGAAGTTTCTGGATTTCTTGAATTCATTGAATCATTGTTCTTCTTTGACACCAATTGACGATGGCATTTGTGCATATTATCCAAAAGAGGAAGAATACTTCGATCATTTGGATCAAAACCGTCTTGATGTTTCCTCTTAACATAGCCAAGCGTTTCCTGGGAGGATTGATATACATCGCTTTTGAAAAGAAACCATGTTGATTCAACGTCTGCTCTGTCCGGGATATCTGAAAGCTTACTGTCACAAAGGATCTGAAAAGACTTTAAGTTGTCAGTGTTTTGGCATCTACACATTTTGTCTCTTCTACAGATAAATAACATTTGAGAATATATATATATATATATATATATATATATATATATATATATATATATATATATATATATATATATATATATATATATATATAAAAGTGAAGATAAAGTCAACATTTAGAGGCGACAGTTTTTTCATGATATATGCAATCGTCAGGCCACGTGTGCGCTTCATGTTTCCTCTTGACATAACCTGACGATTGCATATAGCATGAAACAGACTGTCGCCTGACGATTGCATATAGCCTGAAACAGACTGTCGCCTGTGGCCTGACGATTGCATATAGCCTGAAACAGACTGTCGCCTGTGGCCTGACGATTGCATATAGCATGAAACAGACTGTCGCATGTGGCCTGACGATTGCATATAGCATGAAACAGACTGTCGCCTGTGGCCTGACGATTGCATATAGCATGAAACAGACTGTCGCATGTGGCCTGACGATTGCATATAGCATGAAACAGACTGTCGCCTCTAAGTGTTGATTTCTATGTTCACTTTTATATTTACACACGCTCTATCTCTGATATTGAGCACTTTATCCCATAAATATAGCACACCTTAAGACTATATTTCTTCATATTCATATTCTTCATATATATATATATATATATATATATATATAAATATGATATTTGACAACGTGTAAAACTGTTTTATTGACTTGATTACGGGTTTCGATATCTTTAGATAGACTTCCTCAGATCAGAACGATTTAAATATATGTGTGAGTGTTTGTGCGTGCGTGTAAGTATTTAAATCCTTAATACTTTTTCCCGCGCAGCTGGCCTCCCTCGGTCGGGATGAAAGTTCAACTTTGTGTGACTTTTGTATAAAAACCGTTATTTTAATTTATGCTGTTTTCATGGTAAATCCCTATCCAATTTTCAGAACGGGCTGAAAGTAAAAGATTTACACTGTTTTACTCCATTGAATTTAAGGTAAATTCCTATCCAAAGCCTTGCGAGATTTTTTTCTCTCTCTCCCCCTCTCTCTCTTTCTCTTTAAAAAAATGTTTACAGTAGAATCTTATTCTATCTGCCGCGTTCATCTAGGATGTTGGCGATCGTGGCTCTCCACAATTTCCTGTCTTTTTTTATTATTTCTCCTAAACCTTGCTCCGAGATCCGTTTACTCATGCTCCTTAGATAGACTATGCGTTGTTTTCCTTTGACCCACTTGTCTTTAATTTGTTCTGTGAGTATAAAAATTTCCAAGCCCTCTTTTCTCATTATGTTCGTCAGAAGTTTCAAAAGTCTCTTCCTAATGATAAATAAAGGATGGCCACTGAAAAAGGGTTTTGAAAAAGTCATTACTTGTTCGTTTATTTTATTTTCTAGTTTTTGCAGGTTATAGCGCATCCCTTGGCAATTTAAAATGTCTACGTGCGATGCCCGGCAACGAGTAAAAATCACTGAGTTTTTCTATTCCAATGAAAGATCAATTATTCAAACTTAAAAACAAACAAAAAAAAAATACCGATATTTTAATATCAGATTATCTCTTAGCAGTAACGTGAGTTGAAATCTAATCGCCCGGTTTGAAAGAACTGGATCAGTCTTCCGGGAAGAGATCCAACGCGAACTGTGCACACTGACGCAGTGGGGTGGAATCTGTAGGGCAGAGTGTCCTAGAGGATCCATCAGTTTCTACCCGTCGACGGTCTGCTCAACTAGGCATCGCCAGAACATCTCTTCAGAAGATTCTGAAACTGGATTTAAAAATGTTTCCATACAAGATTCAAAAGGTCCAAACGATACTTATATGTTTGTAAAATTTTCGTTTTATATGATTCAGTCTTTCAGTAGCCACCTTTTTTGTATACTTTTTCTCTAAAATTTCGTCATTGCTCGCATGTTTGGTCCATAATGTTCTCAGCATCCTTTTGTAGAATCATATTTCTGTTCCTTAAAGTCTTCTCTTCATCCGTGAAAACATTATCCAGCATTCACTGCCATATAGTAGGACTGATATTTCGTAACAGTACGTTAGACTTATCTTTATTTCTAACGAAAGTTTTCTGTTTCTTAATACTTTGCTTAGATTTTGGAAGGCATCTTTTGCTATCTCAATGTATCTTCGGATTTCAGTATCTCATTTTCCATGTTCTGTTAAAATAATCCCCAAATATTAACATTTTTGTACTTGTTTGAGTCTTGTATCTAAAATTTGTAATTTGCATGTTGAACTGTTTCTTTTGCAAGCAACCATGCATCCGGGATTTTTGCAATTGGTGATTAGCCCTTTCTTCTCTCTTTCCTTCACTACCTTCTGTAGGAGTTATTATAGTTTCCTTTCTGTGTCTGCTATCAACATTAATGGACAGGTTAAATGTTAATATATTAGGCTTATGTGAAACGAGGTGGGCAAACAAGATGTAGTCAGTGACAAACATACGATCATATATACAGGTGAAGATAAAAGAGGAGTAGGACTAATATTAAATCAAGACTTGAAAAAATGTATTCTGAGATACTTCAATTCTGAAAGAATTTTTGTTGTCAAACTGATAGGAAAGACTTTCAACATATCCATGATATATACACCGGCAGCACAAAGCAGAGAATAAATTGAAAAGTTTTACTATTTACGCTAGACAACGCCAAGAATCAATGCAAATCGCAAGAACTTACAATCGTCATGGGAGACCTGAATGCCAAAGTAGGCAAGGAGAGAGATGGGGAAATATTTGGCAATTCAAACTAGGATCTTGTAATGAACGCTGGGAAAATGGGTCCAATGGTACACGATGAATGATCAGGTAGTAAGCAACAACTGGTTTCAATAACACTCAATACAAATATAGACATACAGAAACTCAGGAGCGTCCTGGGTATGATGATAAACTACGTCAAGCAGCAAGGTCTCTGCTCAGGAGGTTTTGAGGAGCGTGGAACCACCTCTTAATTGGTGGTATTCCCAGGTCCACCCTGACCTGGGGTGGTAGCACCTATTAGGGGTCCCAGCTATGGACAAATAGTTAACCCCCAAACCGGAATCAAAAGACTATGGAAGTGTAAAAATAGGTTTTAATACCAGAAATAGTTTGGAAAAAAATATTAACAGCAATACATTTTTGAAAAAAAAAAAAATATTACCAACTATACATTTTTTGAAAAAATATTACCAGCTATACATTTTTTGAAAGAAAAAAAATACCAGCGTTATATTTTTGAAGAAAAATATTATCAGAAATAGATATTTTGAAGGAAAAAATATTACCAGCAATATATATTTTTAAAGAAAAAAAAAGTTACCAGTAATAAAAATTTTGTCGGCATTAAATAACCCACTGGGGTGTCGATATGCCGTAAAACAAACCAAACCGAAGCTCAGGAGGAGAAAAAACAAAAAACAAAAAAAACAAAACAAAAAACCCCCCAAAAAACAAAACAACAACAACAAAAAACAAAAAGCAAAAAAAACCCAAAACAAAACAAATCAATTATGAAAGATTCAGGAATACAGTTTCATACTGGGAAATATACTCAAATGCCGAGTGATTGGGTGATCACCTTCCAGTGATATGTAAATTTAGAGAGGAATTACTGTTGTGACCAAGTACAAACAAGAGGTTGCAGATAAATAGTGTATTGAACAGTAAATACAACAGAAGTGTGTTACACGACTTGGGAGTGTGTGTCGGTTGACCAGCGTTCAGTCTATATCACTGTTGATATTTAGTAGCCTCCCTCCCACGAGGTTACATGTGGCACAAGGCCCAGTTGAACGTGGGTCATCCGAGCCCGTTGGCTCAGTCAAAAAATACCTGTAGAACCAGCATAAACGGGTTCGGGTCTGTCTACCTCGCCGGATGAGACTCTGCCCAAGGCATAGCCTCGTCCGGCTTCCTCTCTGCCCAAGGCAGATAGTTCGACAGGAGCTGCGAACAGTCACAGCCTCGGTAGAACAGTCTATATCACTGTTATATTTAAGGCCCCCCCCACCACGTGGGTCGTATGTGGCACAAGGCCAGTTTATCGTGGACAAAAAATATTCCCTTTGAACCCGTATAAACGGGTTCAGAGGCTATCTACCTCTCCGGACGAAAATTTACCCTTCGGCAAAGCCTCATCCGGGTTCCTCTCTGTCGAGGCAGAGAGTTTGACATTTGAACAGTCAATATCATTTAACGCCCTAGATCACCGTCTAGATCAACGTTTCCCCGAGGCTTACTTTCCTACTACTTTATAGTAAATGGAAGAGTCCACAGTAGTCTCATTAGTCTCATTAGAGGGAAGACACCGCAACAATTACAAAAATTGAAGAACACCCAAATTGCAATAGAACTCAAATTGCAAAATCTCCTGAATGCTCCGTATGTGAAGGAGTTATATACGGACAGTGTTAAAAACAGATAAAGTGGATAAAATGAGAATAGGAACTCGAAATGGGCACATTAAGAGAAGCTTTAGTAACATCAACAATCGAGATCATCTCAAAGAACAAAGGAAAAAAAAGAATGGATAATCGGTGAAATTCTCAACAAGAATAAAACAACATTGCTGGCACGGCCCAGACTATAGGATTCTGCACAGGTACAGCACAGATACTACATAAAGAAATTAGGAACAAATGCAGAATGTGCAGAAATAGAAAGTATAAGTATCATCAGTAAAAGAGATATGCATAAAAAAAAAATAAGAAAACTAACAGGACAAAAGACATGTCCATCAAGAGGATGCATAAAATCCAAAGACGGGACATTGATATAAGAGAAAGGAAAAATACTTCAAAGATTGAATGAATAGATCGGAGAACTTTTCCACGACAAAAGAGAAAAACCGGCAATACATCGAAATATCAAAAGACTAGTAATATTAAAATCTGAAGTGGAATCAGAACCCACCCAAATTGAACAGAAAAAAAGCGTCAGGGACAGACGGAATTGTCCTATAAATGGTGGCAGCCTTTGATGATTTAGACATTGACAAGATTATAGACATAATAAATTAAATCTACAACAGTGGCGATATACCGGAAGACCTAAGTAGATGATGGCAGCCTTTGATGATTTAGACATTGACAAGATTATAGACATAATAAATTAAACCTACAACAGTGGCGATATACCGGAAGACCTAAGTAGATGATGGCAGCCTTTGATGATTTAGACATTGACAAGATTATAGACATAATAAATTAAACCTACAACAGTGGCGATATACCGGAAGACCTAAGTAGATGATGGCAGCCTTTGATGATTTAGACATTGACAAGATTATAGACATAATAAATTAAATCTACAACAGTGGCGATATACCGGAAGACCTAAGTAGATGATGGCAGCCTTTGATGATTTAGACATTGACAAGATTATAGACATAATAAATTAAATCTACAACAGTGGTGATAGAACGGAAGACCTAAGTAGAACTATTTTCGTAGCACTGCCTGAAAACGAATGTGAACTCCAGCGGACAATCAGCCTAATGTGCCACAAACAAAACTTATCATCTGAATTCTGATAACTAGAGCGTGCAGCTGAATCGGACCGGAAATAGGACTAGAATAGTACGGATTCGTTAAAGACACCGGAAGAATCTTCGTTCCGGTGATATTTATACTCAGAATGATAGACGAAAGAGCAATACGAATTTAGAAGGATGTGTACCTGCGTTTTATAGAATATGTAAAAGCGTTTGATAAATTACGTCAGAAAGAATTGTTGGAATTACTAGGTAATCTTGAAATATTTAGGAAGGATATTTGAATAATTCAGAACCTACACTGGCAGCAAACTACCTGCATACAGATAGAAAATGAGTTCAGAAGTATAAACAAAATAGAAAGTTATGTAAGACAAGGATGTGTCTTCTTACCGGACTTATTCAACCTATGCCGTGAAATGATTCTGAGAGAATTAGAAGTCCTACCAGGATTCATTATTGGCAGCTAAAACCTTACAGTAGGAAAGAATATCTGAAAATTTTCATTTTACGAAAGGATCAAATAAATAATATAGAATCAGATATCCTTAAAATGTTTTATCTGATTTAACCACGTCACTTTAACATCTGATTTCGCCTTGTCTCTTAATTTGTGGTGTCCTGCTTCAAAATTGGAGTTCCATGCCAAAGATATATAATCAGCAGTTAGAAAAGCAAGCAGTTCTTAGGTAGGAATAGGGTTCATTGCAAGAATTATCACCCCCCCCCAACATAGATTTTGAAAAGATACGTATGAATGAAGGTAAAGAAATGATATATTTGAAACAGAAATGTAATGTGTCGATTCTGAGAGAATTTGTTTAGCGAAAAAGACATTTAGAGCAGACATTAGTGCACTTGGCCGATAGGTTCACTGCAGAGAAACTGACATTTCTATAAATAACTAGTATGGTAGTACGCAATGAAATGACTAGGATACTTCAGATTTTACAAGCATTTCCTTGCATGTGGGAAGTGTGAAGTAAAATACGTACAGTGAACGGAGTTGATTGCCGAATGGTAATAATAATATTTCCCTAAGTGATATTAGCCGTTTCCCTAAACGTTCAGCATTCATTGACCCAGCAGGCAGTGCTAATCAACTTACGCTCTTTTTCACTCCTTGACCATGGAGCAGGGATCAAAGTGTAGAATCTGCTTTCAGGCGGAGGAACTACATTTTATATCTCAATTGTGTTTCTGTTTTCGGACAGAGCGTGACATAGTTGTGTCTATCTTCAGGTAGAACACAACTTAAATATTATTGAGAGGTGTCCGGTCTCGAGCAACAGCTGCCTGAGGCAGTACCTCCCTCATTGGACCAAAGTGGGGGATCGGTTGTAATACCGATGCCAGTGTAGACTCATCTTTTTCTTACATATCACCCCTAGCAACAGAACAGTCTATATCTTACGCCTACGTACGGAAAACTCCAACCAATTAAAACTGTACTAGGCGAATCAACCAATCTCATTGGTTCATTACTGAAAGTTCACGTGCAAAAACGAAATTGCGCCAAAACTCAAGTGAGCCAATTTCGGACTTTCAGGACTTATAAAAGTAAACGCCGACTGCCCCAAGCAGTCAGTAACAAACACCCACAGAGAAATTGCCAACATACTCCACGTCACTCGAAATCACGATTTTACCGCGCAAAGGTACATCAACGCTGACTCACTTACGATCAAAACTCAATCAACTCTGTGGACATCGATTCTCAAACATTGCTTATCTAAAGTGAATTATATTCACTACCTATTAAGTAACATCAATGTGCGAACGACCTTAAAAACATTACAGTCAAAGGTAGATCACTCCTTAAGAACTCCTTCTAAAAAGACACTTAATATTAACAATTTTAATATCAATACAAATCTAAAACGGACTGCAAACGAACGAACGATTACAAAGAGAGACATTCTGAAATCTAAAACATCATACACATTTTGCCAACATAACATATACCAATTATCCTGCTTGTATATTGTTTTGAATTGTATATAAATGTTATATTAGTTTCTAATTGAATATGTCTTGTTCTTAATCGTATTTTAAATTTCGTTTATTTATTTGTTGTGGATTCAGAAAGTCACGCAACCTACACAAATTCCTTCTGATTCTTTCAAGCATAATTAATAAATTCTGCACGTCCCCAACACCAGCACAGTCTACGATTGCAGAAGCTGGTCTATTTTTGAACTTGACACACGCTTGGGCTCCTCCGCCACATTAAACTGACCTAGTGTCACATCCTGCCAGCGTGGGGCTGCGAGTGAATATTAAGTGTATTATCTACGTTCGGGCGGACAAACTAAATTTTCTCTCTCAATTATATTTTTGTCTTCAGACAGAACACAGCAAATAAGGATACCTGGTCCCGGGGATTCCATCTCTTCGGCAGCACCTCCCTCATGGCACCAAAGCCAGAGGGTTGGTGAACTATCGGTGCCAGTGCGACGTTGATTTCGGGGGCCGGGAAATTTTTTTGCCTTAGCTCGGGTGCACTTCGCTTGGGCTACACACTTTAAATTGGTCTTGTGCCATATCCCGCCACTTGAAATGGGGAAATAAATATAAAGGGTAGAATCTGTTCTCTTCATCTCTCATGGTAATGGTAATATTAGCCGGTTCCTTATGTAAGTGGACAATAAAGAAACAGCGTTCAAAGAGACAGAAGATGATGTTTGATACTGTATTTAAATTTGTGAAGACCAAAGTAGATTGGAAAGCAAGAAGACCGAAGAGAGTTCCGCAAGTGAGAAGTGCGAGAGAAGCAACTGTTACCACTTACAGTTATATCTAGCAATTTCAGTTGTAAAATGGGTATGACGATAAACTACATCTGCGTCCTGGGTAAGACGATAAACTACATCCGCGTCCTGGGTAAGACGATAAACTACGTCCAACAACAATGCCTTTGATCAGAAGGTTTTGAGAACCGTGGAACCACCTATTAGTTGCTGGTGTTCCCAAACCCATCCTGATCTCGGGTGGTAGCACCTGTTAGGGTCCCAGCTCTGGGCAAATAGTTAACCTATAAACTAGGGTAAAAATACAATGAAAGTGTAAAAATAGGTCTTAATACCAGAAATAGTTTGTAAAAAAAATATTACCAGCAATGCATTTACAAAAAACAAAACAAAACAAAAAAAAAACATTACCAGCTATACATTTTTGAAGAAAAAATATTCCTAGAAATAGATTTTTTGAAGAAAAAATATTCCCAGCAATAGATTTTTGAAAAAAAATATTACCAACAATAAAAATGTTTGGCATTAAATAACCCATTGAAGTTGATATGACGTAAGCCAAACCAAACCAAACCAAACCAGACCAAACCAATCTAGTACTGTGCTTAAATTCGTAAAGTCGAGGAACCAAAGAGAACAATTACCATGAAAATATTTTTTGAAGAGGCACAGGTTAGCTACGTTATGTTGGTTGGAAAGTGACTGAACATGAGATGCCAGGTTAGGACTGATAACATTGCAGATTCTAATTTTGATTTTATCAAGAATATATAGCGACATAACCAGATGTAACGGCAATATTAAATGCATGGGCGAATAAGATACTTATAAAGGTTATAGATTCTGTCGAGAAAAAATTTCTGGAAAGACACAATGAATCAACTTTCCTAGCAAAGTGCTATACGAGTTACGCTTTTCTTAACTCCCCGGTCATGGGACTGGGATAAATCAAAACTTAGTATCAGTTCTTTTCATCTCTAATGGTAATGTTAGCTTTTTTGTGTGGAAGCATTCGGCATTCATTGATCGAGCAGCTAGTGTTACATTCTATTAAAAAACATTTTCCAGAAAAATAATCGAACCAGCTGTGTCTGACTTGCAAGCGTGAGAAAGAAATGTATTATAGGCAGATATATAAGCACGCACCCTAGAGAGGATAAAAGTAGCCTCTCTCTCAGATACCACACACGAGAATATAAGGTCAACCTTACAGCGCTTGTTATTCTCACACGATCACCCATCTAGGTACTAACCAGGCTTGAAGTTGCTTAACTTCTGTGATTGGATGAGAACAGGTATTGTAACGGGATCTCGCTGTAACTTTCAACTTAACCACTATAAAATTATCGAAAACACACACACGCGCATGCGCGCGCGCGCACACACACACACACACACACACACACACACACACACACACGCGCACGCGCACATATACACACAAAATGAATAATAATTTTAAAGGACATTTATGGGAGGGATTTGGCACTTTTTAATGATAATTGTTTTATTTTCTGCAGACGTTCGTGAACAAGAAAGAAAAATAGAAAAAAATGGCTGATTTTATTTCCTTGCTTTTCGTTGAATAATGCTGAACAAGGCTAATTTGTTTAAGAGTAACCTCACTGGGTGCCGCATAGAAAATTTGACACCCCCTACCAGTATCGTCCTCTTCGGAGGAGCTGGTTTGCCGAATTTTGCAGTGAAGTCATGTCGCACATCCTCCATGCTCTTGCCAGAATACACACCATCAGGTGTCCATACATTTGCAAGCAGCCTCTCTTCCAAACTGTAACAGCTCATGTCAGCCGTCTGAAATAGAAAATTATATTATGTATGGGTGACAAGACTTTCAGACCACCCTGTAGATAAGGTCTAACATTTTTTTTTTTAATATTTCACTAGATAATGCACTTTTGGTTTGCCATTTACTGAAGAAATACATTCTTTAGCAAGAGTTTTTATTTACTAGAAGACTGAAAAGTGTACCTCTGTCGAGAAAAATAAAAAAGATCTGAGTGTACGGAATTATGGATTTTTCTAATACAAAAAAGAACAACAAAGAAAAGATGCTCTTAAATAAAGATTAACGTCGAAATAAAATGTCATTTCAATAAAATAAACGTATTTTACCGTATTAAAATATAGATAACAAGACTCAAAAAAAAAAACCTTTCTTCGTGGAAGAGATGTGGTTCTACAGAAGGATTCTGAGAATGCCATGGCCGGAACATGTGAGCAACGAGGAAGTTTTGAGGAAAATGCAAACAAAAATACACTCATAGTTAGAATCAGTAAGAGACAGTTTAAATTTTGGGAACGCATAATGAGTGAACAGAGCTTGGAGAATATGACACTCACAGGACATTCTGAAGATGCTAAGAGAGAAACAGTGAGTAACTTCCTTAACAAGCTCGTATAAATGGACGGCAGAACAGGTATTACGAAGGATAGTAAAACAAAACATTTTTATGAGCTACAAAGACTAGGAAGTCGTGGAGAGCTATGATTGTAAAGGCCATGAAGGGACACGCCACATAAAAATTGCTGACAGAACGAAATTATTAGATGCATAACGAGTCTTATTTTTGCACAAACCTAAATATAATTTAACATTCTTTCAAACACCATTCTGTTTTTGTTGTGTCAAATAGCAATAGAAGAACTTGCATCTAACTTCGTTTATGTGCCACGTCACATCATTACGTTTGGTATCATAGCTCTCCACAACTTCCTGGGTCTTGTTGCTCTAAGCAATGTTGGATTCTTTACCAACACTCTTTAAATCTCTGCCATAAGAAGCGAAAAGAGATGACAATTTGCCTCTTACCACCCTAGATAACTTTTTACCCCTCCCGGTAAATTTTTGCCGCACCCAGTAACTCTTTACCGCTCTTTGTTGACCATTTACCATAGTGTTTTCGCTATTTATAATCACTAGTTGACACTTTACCACTTCTTTGCGCTTTACTATCCATCTTGCCTCTTTACCATCTTCATTTGCCTCTTTAGCACTTCTCTTTGAATTATTACCACCTTTCTTCCCCTCTTTACCACTTGCCTTTGATTCTTTACTACCTCGCATTGACTCTTTACCACTCAATTTTTACATTTTACCATTTCTCTTTGACGCATTACCATCTCTCTTTGACACTTTACCATTACTGTTTGATTCTTTCCCTTCTTTCTTTGATTTCTACCATTCCTTTTTTATTCTTTACTACCCGGTGTTGACTCTTTACGATCTCTCTCTGACTCCTTACCGCCTCTCTTTGGATGTTTACCGCTCCTTTTTACCTTTTTACCTTTTTACCACTCCTTTACCGTTTCTATTTCACGTTTTAACATCTCCCTCTGGTACATTAGCATAAGTCTTTGACCCATTACCATCTTTCCTGGCTCTTTACCACCCCGTTTTTATACTTTACTACCCTTCTTTGATTCTTTACCACTTCTCTTTACCATCTCTATTTGACTCTTAAAAATCCCTATTTACCATCCCACGTTGACTCTTTACTACCCATCTTTGCCTTTTTCCCATTCTTTTTTTGTTGCTTTTCCATCTCCCTTTGACACTTACCATCCCTCTTTGACTCATTACCTTCCCTCATTGTCTCACTCTGCCACTCCTCCACCCATTACCGATTCACTCTTTATGTGGGTTGCTTCCATTTCTTCACAATTTACCGCGAGTGTTTAAATTTCCAAGCCTTCTTTCTTCATAATGCGTCCCAGAAGTTTTATATGTCCCTTTCTCTATCTCACACTGAGTTCTTTACTTTAGAGGTCCTAGTACTGATTATGTCATGACCTTGAGACGCAATGTTTGTATACCGTGCTAGTCTGTCTTGTAGCAGCTGGTCGATTCGCCTTGTTACCAAGGTCTTTAGCTTATACCGTGTATCGATGTTTTAAGTGGCAACGGAGATACGCCAAGCGACCCGTAAGATAATTTTTGCGGCAACAATTCGGGCGTCCTCGCGAATCGAAACGAGGCTCAGAGATTGGTGTTGAATATTCATGATCACACTTGACTCTTTACAGCGGCTAACGTCTTTCTTTTGTAGATCTTCACACTATTCGTTCCATCCCCATCTTTGTAATCCTTTCATAGCGTCTTTTGTTGATTTGATTCTGTTTTTTTCTCTCTCTTCCTCCCTTCTCTCTCATCATTGCATTTGACAACCGCCATTTCCCTGTCGTTAGTATTACTGCACAGCTGCAGATTTTGTCCTTACTTTTCTTTTCAAGTTGAAACGTCTTTTCAATCATTTTAAAATACTTTCATTTTGCCATTTCATTCATTCTTTCCTCCTTTCTTTCTTTTTTTCTTTCTTTCTTTTTTCTTTCTTTCTTTCTTTCATAGTTTTCGAATAAGTTTCTTTTTTTCATTCACTCTTTTCTTTTCTTTCTCAGGTGAAAAATTTTCTTTCTTTCTTTCTTTTGCCGTTTCTTTTTCTTTTTCAGGTTAAGAATATTTTTCTTTCTTTCTTAGTTTAAAATTAAGTTTCTTTCCGTTCTTTCTCAGGTTAAGAATATATTTCCTCTCTTTCTTTCTTTTGTTTCTTAGTTTAAAAGTAAGTTTCTTTTCTTTTGTCGTTTCTTTTTCTTTCTTAGGTTAAGAATATTTTTCTTTCTTTCTTTCTTTCTTTCTTTCTTCCTTTCGCTTTCTTAGTTTAAAAATAAGTTTCTTTCTTTTGCCGTTTCTTTTTCTTTCTCAGGTTAAGAATATTTTTCTTTCTTTCTTTCTTTCTTTCTTTCTTTCTTTCTTTCTTTTATTTTAAAAATAAACTTTTTTTCTCAATTTTAAAATTTCTTTCTTTCTTTCATCATTTTCTTTTCTCAATTTGAAAATGACTTTCTTTCTTTCTCAAGTTTATATAATTCATTCTTTATTTTCCCCCTTTCTCCGTTTAAAAATAACTCTCTCTCTTTCATTCATAATTTTTCTTTCTTGGGTTATCTTTCTTTCTTTCTTTCTTTCTTTCTTTCTTTCTTTCTTTCTTTCTCGGGTTAAATATCTTTCTTTCTTTAAAGATATTTTTTTTTTATTAAATAACCCTGTTCTCTCTTCATTTTAAAAAAAAATTCTTTCGTCTGCTTTTATTTTTCAGAGATTTCGCTTACCCAGTCTCATTTTCTAAATAACTTTCTTCTCAGCTCTGCTTCTAAAACTATGTTTTCTTCCTTTCTTTTTTTTTTCCTTTTTGCCTTCCCTCTCCCTTTTTGAAACAACCTTTCTTCTCTTTTCTTATTATTTTCCTTTCCCAGTATTCTCCAAGTTTAATTTTCTATAAATTTCCTTATATTCATAAAGAAATCTTTGTGACGAATGAATAATTCCACGAAGTAAATAAAATTCACGAAGATAGTATTTCGTTGCCAATTTTCCAAAGAAGGAACTGCCGAAAAACAATATTAAATTAATTTAAGAAACATATACTTTGAAGATCAACTAAAAGAAAAATATATTCCATTGAATTTCAGCCATGTTGGGAAGATTCTGTTTGAAATCTTTTGTGATAGACAATAAGAAACTAGTCGTTTGTCTTGTCTTCGGATAACGTTAAGCCGTGTAATGTACAGTTATCAGTCTTCTCGTTCATCGTAGTTCTCAGACATCTCAACATCTGATTGCTATGTTCCTTTATCGTTTGATAACCATACGCTCAACAACGTAATCTCAGGCTACACGCATAGCACAGCAGAAGCGTTAGAGTCGTGGATGAAGATTCCGTGTCGTTTTTCATTTTCTCGCCTTTTCGCTGACGTGTTTTGTTTTCATCAATTCTCCACGCAACAAAATAAGCCCGAGCAGAAACAAAGTTTTAAGATTGTTTAAATAAAACAACAGAGGTGTATAAACTGGCATTTGTTAGATTGTAACTCACTGCTTAAAGATTATTTCGAATGTTATAAACTGTTTTAGCATTTAAACTATTTTTTTTAGTCGTTTGCTGTTGCTGAGTGAAGCATGAATGACTAGATTAACATTAACATATTATTTCTCATTTTAAATTTCTTTGTCCAATGCGAACTTTATGAATTTTGCATTTCATAATCCTGTTCTTTTTTCAAATACATTTTGCTTAAATGTTTTTATTGGTTTTTCTTCGTTTCAAATCTCAGCTTTTGCTTTTGAAAATCAGTTTTTTTCTACGCGTTCTTTCTTGTCCTTGGCTTCTCTACTCACGAGTATTTTTCTCATTTTAATCTATAAATATTATCCTCCCATTTTGCTGTGCTAGGGATAGTTCCTCCCAACACTGCAAGATACTGTGGGATCTTCCACAACAAACCAGCCTTACCTCTTTTTAGGAAATGCACTCTTCCTATCTGGTAAGTAACATCCTACTTTCACATAAATATAACAAGTATTCATTGGTCAATCACCTCCAATCTAGCTTGTTGATTGGTCAGTTCCGACCAATCAAACCGCTTGCATGCGACCAATCTGTTTTCCCGCTCATATGCTGGGAGCCTCATGACCATTATATAAACCTAACACGTGTAAACTCCCTCGAGTAGTTTTTCTTTTCATTCAACTCTCTCGCACGTCTCATTCCTTGCTACCAAGTGCCAAGATGTAACCTTCAAGAACTCCCGTCTTAGTCATTGCTGGCCAGACGTTAAAGACAATTACCAACATTCACGAACTCTGAAATCATTTCTGAACTTTTACCAATTTTACAACTCACAATTCCAAACTTTATTCTTCTAAATTACAGTTTAATATTACTTCTTCTTAATATGAACTCAGGTACAACTAATACCTAATCAAAGGGACACGACTCTGTCCTACCTTTTCAGTTCGCATGCATGTACATCAAACATTAATAAATTTAATTGTTATGTTTTGAAATCATTCCGTTCAGTTTTGTATTTTATTCTATGTGCTATTTACGTCAAATATGGGTTGCATTGCGTCCACGCATTGTCCTTAATCTCACCTTTCCTAAGTTAAATATTGATAACACAATCACTACAACAATACAACCGCTACATATTTAGTAATCCCGTCGGAAATAAACAACAATGGTAACCCCTATCACTACAATACTACATAACCAAAACATTAACGTAAAAACTCGAGACAGGTCGAGGCATCATATTGACGCAATGCATGGCACCACATTCGTTCAGAGATATTTAAACTGTCAGCTGTATACAGCCCTTTTCACAATGGTTAAAAATGGCTTCGAGCTAATAAAGCCTTTGGTCAGCGAGGACCTGCCTACTTCGGGCTTACTGGCCTGGTGCTTCAGAATCACACACACACAAAAAAAAACAGTATCAAATAAGAGAAAGAACAGAAACAGAAAAATAGGATAACTAATAAAAAAAACAATGTTATCAATAATAGGATAACTAATAAAGAACAATATTATCACTATTAAACAAGCAATAAGATAACTATGAAATTTCCAATACGATCATCATACTCGACAATATTTCATTTATTTTTTCTTTAATAAATGTTCACCTAATAAGAGACTGTTGAGGGGTTCTCCCCTTTTTACACAAATGGACTCACCCAGTGTATACTTATACTACGGCTACGTGAAGACCCGAGAGAGCAAGACCGGAGAGTCGAGTCGAGTCCAGAGTGACAGAGTAGAAGGTTGTAGGTAACCGAAAGAGTGAGGGGTGAGGTAACAGCGTTGTAGGAGTCACAGTGAGCGAGCACGTCGACTCAGAAAGAAGTCATACAACGATACTTCAATACCAAAGACTGTATAGTTATTTTGCTACTAACCCGTATTCCTGGAACTACTAACCTGCATTACCAGTTTGTATTATTGCGTTAAATACATTATTTTCCTATATTCATTCCTGGCGTTTGTTATTTATTGGTACCGGATTTCAACAGAGACTCAAGGGTTTACTAAGTTTATTATATATATATATATATATATATATATATATATATATATATATATATATATATATATAAGAGAAAGTAAAGCAGATTATAAGGACATCTAGAACAGATAACATTTAACCCAAAACTTGAACAAGTTAAGACTGTAGTGATCGGGGATGAATCGTCTCAGGGTAGGATCCACAATGTTCTGGGGAATTAATTTTGTTGAAAGATAAAAAGGGATTTAAACTCAAATGGAAGATCACAAGATGTTATAACTTAATTGGAAACCTTTCATAAGCGTATGACAAAAAAAAAAAAAAAAAAAAAAATTTAAAATTATTTATCTTTCAATGTGTCATTTAAATTGTATACAACAAAAAGGGGTTTAATGAACTCCTGATGTTTGGCGACCTGGGAAGTGGGATGGGCCGATAACTTTTCAGCATCACCATAGATGGCTATTAAAGGGTTATTATAAAACTAAATTTGCTGATTAATCATATATTAAAAATAACTTGGGCACATTTCTTCCACATTCAACGTCTTTTCGGACTATCATGTATTTCATTTCATGCAATACTCATTTTCTAAACATCATTTTTTAAAAAATCATTTCATCCCAATCAAGGCGATAGTAACACTAAGACGCAAAGGTCTGCTGGGAGTAAAAGAGAATGAGAAAACTTCAGAAGGAACCGAAAACTCAATCCTAAATAGTGAACAATGGATAAACCTTTACCCCTGGTTAAAAAAGGAGTGTGAAGCGGACGATAGCTGTACTATTCCGGAGATTTAAAGATAGTGAAAAATTCCTCTAATTCCATAATTATTACATAACTTTCTTTTTTCTACTATATTTTTAAGCCTAATCGTTATGAGTGCGTATTATACATGGAAATCTAGTATTAGATTTTTTCTCAGTCACTTTCGTCGCCATATTCGGTACAATATGGTCGAAAATAAGAAGAAAAATTGTATGGTTGTCAGTGAAAGAGACTGCCCAAGATGTGAGCTACATATTGGCGGCGTCAAAATCAAGCATGGAGTATTGCTGCCATATATGGTCTGGTGCCCCTTCTGTTTGCCTCGGGGTTCTTGATAGACTCCAGAGGCGGATATGCAATGTAGATGGCCCTGCCCTGGCGTCTAGTCTACAGCTACTTTCTCACGGACGCGCCGTCGCCTCCCTCTGTCTGTTCTACAAATACTTTCATGGAAATTGCTCCGAGCTGCATTCGCTGGTTCCCAGACGTCATGAGTTCCAGCGCCTTACGAGGCTGGCATCCCGCTCTCACCCCTTCATTGTCGAAACTCCTAAATGTAGCCGTCTCTTCTACTCTAATAGCTTCATGTCTCGCACCTCTCGCCTGTGGAACTCCATTCCCTATTCCTGTTTCCCTGAGAGCTATAATCTCCAGCTATTCAAGTGTAATGTCAATCGACATCTCCAGTTGCCTTGATCTATCCAGTACCCTCATCCTTTCTTCTATCACTCCTATCTGATCTTGCTCTAGACTTTCTGTAACCCCTTGCGTCCTAGTGGCTTCCCGCCTTGCTTGGGGTGAAATGCTTAAAAAAAAAAAAAGGTAAAGAAATGCAACTGTACTGTAGTAATAGACGATTTCTGTGTGGCACAGAAATCCGAAGAAACATAATAATAGCAAGGAATGTCTTCTCGAAACTTTATCAAAGTACTGAGATATAGGAAAAATCATTAGGAACAAAGAAAAAGAGTACTGAGCTGTTGTGCAATATCTACAGAGCTGTGAATACTGGAAGATCTCTTCACAGATGAACAAACGACTTGTAGCAACAGAGGTGGATTTCCATCGACAAATGCTGAGATTACTACGGATGTAATGTGTGAGCAACGAAGAGGTCTTCAGGAAAATAAGAACTCTATTAATGAATACAATCATTATTGAAGGGATAAGTTTATTATCTATATAATGTAAATTCACTCCCAATAATACTTCTTTTTCTACGTGCCGAGTCTCTTCAAGCTGTGGGCAATCATAGCTCTCCGTAACTTCTTAGTATTTCTTAGTAAGGTTTGTTATTTCACAATTTCGTCCAGTTTCTTTTCTAGATTCTATTTACACAAGCTCATTAGGGAGACCATTCGTTGTTTTCCCTGATTCTCTTGTCTTTTAAATGTTCTGTGAGTCTCAAATTCTTTAAGCCCTCTTTACTTATTACGTGTTCTCCAAATTTCAGCTGCTTTGTTCCGATTCTATTTATAAACGTCCTTTTTTGTTTCCATTTCTCACAAAGTTTCCTTTTTACTTAGTATCCACCTGCAGAACCACATACCAGTTTATTTGTATAATTCATCTCTTTTGCGACATCAGACATTTTATGAGTGTTTTAATTACCCTTTAGCAATATCCGACATTTTATTAGAGTTTTAATTACTCTTTAGCGATATCCAACTGTTTATTATCCGACTTTTTATTAGAGTTTTAATTACTCTTTAGCGATTTATTCATTAGTGATATCCGACATCAGACATTTTATTGGTTTTGTTTTAATATACGTTTTTTGCGATATTCGATATCCGACTTTTATTAGTGTTTTAATTACTCTTTAGCGATATCCGACTGTTTATTAGTGTTTTAATTACTCTTTTGTGACATCAGACATTTTATTAGGGTTTTAATTACCCTTTAGCGATATCCGACATTTTATTAGAGTTTTAATTACTCTTTAGCGATATCCGACTGTTTATTAGTGTTTTAATTACTCTTTTGCGATATCCGACATTTTATTAGTGTTTTAATTACTCTTTAGCGATATCCGACTATTTATTTGTATTTTAATTACTCTTTTGCGTTATCCGACATTTTATATCCGATTCTCTTTTCGTTTTGTAATCTTTTTTTTAATTTTTCTTTTTTTTTACCTCTTGTCTTTCATTTTTTTTCTTCATTATTTCTATTTATTTTAGGTCGAGAAAATTGTGGCGGATTGATGAATTTTCGAGTTCGAATTCCAGAAAACTAATACACATGGGAAAGGTATGAATCCAACTCTTCTCCTTTTAGCTATGGGTAAATAGTAGGACAGACTAGGCTTTATAACCTTGAGTCTAGGAAAACTCTGAATTTCAAACTTTAGGGAAAACAATCATCTAAGGAAATTGAAAAACTTTTTTACATGTTCACCATGCCAGGGCGGGGGGGTCACTCGGCGTGAGAGTTACGTGGACATGTTAACTTGGAAATGGTGGTTAAGATTGTCAGGAAACATCCTCTTGGGAGTCTATTCCATAGGGCAGTAGTTTGTGGGAAGAAGCAACAGTGGAACTTACTTCTCACCCATTTGGGTTTGCTACTAGAAACGTGAAGGTTGGACTGGAACCAGGAGATGCAGTTCGTCCAGGCACTTTCAATGGTAGTCGTAATAGAGCAGTGAGACTCGCTATATCCCACCTGTGTGAGAGAGGTTGGAGGGTGGTGGAAAATAATTCTTCTCCAACAAGGACTCGGAGACGCTTTTGAACTCTATCAAGACTGGAAAGTGAGGTCTGGGCAGCTCTCTTGTCCAAATGGTAACAGTACCCATTTTTCGGCCTGATCTGCCTCTTTTGAGATAGAGGATAGCGTGAGGAGTCAGGTACTTACTGCAGCGCTATAGGGGAGCCGATCATTTTACTGCATCTTTAGCGATAGTTTGTATATAGGAAGGAGGAGACATCGTTCATCGTGACTGGTGGTAGTTCAAGGTCTGATCAGCAGTGATGGAATCTAACCAGTTTGAATTTACAGCTATTGAATGTAACCAATCAGTTTTTTTCCCCAGTGGGAAGTTAGTGTTAGATCGGATAAAGGTCAGCTGCCTATATTTGATTTTAGTTTTTCATTTAGACGTTTATAAATGATCGTGGTATATTCTTTTGATCATTTTTTAAGTAACCTCTGTGCATTTACTGTGGGGGGCCTGACTGGAAAACTACCTTCTGTTAGGAAGGATTTTATAACAGAGTGATTCTAGACAAACCTTTGTACCACACCGCCGAAGGTCTGCGAGATTCACCATGGTCTTTGCTGTATATCAGAACCCATCTAATTCATGTATAATGGTAGTTAGGCATCCACCGGATCTACATAACTGGTCTAGAAACCAGTTTTGTTCGTTTTTTCAAAATGGCAGTTAAACAAACCCGATAACCTGGTTTGACTATACTGCCGTAAAAGTACCCATCATAATGCCACAAGAGTCACCAGGATAGCCTCCTTCAATATGGAAGTAGTTACCCGATATTATGCAAAGGATAAACTCCTTCGGACCTCTGTGACTATCAGGCAGATAAAGCCCAAAAGAAAACTCCTAAAGCCTTAAGGAAGGGACAATCAATTTACCTCCACAAGGGAGGACAATCCCTACCTAATGAAGGGACAATCAATTCAGAAAACTCTACCCACTGCAGCCTTAAAAGGAAAATCAATCAGAAAACTCCATGCATGATGCTTACCTCCAGCAGTAAGGAAGGGGACCAGCCTTAAGGAAGGGACAATCAATCCAGAAAACTCCTACCTCCAGCACCCTTAAGGAAGGGACAATCAATCCAGGAAAGAAAAATACATGCATGAGGCTCTGAGTGGACATGTGTCTGCTCAAAAGTCAAGGCAACAGAACTCCTCTTTGGGTCAGAAACATTGTACTGGTCCAAGATTTCTCCTTGCTTTTAGGGACTAAAATACCCGATGAAAGGCAGGGTGGGGTAAAAGGGTTTATCTTTGCTAGTTTTTGGAGTGTGCATTAGTTGCTGGAAAACTAGTAGACAGAGAGACAGACACATCCGCAGGAGATGCATGTTCAGAGGTACAGCTATATCAGAACCCATCATCATGCCATTGAGAGGCACCACCGGAGACTACAGCACGGTCCAGAAACCATTCACAAAATTTTGTTATAGGATAGCCTCCTTCAGAGTTACTCAAAGATTCGGACCTCTGACTATCAGGCAGATAAAGCCAAAATCCGAAAAACATTTACCTCCATCACCCTTACTGAAAGGACAATTAATCCAGGGATTGATGCAGTGGAATGTTGTGTCTACCCAAAAGTCAAGGCATATGCTTGAAATCTTCCAGAGGCTTGGGGAAGATTTCTCCTTCAAACAGAAATTAAATATCTTTGCTAGGATCGGTGATAATTTTGGGTTGGGACTCCATGACCATGGCAATTTAGGTGGTCGTATTTTTGTTATAAAAAGCCTGGGACAGTGAAATGGGATTGATGCATTAATACCCATTTCAGACAAGAACAAGAGGTCAGGTTTAGACTGAAAAAAGTTGAAACGTAAACCCCTTACGTTGGTGTAAGAGTTAGTATAACTGGGGTCTTTTTTAGGTAGGGTTTGCTAGTTTTGTTCATTTTCAATTTGATTGCTTTCATGTTTTTTTTTAGTTAGTTTGGTGGATAGCTTGTAGGCAGTGAAAACAGACATCCATTGGAGATGCAGGCATAAATAACTTGGGTTGATTTGCCTAGAGATACTGCTGTAACAGTACCCATCATCATGGCATAGAGAGACCCCACCAGAGACTACAGCATGGTCCAGAAACCATTTAAAAATGGCAGTACAATAGACCCAATTTTATACACCTGCTGATAGAATAGTCCCCTTCGAAGTTACTCGAAGGTTTGCATCCCTGACTATCAGGCGGATAATACCAAAACCCAGAAAACGTTTACCTCAAGGACCCTTAATGAGGGGGGCAAATGACCCAGGGAAGATTCAAACGTGATACTCGGAGTGTACATGTCTTGTTCGTCTAGAAGTCAGGGCAGTAGAATTCCTCCTTGGGTTAGAAACTTCGTACCGGCCAGAGACCTAGAGGTGAAGAAGGTTTCTCGAGTGCATGTGTATCCCCTACCCTGATTTGAGTTAGTATCAGAAGCATTAGTCGTTAAGGCTGAGGGCATATGGCGGGAAGATACTTATTCTATTTGAGAGAGAGAAAGAGAAAAAAAAAGTTTAAAATTAAAATGTAATTACTCCTGTCACAGACACAAAGTGAGAATTGACAGTTGTACTGAAAATTCATTAGAATCGGCTGGCCGAAGTGGCGGGGACAGGGGAAAGATTAAGGATGGGTATGGTAACTATAAAGTTTTAACTTAGTGTAAGTTTCAACGGTTGATTCCATATATCCATATATATATACTGTTTTTAGTCATTATTATCTCTTCTCTCATCTTGTCTCAACTTTGTTTGTTTGTTTGTTTCTCTCCCCCCTTTTTTCTTTCTTTCTTTCTTTTGCTTTCTTAGTTTAAAAATAAGATTCTTTCTTTTGCTGTTTCTTTTTTTCTCAGGTAAAGAATATTTTTCTTTCTTTCTTTCTTTCTTTCTTTCTTTCTTTCTTTCTTTCTTTCTTTCTTTCTGTTATCTGCTTCATTTCCTCTTCTCTCTCAACTGCCTCCTTTTCTTCCGGCTGCATTTGTTTATTTCCTGTATTTAATTCTCCTATTCTCGCTCATTTTTCTTCTCTTCCGTGCAATCTCAGTTCACTCGATTCTTCGCTTTCTCCAGAAACCCACTTTTTCTGACTACAGCTTCACCCACCTTCTTCTCGTTACCTCTTTCCCCGAAAAGGAATACCCACAATTTCCCCGCCATCTGAAGCAGTCGCAGTGCTTTGAATACTGAACCGAATAACTGATCTCTAACATAACTACCAACGTTTTGAATTCTTCGCGTCGTCGTCATAAAAGGATGGGGGAAGCCAGGCAAAGTTAAGGAGATCTTCAGCGCGCATGTCACGTCAGTCTGCGCGCGTATCATGCTTCAGAATTAGAATAATTGAATAAAGGACTCGAAGAGTCTTTTGTTGTACGAAATGAATGCGCGTGACTCTGCATTACTGATACTAAAGTCCGGCTGAGGATTGTGCGTCGCTTCCCAAAGTGGGAAAAACACTCGAACCATGATTTTTTTTAAAGGGGTTGAATTTATAAAGTCTTCTCAAACGCAACAAAAAGGAATATGGTAACAACAACAACAACAGCAGCAAAAAAAAAAACAAACAAAAAAAAAAACAAACAAACAAAGAAAGAAAGAAAGAAAGAAAGGAGCTTTTCTCTTCAAGGTTTTCACTGATTTATGTCCAGTGAGAGAAAGGAAGAAAGAAAAAGAGAGAGAGATAAAAAATGGAAAAAGAAAAAGAAAGAGAAAGAAAAAGTGAGAGAGAGATAAAATAGAGAGAGAGAGAGACAAAAAGAAAAAGAGAGAAAAAGAAAATTACAGAGAGAGAAAAAGAAAAAGAAAAACAAAGAGAAAGAAAAAGAGAAAAAGTGAAAAAAGAAAAAGAAAAGAGAGAGAGAAAAAAATTATAGAGAGAGAAAAAGAAAAAGAAAAACAGAAAGAGAGAAAGAAAAAGAGAAAAAGTGAAAAAAAGAAAAAAAGAAAGAGAGAGAGAGAGAGAAAGAAAATTATAGAGAGAAAAAAAAAAACAGAAAGAGAGAAAGAAAAAGAGACAAAGTGAAAAAAAGAAAAAGAGAAAGAATGAGATAATGGGAGAAAGGCCGAAAGATTGAAAGAGAAAAAGATCGGGTGGAAACAAAAATAATAAAAAAAGGAATAAATATAAAATAAAAACCAAAAAACAAATATGAAAAAAATGGCGGAATCATTTTGAACTACAAAAGAGGAAGTTCCTATGTTTGTCACGAAATCTTAAACCACGTGGTTTATTTTTTTTATATCATTATTTTAAAAGAAATTAGAACACCATATATATATATATATATATATATATATATATATATATATATATATATATATATATATATATATATATATATATATTCGATTTCTCTATGGCAGTTAGAGTTGATTCATGACATTCCCTAATATCTGCAACCCGATACTGAGATAGCACACATATATTGCATTAAAAGAGTCTGTCAAATTCTGTATTACGCAGGGATATGACTTGAATCTCTAATTTCACCACTTCTAAAAACAGAGCTTCAAATATCTAAGCATTCGTATGTATCATCCAATCAAACTGTTTTTAACAAATTCAAATGGAGCCCCTATCTGCTCAACTGGTCTCGAGTCTTGCGGACGTAGGCGGGAGCCTACTATATAGCAAAACCAGTTTTATGAGCAATGTGAACACAGACAACTTCCTAATTTTCAATGCCTAGTTAAACTTTACATCACATAAAACAATAAGAACAAAAAAAAACTACATACGACCTGATAAAGCGAGAAGAGGAAAAAACCTGTTGAAGCGTTTACATCACAGGCTGACAAAGTTACAATTCCCTACTATTCGGTCAGCACATTTATTTGACTCCAGCGACTGTAAGCTGTAATGTAAAGGAGTTAATATATTCACCACGAAATTTTAAAACCACTAGATTTGTTTAAAAAGCATAGGGACGTTCCGCATATTTGTCTAATAAGATTTCTCGAATATTCAGGCCAGAAGAAGGAAATAAATATAATGTTTAATAAATAAACGACATTTTCAGTATTAAGTCTCTTGGAACAAAAAATACAGGGCATCTATTCAAGCATATCTATCTATCTATCTATCTCAGTCTGTTAAGATGTATTTATCTCAGTTTATTCAGATCTATCTATCTATCTATCTATCTATCTATCTATCTATCGATCAAATAAATTCACTAGACAATTTAATTTTTATTAAAGTTGCTAGATTTAGCTTAGTCTGAGGGGTGGGAATCAACAACTATAGACCTGGGTATGACGATAAACTACACCCGGCAGCAAGATCTCTGATCGGGAGCTTAGAGTTTTTTGAGGAGATGTTGTTCCTATGTACACCCTGAACAGAGGTGGTAGCCCTTATTAGGGTCGCAGCATATGGGTAAACAAACAACAACGAAGAAACAATATGAAAATATAAAAATACATATTCATATTAATAATACCAGCGAAACATTTTTATATATGTATAAAAAAAAACATTACCAACGATACCTATTTTATAGGTAACTGACCAACAATACATTTTATCCGTAATTGAAGCCATTAAACTGGCTTCAAAATATTTAGATTTCGGCATTAAATAACCCCCGTTAAACAAAATCAACCAACTAACAACTACATAACTGTAACAGTTTACTCTAGATGCTCATTAACCATTACTTGACAACAATCTGTTCTTTGATTAGCGTAGTCAGGCGAAAGAACACACTGGAGTATTGAAAGCACATATGTGAATTGATATGTGCTACAAGCACGCACTCATTCACGTCTCAGTAGGTGCCAACACACACACACACACACACACACACACATATATATATATATAAACAGTACCACGATTTTTTATCGAACGACTTTTTTATGTGGAAGTAAATCAAGCTAAACAGAGACAAACAAAAATCCAGTTACAAGAATCTATCTATCTATCTATCTATCTATCTATATCTATCTATCTATCTACTATAGTGGAACACACCTATTCTATAGTTAATAGACTCCCCCACCTATAATAAGTAGGAGTAGTAAGAGTAATGAGGAGGTTGGTCAGTCAGTCGATGTCGGACGACAGTTAGTCGGATACTAAAGTATCAGCGACCACAACTAGATTACTCTGCGTCATACCTATTATATGAAGTTCCTAACGTCGAACCTATTTTAGGACCAACTTAGTACAAATACAAGCCTCCACTGTGAAATCACTATACAGCACTATCTATCTCAGTCTGTTCATATCTATATATCTATGTCGGCCTTTACATATGTATCTCATTGTGTTAACCGCTCTGAGTATGACGATATGCTACATACGGCAGCAAGGCCTCTGGCTGGTCAGGAGATTTTGAGGAGCGTTGAACCACCTTTTACATGCTGTTCCCAGGTCCACTCGGACCCGGGGTTGTAGCATTTGTTAGGATCCCAGCTATGGGCAAATAGTTAACCTCCAAACTGGGGTCAAAACATTGAAATTATAAAAATAGATTTATTTAGTAAAAATATTGCCAGCAACAGATTTTTGAAAAAAAAAAAAAATATCAGCAACAGATTTTTGAAAAAAAAAAAAAATTACCAGCAATATATGTGAGTCTCAACAAAAACGCTCTTAACACAAATCGGTCAATGAAAACTGATTTAGAAACGGATGTCTTACAAAGAATACATATTCTATTCATACGAACCTATCCTAAAAATCTTGTCGGAATTAAATAACCCGTTGATATTGAAGTCAATCTCAATGGCTGTAAGACAAAATAAACCAAACCAAACCAGTCTGTTAATCTCAGACTATCTCTATTTAAGCTAACATTGAAAAAATTCCTCTTATGCTTGTTCCATTTCATTCTGCTTTAATCTGCTTAACGGTAACAAAGATAATACGGCTTTGTTTCAGCTGAAATTTAACATTGTTTGATTAAAAGCTGTCAATTTCCAGATTCTAACAATTGGCGACACTCTAGACACCCTTAATTGAATAATTTGTGTCTCGTATACCGAGGGGGTCAGAACATGTACTTTCTGGCTATGAGGGCCGGTTTCGATTTGTCAAGGAGGTGACTTTTGGGGAGGCGATTACAATGTGTGGCACCTTTGAAAACTACGAATCGACCCAAATGACTTCCACGTTTGGTTCGGGTCATCCCGAACCAAACGTGGAAGTAGTAGCATGAACTCCCATGTCATGGTCAAGGGCAGTATGCATGGATTCTCATGTCATGATCACGGCCAGTATGCATGTACTACCATGTCATGATCAAGGCCATTATGCATGTACTCCCATGTCATGATCAAGGCCAGTATGCATGTACTCCCATGTCAGGATCAAGGCCAATATGCATGGACTCCCATGTCCTGATCAAGGCCAGTATGCATGTACTCCCATGTCATGATCAAGGCCAGTATGCTTGAATTCCCATGTCATGATCAAGGTCAGTATGCATGAATTCTCATGTCATGATCAAGGCCAGTATGCATGGACTCCCATGTCATGATCACGGCCAGTATGGATGTACTCCCATATCATGATCAAGGCCAGTACGCATGGACTCCCATGTCATGATCACGGCCAGTATGCATGGACTCACATGTCATGATCAAGGCCAGTATGCATGGACTCTCATGTCATGATCAAGGCCAGTATGCATGAATTCTCGATGTCATGATCAAGGCCAATATGCATGAACTCCCATGTCTGAATGATCAAAGACCAGTATCCATGGACTACCATGTCATGGTCAAGGCCAGTATTCATGGACTCCCATGTCATGATCAAGGCCAGTATGCATGGATTCTCATGTCATGATCACGGCCAGTATGCATGGACTCCCATGTCATGATCACGGGCCATTATGGATGTACTCCCATGTCATGATCAAGGCCAGTATGCATGAATTCCCATGTCATGATCACGGCCAGTATGCATGGACTCCCATGTCATGATCACGGCCAGTATGGATGTACTCCCATGGCATGATCAAGGCCAGTATGCATGGATACTCATGTCATGATCACGGCCAGTATGCATGGACTCCCATGTCATGATCAAGGCCAGTATGTCATGTAGGCCTCTATTGTCATGATCAAGGTCAGTATGCATGAATTCTCATGTCATGATCAAGGCCATTATGCATGAACTCCCATGTCATGATCTAGACCAGTATCCATGGACTACCATGTCATGGTCAAGGCCAGTATGCATGGACTCCCATGTCATGATCAAGGCCAGTATGCATGGATTCTCATGTCATGATCACGGCCAGTATGCATGTACTCCCATGTCATGATCAAGGCCATTATGCATGTACTCCCATGTCATGATCAAGGTTAGTATGCATGAATTCTCGAGTCATGATCAAGGCCAGTATGCATGGACTCCCATGTCATGATCACGGCCAGTATGGATGTACTCCCATGTCATGATCAAGGCCAGTATGCATGGATACTCATGTCATGATCACGGCCAGTATGCATGGACTCCCATGTCATGATCAAGGCCAGTATGCATGTACTCCTATGTCATGATCAAGGTCAGTATGCATGAATTCTCGAGTCATGATCAAGGCCAGTATGCATGAACTCCCATGTCATGATCTAGACATGTCATGATCTAGACACAGTATCCATGGACTACCATGTCATGGTCAAGGCCAGTATGCATGGACTCCCATGTCATGATCAAGTGATGCCAGTCAATGCATGGATTCTCATGTCATGATCAAGGCCAGTATGCATGGACTCCCATGTCATGATCAAGGCCATTATGCATGTACTCCCATGTCATGATCAAGGCCAGTATGCATGAATTCCCATGTCATGATCACGGCCAGTATGCATGGACTCCCATGTCATGATCACGGCCAGTATGGATGTACTCCCATGTCATGATCAAGGCCAGTATGCATGGATACTCATGTCATGGTCACGGCCAGTATGCATGGACTCCCATGTCATGATCAAGGCCAGTATGCATGTACTCCCATGTCATGATCAAGGTCAGTATGCATGTACTCCCATGTCATGGCCAAGGCCAGTATGCATGGTCTCCCATGTCATGATCAAGGCCAGTATGCATGGATTCTCATGTCATGATCACGGCCAGTATGCATGTACTCCCATGTCATGATCAAGGCCATTATGCATGTACTCCCATGTCATGATCAAGGCCAGTATGCATGAATTCCCATGTCATGATCACGGCCAGTATGCATGGACTACCATGTCATCATCAAGGCCATGGGTGATCAAGGCATGGACTCCCATGTCAGGATCAAGGCCAGTATGCATGGACTCCCATGTCATGATCAAGGCCAGTATGCATGGGCTCCCATGTCATGATCACGGCCAGTATGCATGTACTCCCATGACATGATCAAGGCCAGTATGCATGGACTCCCATGTCAGGATCAAGTCCAGTATGCATGGACTTCCATGTTATGATCAAGGCCAGTATGCATGGACTGCCCCATGTCATGATCACGGCCAGTATGCATGTACTCCCATGTCATGATCAAGGCCAGTATGCATGGACTCCCATGTCATGATCAAGGCCAGTATGCATGTACTCCCATGTCATGATCAAGGCCAGTATGCATGGACTCCCATGTCATGATCAAGGCCAGTATGCATGGATTCTCATGTCATGATCACGGCCATGGTACCATGCATGTAAGGCCCATGTCATGGATCAATGGCCGTATGCATGGACTCCCATGTCATGATCAAGGCCAGTATGCATGAATTCCCATGTCATGATCACGGCCAGTATGCATGGACTACCATGTCATCATCAAGGCCAGTATGCATGGACTCCCATGTCAGGATCAAGGCCAGTATGCATAGACCCCATGTCATGATCAAGGCCAGTATGCATGGGCTCCCATGTCATGATCACGGCCAGTATGCATGTACTCCCATGACATGATCAAGGCCAGTATGCATGGACTCCCATGTCAGGATCAAGTCCAGTATGCATGGACTTCCATGTTATGAGCAAGGCCAGTATGCATGGACTCCCATGTCATGATCACGGCCAGTATGCATGTACTCCCATGTCATGATCAAGGCCAGTATGCATGGACTACCATGTCCTGATCAAGGCCAGTATGCATGTACTCCCATGTCATGATCAAGGCCAGTATGCATGGACTCCCATGTCATGATCAAGGCCAGTATGCATGAACTCCCATGTCATGGTCAAGGCCAGTATGCATGGACTCTAATGTCATGATCAAGGACAGTATGCATGTACCCCCATGTCATGATCAAGGCCAGTATGCATGTACTCCCATGTCACGATCAAGGCCAATATGCATGGACTCCCATGTGCTGATCAAGGCCAGTATGCATGGACTCCCATGTCATGATCAAGGCCAGTATGCATGAATTCCCATGTCATGATCAAGGTCAGTATGCATGAATTCTCATGTCATGATCAAGGCCAGTATACATGGACTCCCATATCATGATCAAGGCCAGTATGCATGGACTCCCATGTCATGATCTAGACCAGTATGCATGGACTGCCATATCATTATCAAGGCAGTATGCATGAACTCCCATGTCATGATCAAGGCCAGTATGCATGGACTCCCATGTCAGGATCAAGGCCAGTATGCATGAACTCCCATGTCATGATCAAGGCCAGTATGCATGGACTCCCATGTCATGATCAAGGTCAGTATGCATGAATTCTCGAGTCATGATCAAGGCCAGTATGCATAGACTCCCATATCATGATCAAGGCCAGTATGCATGAACTCCCATGTCATGATCTAGACCAGTATCCATGGACTACCATGTCATGATCAAGGCCATTATGCATGTACTCCCATGTCATGATCAAGGCCATTATGCATGTACTCCCATGTCATGATCAAGGCCAGTATGCATGAATTCCCATGACATGATCAAGACCAGCATGCATGTACTCCCATGTCATGATCAAGGCCAGTATGCATGTACTCCCATGTCATGATCAAGGCCAGTATGCATGGACTCCCACGTCATGATAATGGCCAGTATGCATGTAATCTTATGTCATGATCAAGGTTAGTATGCATGAATTCTCGAGTCATGATCAAGGCCAGTATGCATGGACTCCCATATGATCAAGGCCAGTATGTATGAACTCCCATGTCATGATCTAGACCAGTATCCATGGACTACCATGTCATGGTCAAGGCCAGTATGCATGGACTCCCATGTCATTATCAAGGCCAGTATGCATGAACTCCCATGTCTTGATCAAGGCCAGTATCCATGGACTCCCATGTCAGGATCAAGTCCAGTATCCATGGACTTCCATGTTATGATCAAGGCCAGTATGCATGGACTCCCATGTCATGATCACGGCCAGTATGCATGTATGCCCATGTCATGATCCACTCCCATATGCCAGCCAGTATGCATGGACTCCCATGTCATGATCAAGGCCAGTATGCATGGACTCCCATGTCATGATCAAGGCCAGTATGCATGGACTCCCATGTCATGGTCAAGGCCAGTATGCATGTACTCCCATGTCATGATCAAGGCCAGTATGCATGGACTCCCATGTCAGGATCAAGTCCAGGCCAGTATGTATGAACTCCCATGTCATGATCTAGACCAGTATCCATGGACTACCATGTCATGGTCAAGGCCAGTATGCATGGACTCCCATGTCATTATCAAGGCCAGTATGCATGGACTCCCATGTCATGATCACGGCCAGCATGCATGGACTCCCATGTCAGGATCAAGGCCATGCATGTATGTCATGATCAACAGTATGCCCATGTCATGATCAAGGCCAGTATGCATGGACTCCCATGTTCTGATCAAGGCCAGTATGCATGGACTCCCATGTCATGATCAAGGCCAGTATGCCTGAACTCCCATGTCAGGATCAAGGCCAGTATGCATGAACTCCCATGTCATGATCAAGGCCAGTATGAATGGACTCTCATGTCATTATCAAGGCCAGTATGCATGAACCCCCATGTCATGATCTAGGCCAGTATGCTCAAACCTAAGGGTTTGAGCATGCTGGCTTTGATCACGTCAGACCGTGCAGTCTCTCCAGCAAACTATAACCAAGGTCTACCCAGCACAATCGTGATATAAACAACAGGTGTGCTCTGTAGGTTGAGAAAGCGTCTCTAATATAAATTGGCTAGCCACTTTTCGCAGAAAGGTGGACATGGGAACGATTATCAGCCGGCCATTATTATTTACTTATGTTTTTCAACTTTTAACCACGTGTCACTTTACTTTTATTTCTGCATTGTTATTTTGGCCATTGTTTTTTCCATGACATTTGATCAAATTTCATTCTATTTATTTCTATATTTACGAAGCTACGACTTCTTGGTCACAAGGCGAAATGATGGATTGTATATTTGCCAAGAAATTCAGCATTTCAAACCGCCACTTTTTACACAGGTTCGATGGCAAATGTATAAGCCGAGGCATATAATCAACACATTACAACACAGATTTCCTTTCAGATGCACAACCTAATCTGCATTTCAAAGGTATTCTGAATGCACCAGCAATAACATCAAACAATAAATAGTATCAATGATTGGTTGTTTGTTTAACGGCATATCAACTCCTTATGGGTCATTTAATGTCGGAATTTAATTTCCTTGGGAGCTTTGAAGTAATAAAGATATGATAAATGTTATTCTGCTTTCACAGTTGAATACATGGTAGTTGATGCTCAGCTTTTGTACATATACATGTTTGTGTAGACATGATTACTAGAGGCGGTGATATGTTTGTTTTATATTGCAGTTTTGTTGAAGCTATATTTTGGAATACAGTTGGATTTCTTGAGGAAATTGTCGGATATTATATGGATTAATGTCATGAAAGAGTTCTTTCATGTTGGTTGGTTGATTTTGTTCAGCGGCATGTCAACGTCTATGCGTTATTTAATGAAGAAATTTAAATATCTTGAACGCAATTTTATGGCTTCAACTACAGATAAAACATATTGTTGGTCATTTTACTATGAAATGTATTGTTTATAATTCTACTCTAAATAGGTATCTTTGGTAATTTGTTTTTATATAAAAATATATTGCTGGTATTTTTACTATAAAAATGTATTTTATACTTTCATCATGTTTTGTACCCTAACTGGTGCTATCACCCCTGTTCAGGGTGGACTTTGGAACAACAGCAATTAAGAAGTGGTTCCACGCTCCTCAAAATCTCCAATCTTCTGATGAAAGGCTTTGCTGCCTGATGTAGTTTATCGTCATACACAGTACTGCTGTGTAATTGGTAATGCTAACTGGTAATATAAACCGTTTTCTTATGAGGAAATATTTAAAATTTATTGACAGAGATGCCAGTACTGATGGTTGAAATTTATAAAATCTTCTTTGAACAATTTTTCATGAAAATACGCTTCTCTATTCCAGTAGCTGTTATCGCTCCTTCCAATACTGATGAGGGTTTCCTTCTTAGCTTTGTTCAATTTCCGGAACTGATCAATATTAATGGGTAATTTGACAAATACAAATCGTTTGGAACATTTAATAAATGAAAATTAATTAGGAAGCATGCCAATCACATGGTAAGAGAAATGAAAAAACAAATAAAGTCAGTGAGAACTAAAATATTTTGTACAATGCTTGTAAAATCTAAGTAAAACTGTTTAATTGTAAAGCAATCGCTCCAGTTATTTTGGCACTTTTCTAATATAGGCGGTAAAGTTGCGGTAAATCTGCCAAATATTAACCTTCAATATAAGCCAGTACTAACATCATTTTATCAACGGTTTTTTGTCAATATATCTCGCCTTATACACGAGTATATACGGTATTTTATTTGCACTCGAATAGAAGATATAATGAAGATTCAAATAAACATTGAAATCTTATCAAAATCACTCCTAAGACTTATTTGTTAATTGAATATGGACTGTGTCGTTTTAAGAGTTACTTTCATTTTAATTTGAACTGATTCCACTTCCAATTGATCGCAGCCAATAAAATCTGGGTTATCAAAGGGAATCGAAAGTATCTGAACAAAACAACAACAACAAAAAAAAAAAATGAACTTTGGATAGTTTCCACCCCCAATATACATCTTAATCGAAAATTGGAATGCAATAAAAAAACAAACAGATGTTATCAGACTGGGGGAATCGAAAGTATGAGAACAAAACAAAAAAATGAACTTTGGACAGTTTCGAATTGAATAAAAAACAGATAAAAGAACAAACAGACATTGTTGGTTGAATTTTAATAAAACTTATTTGAATGAATTCCTTTTGCCTAAATAGACATCACACATAAAAACACAAACACCATTATTACCACAAACAGTTCCACATGTCTAGTTAATTTTAGGT
The DNA here is from genome assembly GCA_903632075.3 of Acanthosepion pharaonis. Classification (NCBI taxonomy): domain Eukaryota; kingdom Metazoa; phylum Mollusca; class Cephalopoda; order Sepiida; family Sepiidae; genus Acanthosepion; species Acanthosepion pharaonis. The sequence goes on from CAHIKZ030004234.1 coordinate 67,090, forward strand.
TTTCAACACCATGGGCTTCGATATTTGTTTCGCTAACTGCTCACTGCGAGCAATTAGAAATTCCTTAAAAAGGACCTATATATATATATACAGTCATTCACAATATTAAAATATTACTATTAGTAAATTTTTATTTTTTATTATTGTTTATTAATATAGTATTCGGCTTATATTAAATCCCTAATTTATTTGTGAGGAAGTTGAATATTTAAAATTGCTAACAAGCATTAAATTTAAATTCTTTGTGGAGTTTTTAAACTTTTAAATTACTATCAAACGTTAAAATCTGTTTTTATCTAACGTGCTAATACTATACCACCCCTTTTCTTCCTCGAAAAACCCTACTTACATCTTTTATCTCTTTACATCCAGCCTTTTTTCTTTTCCCTTTTTCTCTTTTTCCTTCTCCGA